>PVKS010000480.1:0-193597 GCA_004027875.1 Aplodontia rufa
CTCCCCTCCACACCTGCTCTCCTCCATCTCTCTGCACCTGATCCCTTCCCTCTCTTCTGCACCTGCTCCCCTCCTCTCCCTTCTGCACCTGCTCCCCTCCCTCTCCTCTGCACCTGCTTCCCTCCTTCTCTGCACCTGTTCCCTCTCCCTCTCCTGAGTGTACTTCTCTCCCACATGTGTGCACTGACAGCTTCCAGATGTCCAGCTAAGCCGCTGCACTTGAGCCCCTCTTGGAGCTTCTTGGTGCTGTCCTGTAGGCTTGGTACCTTTAGTCTTCCTTACGGTGCACAACTGTCTGGGGCCAGCCAGTCCTGGAAGATAGAGGCTCCAGCCTTGTGTCCCCACGTCAACCACAGCCTGCACAGCAGCCTGTGCACAGCAGCTGAGTGAGCTGCTCACTGCAAGGAGAGTCCATGGCTACCCTCACACCAGACCCAACTCAGGCTGACTTTCTGAAAACCACCGTGGTCCTCTGGACCATCCACACATGTTTAATGAGAACAGCAGGCCAGTGTAAGGATGCAAGGCAAATGTCCCAGGACATCTGAAAAGCTGAAGAACAGTCAGCAGCACTATAGAGGACCCCAGAGGCTCTTGCTGCCCATGACCTCCCAGCCCGCTGGCCCAGGGTCTGCTCCACGTTGTGCACATACTCTGTGAACACCAACCACGCCCTTGTGATACTTACCTCGCTGTCCTGCGTGATCTGCACCTGCTCCCCTTGAGGCACCTGGGCAATGTGGAGGTGGCCCTGTGGGATCCGCGGCAAGAGAAGACACCAAGAAGCATCAGAAGAAAAACACACCAAAGGAAACGAGAAGCAAGCTTCCGCAGGTCTGACCTTGGCTCAAAACAGGCCGAGTGCTGGCCAGTGCCATGCGAGGTGCACGCATCTCCACCCATTGACAAATCTGAGACCCTCATTCAGGACACAGGGCCACAGACAGGGTCACTCCAGGAGGAGTGCTGTGCCCCGGAAGCAATGTGCTAAGTCTTTTAATGTCACTAAACAAGTGAATTTAAGAATGTGGCTGACATAAAAAAGAAGGGAAACAAACTTGTAATGACTGCTTTCACCTTAGAGGGATAGAAACTGGTGGAAATGCCAGGGACAGCGCCAGCTCTCCTCCAAGAAGGCGACACAGGCAGGGGTGGAGAGCGTGGGGCAGACCCACTATGCAGCATCAAGTTGGGCTGGCTTTTATTTTTTCCTCCTTACAGTAATGGAGATTGAGCCCTTGGGACCAGTACCACTGTGCTACATCCCCAGACCTTTTGTTCTGTTCTCTTGAGACAGGGCTTCACTACTGACTGGGCTAGCATCAAACTTGGCATCCTCCTGCCACATCCTCAAAAGTCACTGGGATAATAGTTGTGTGCCACCACCCCTGGCAGGACAGCCAATTTTTTAAATCAAAGAAACATTTACATGACTTTTTAAACAACTTGTGCAAACACCAGTGGTTCCAAAATCCTTACCAAGAATTTACTTGGTAACGTACTTACGCTTATAGACACGGGCAGTCAACTCCCACAAGCTTCAACTTAGCTGAACACAAAATGAATACTCACGATCTTACTTAAAATTCTATCCTGGCCAAAATAGCTCTCACCCTCCTGCAGGGTGTTCTGCTGCCTGCATGTCACCACGCCCGCAGAAATCCAGGGCACAGTGATCTATTCTAGACTCCTTCAAAGACCTTTTCCACTAACGAGAAGAAAGTAACTGTCTATGCAATTGTGGATCTCACAAATGCAACAAGCTCATTAAACTCACTGCCGATAGCCTGTTTCGTCTCCTTTGCAGAAGAAAAAACACTGTCGAGAGAGGACCCACTCCTCTGTCCTGGAAGCCACCCCTTCCAGCAGCGTCCCAAGTGTACGTCACCACTCCGAAGGCAGGAACAGGGTCCAGGACAGAGTCTGGAGCATAGGGCACCAATCTTAAGGGCCCCAAAAGGCTGGGAGCAGCTAAACACCCCAACACAATCCCAGGCGGCCCTTAGAAGTCCTCATTCCTACCAAGTTTCTGACAAGTCTTCCTTCCCTTTCTGTCACCTCCTACTGTCTGCCACAGGAGCCCACGGATGTGCAGAGGACCCCCGCCCCAGCCCTGGGCTGACCACAGCATAAAGGATTCCAGGCTGCTGAGGCAGGTCTCACCACTGAGCAAGACCACTGCAGCCCAGTGCCCGTCCAATTCTGTCCCACGGCCCCAGATGTGGATGAGCCCCAATGTGCTCCCTATGGTAATGCTGAAATAACTGTTCAGAGCATTGGAAACCTGGGACACACTGACTTACATGACCCAACGGCAATGCTACACGGGAGCTAAGGCTGCTGTTCCCACTGAAGGAAGTAACTTTTCTTCCCTCAGGAGATGGGCAACTGTCTCTGACTTGGGAAACATTCATGATGCCTCCTGGGAGGACAGACAGAAGCAGGGACCCTCAAGTGGCAAGAACCTCAAGTAGGTTGTGTGTGTGTTGGTGACACCAATATTCTTACAGGACAGAGGAGGAACCACCAGTTGGTGGTATTCTGTGAGAAAGTCCTTTGGTAACTACTCTTGTCCATGAACTGAGAGAGCTCACGCCACAGTCCTCCTTTAATTGAGGAACCTCCACCCGACCCTGCGCTGTCCAGGTGCCCCCCACCACGTCGGCCAGAAGGTACTTACTACTTGCACCTGTCCGTCCTCTCCAATCTGGTGGATCTGCACCTGCTGCGCATTGGCCAGGGCATAGTGCAGGGCCTGCGGCTGCGGCTGCTGGAGCTCAGTGGTGGGCTGTGGGGTGCCCAGCATGGTCTCTGTGGGAGCACAGGGAGTGAGCGTCACACAGCCAGCCTCACCTCAGGTTCCATTTGTCCTTCAATATCCATAAGAGGACAAGGCACATCTCACGCCACGATTCGGATCAGCAGCTCCCCAGTTTTTTGTAGGGTCCTTAACAGCAAGTTCTGGGTAACTGAGATTTCTGATACAAAGACCAGAGAGTGTAAAGAATCAGTGCCACTGTCGTACACACCCCTCCTATGCGCATCAACCTGGCCACACACTTCAAAGGCACCAGGAAGGAGCTGTAGAAGTGAAGAGTGTGACCAAACTGGTGGTGAACCCTGCCTAACTCAGGCCAGCAACACACAGCATCCGCCCATGGAAGGCAGGGTACCTCGGGAAGGGGTAGCGCACAGTGTGACCACAGGGCGATGTCGTGCTGCACCATGAAGGGCTGGCACAAAGGGTTCCCAGGGCCTTCGCCACAGGGGAGCCATAACTGTCTGAGGACAGAAGCAGGCTCAACTGGCACAGCACAGCTCCTGCCACTGCCCAGCGCCACTCAGCGCGTTGCCATGTGCCACTGCTAGCTTTCTGTCCATCTGTCCAACTTCTCTGTTAAAATAATGAACACGGAAAAGTCACATCCAGCAGGCACATTTCAAAAACAAAATTTTACTTTCTACGTTTAACCAAAATGAGATACATTTGATTTGATATACACTCATTTTAATCATAACAGTATCTCAATTCAAATTTGCTTAAAAACTTAGAACATTAAGAGATTAAGAAATTTTTAATGCATATACATTTTTCTTACAGAGAATTAAGCTGATCAATAAAAAATTTAAACAAAAACATTGTAGTGGGATGAAATTTTGTGAAAAAAAAGTAAGACATTAATGTGAATGGAAGAAGAAAAAATGAACATACAAAACAAGTGTGTGTGCATGTGCATGTGTGTACACATGCTGTGCTGAGACCCAGACCCCACACAGGCCAGGCACATGCTCTACCAATGAGCCATGCCACCAGCCCCAAGCCAGGTTCTCCATGCACTTTTAAACAGCTAACAGTGGGCATTAGACTGTCGTGGCATACGGATTCTACAGAATACATTTTTAAAAGTAATATAAAAGTAATAAAAATAATATTAACCTTTGCAAAATGGTAAAATTAAATTTTTAAATTCAAGCAATACTGAAAATGTCAACTTTTTAAGAAGCGAAAAACATGCAAAGAAAAACATTTTCAAACTTCGTCCTGAGGAGCACAATTATGAGGAGCACCCTAGCTAATAAGCTGTGTAATCAGACAGACTCCAGACGAACTTCTGCTCCAACGTTAAAAAAAACCAGTGGAGTCTGAGAGTCTTCAATGGTTCAACAATACACCCAAGAACAAGGGTTCTACTCACACCCAGGGCTCTAGAATGCCCAAGAACAGTTCCACTCCCACACAGGGCTCCAGAAATCATAGAAGATAAAACTCACTTGTATCATACCCTAGCTTCAAATCATCGAAATCAGTACCTGATCAAGAGCTCACCACAACTGTGCAATGTGGAGACTTACTTATCCGTAATTTACAGCCAGACTAATCTTAAAGTCTAGAGCAAAACTCTGCACTGGTGACTTGGTTGTGATAGGGAGCCTTGGCAAGTGCCCAGCCCCAGGCCTCCCCTCTCCTTCACCACCGACATACAGGCACGACTGGTCCGCTTCAACTCAATACTGGCTCACCTGGTTTTCCAACTTGCCAATGAGACTTAAGGAAAACAGCTTTTGAGGTATTTTAAACAGTAAAATTCAGCTGCCTTCAACTTCAGCACTGCAAACATCTGCACAGTGCAGCACGGCACAGGTACTCCACGAATCGACTCTTTAAAGCTCCCTTGAGATGGTTTGTTTTCAAGCTGGTGGTAACTCGTCATCTTTAAATAGATTAGCCTTGGCTCAAGATCTCACAGTATCTGTTAGGAAGCTCCTTTTCTCTCGGTTGAGAATTCAAAGATAAACCACTGAATTACTACCAATTCCATATTAAAAGAATTCTGGCTTAAATACATTTTCTGGATTATTCCTGTCACCAAAATAGACTTAAATACCAGAATAGCTTTGTTAAGTCAAGAATAGACACAAAAAGAACAAGGACAGATTCTAGGAGTCCCTTAACCTAACCACCTACTTGGCTGCTCATCTGATCACAGCACTGGTGAGGAGACAGCCACCAGGCCCTCTTGGCCGGGTCCACCAACACGCAGAAGTCACTCTCACTGCTCCCCAGACAGGGAATGCTTTAAGCCACAGGCATGCAATTGTGCTGACCACCCTTAGCTGGGGACCCAGAGGCCCCCACCTTGCCCTCTACCCTTTGGTGGTCACTCTTGCTTCAAACACTAGGATGCAGAAAGCAGGTGGGTGGTGCTATCTTCCCTGGGAACAGAAGCTGGAGACAGCTGACCAAACAGAAGAGCAAAGAAGGCCCTGCCCCTGGCACAGGTGGGGCACACCTCTGAGGAGGCACACGGGATGCCATCTCCAAAAGCCATCTCGGGGTCAGCCAGCTGCCACAGTTTCTCAGACACGGCACTTCTAGGACGCAGATGCTAAAGACATGTCCCATAGTGGCCTGCTGTGACCCAGATGTCAATCACTTACCAGTGATACAAATCCACAGCATCTTAGAGGAAACACTGACATTTTAATAAATAAACACGCAACTATCGTCAAAGCGGGTTACGGTCATTCCATTGAAAAACACACCAAAGACTGGAGAGAAACACTAATAAGTGAAATAATGTAAAATTAAATGAGAAAGATCACAGACCACCTGAGTCAGAAAGAAAGGGCGTCTCAACTCCACCTACAAAGACAGCAGCGGCCCTGAGGTCAACCTGCCGGTGACCCACACTTCAATGCACAAGGCTAGCTCTTCAAGGGTGGGTGTGGCCAGCAGTGGGGTGTCACCTGGGAGCCTGAGAAACAGGATTTCAGCCACTGCCCAGGTGTCTGAATCAGAATCTGAATGCAAGGTCACTCCAAAGTGGCCTACCTGCATGTCAAGCTTGGAGAAGGCTGGCTACACACCAGTCCCAACGCAATCCACCCCAAGCAGGAAAGGTCAGCAGTGCTGGCCGTGCGCACCCCAGGATGAAAATGACAAGACCCGGCCAGGCAGTGGTCTGCCTCCCAGGCCTGTGGGTCCTGTGCCAGCCCTCACAGCACACTCCATCCCACGGCAGTCCAAGTCATCCATGGGCCACTTCTCCAGGCACCCAAAGGACCATTCACACACTGAGGTCTGAACTCCCAACACTGCCTTTAAACTCCGTCTTTGGTCGCAAGTTCCGGCGCCACCACAAAAACATGTTTCTGAACTGTCCGTAGGTCAGATTGGCCCAGAGGCAGAAGGACCCAAGTGCCGAAGGTGTCTGTGCAGCAGCTCTAAGCCCTGTCATTCCCTGAATGCACACCAACGGTCTTTCAGTGTCACAGCAGCACAGGCCACCACATCTGGTTACTGGTTTAAGGTTCGTGAAGGGATCGTCTTGCTCACCGCGGTCTCTGGCCAGGAGTTCAACTTGGGTTAGATCTCCCATCTCACCAAATGCCTGTGTCTGAAATCAAGAACAGCCTGGTGCCCGGCAACCACTGCCCCCGTCCATCTCCTGAAGTCTGCTTGGCTCTTTGTGTATCTTCTATTTCTCTACTTCCACTATGTTCAGTTCCCCCATAAAATGCTGGAACACAATTTTAATGGATGTTAGTACACTGGTCTGTTAATTTCAGACTGGTCTCCCTAGGTGCTAGATCTTCTGCCCTTGCTACTTTAATTGGACACTGACCACATCAGGTGTCTAAACTTACTGTCCTCCTTTAAAAGCATGGCTACTTGGGGCTGGATCAGTGGCTCAGTGGTTACGGCGCTTGCCTGGCATGCATAAGTACGCAAGTTCAAAACCCAGCACCACGTACACAAGGAAATGTTGGAGCAACAAAAGCCACATGAAAAAACTAAATAAAATTGATTCTCTCTTTCTCTCTCTCTCTGTCCCTGTCTCTTTAAAAGAAAAGTGTGGCTACTTGTGACCCGGTGTGGTCACTCAGGAGCTGTCTAACAGCTCTGCCTTTTTTCTCAGTGGCAATACCTTCTGGCGTCCCTTGCTAACAGCTGGACTTGTCACAGAGGATTCCCATTCTGCCTGGTGGGAATCCAGACACCCCTCAGCCCAGCGTGAGCCTAGGAGCACTCAGTCCAAACACCTGAGCCTTCCCAGTAGGTGTGCCCCTCTCAGGACTGTGTATGCAGCAGGAGCCTGGCTCTCTCCCCACAACTCTCACCACCTCAGCCCCTACACCTCATCACCCGGCCATGTGCTCTGCTTAGAACCCCTCGCTGCTCCACGCTCCTGCGGGGTTCAGAGTGGGGCATTCTCTCAGGGAACACCAGCCTGGCTGCCTGGTGCCCAGCACCTGCACAGCCGCTTGGCAGACTTTGTTCAGGTGACTACAGAAAAAGCTCCCTCTGGCCCTGCTACTGCATCGTGGCTAAAAGGGGAAATCTCTTCCCCACTGAATTGTACAGCATTTCTTAAACTATAAAATTAATGCAGTGTTCACTGGAAATCACAGTTAAACACAAAGAGATAAATGAAATAAAAACTGCAGTCCACTGTCTGGAGACGGCCCTCGCCAAGAGCGTGCACACAGATGTCCAACCACCGTCCCCACGCAGCTCCGCACTTTCAATCAAGTGGGGACATACCCTGGCTGCAGCTTCCACGTCTGCGCCTGCCACCCAGGTAACAGGACTCAATGAGCCCTGCTGCTGAGAGTCCCTGCAGCAGACACGAGCTGCTGCACTACACGGAATGTCACTCAGAGTTCTCCCCACACCCTGCCGTGCTCCCTGGCTGGGGGCACCAAGGCCTGGGTTCCTCACTCACGGCTTCTTCCTTGAACCCACTCACAGGAGCACTGCCCAAGACACAACTTATGTGGCCCACACAGCTGCCACCTTCATCTCAAGGACCTTGGCAACAGCCAAGGCTGATACATGATAACCCCCAGAACAGCCAGGAGGAAGCTGCTTCCGCAAAGGTGTGCAGACAGAGCTCTGCAGTTTTCAGAAGAACTCTTCCAACCCAGACTGCACACATAGGGCCACCCTGCCCTGGGTCCTGAGCCAACCCCCATAGGGCTCAGGTTCCCAGAGCTGCTGCCAGGGAGCTGCTTGCTGAGTTTAGAAAGACTGTCTCATTTCAAATACTTGAGACGTCTCTGGTGAAAGTCAAGAGTGGAATCCTCACTGCTGGTGAGAACTCTCCCAGGGAAAGCAATCCCCTCCAGCAACGCCTGAGGGGAGGTCTGAGAGTCTGCTTCTACTATCTGGAGAAGTCCACCCGTAAACTCCAAACCAGAAAAAAGAGGAAAGCGATTTGGCACTCCCCTAACCCTTCACCTGCGGTCACCATGCACATCAGTGCTGCTGCCACTGCTGTCAGCAATACGCCCGCCCGGAGCTACGAGCAGCAGGAGGAAGGGGGTTCTCCGCAAATCCTCCCTCTGCTCCAGAACACACAGCGACTCAGATCCTGAAGGCCCTAGTCTTCCTGCCACCAGCTGGAAAACCTGCAGGAGGCCCCACGGCTCAGTACCATGCCTGGGGTTCTCCTCTGGGCAAAGGGATGGGACAGGGCTGCTGAGCTTTCTGAAGAGAGATCCCAACGTCCTGCAGACTGGGCCAGGCGGGAGGCCCCCTCCATACTGAGCCCCGAGGGTCTGCCCACGCCACCTGCCGCCGGGCCTACCTGAGGCACTGTATGAGGACGAGGATGGTGTCCTTCGCGAGAAGCTCTTGACTGCCAGGCTCTGGCCTCGCTGTTTTCGCCGCCATGCTGTCCGGCATTTGGAGTCAATGCTCTGTTTGATTCGGTACCAGTCAGACTCCGTGATTCCAAATTTATAAAAAAGGTGACCTGAAAGAACGTATCCCAGAGGACAGTGGTGAGCTGCAGGCCTTCTTCCAGGGCCCCTCTGTGGGGAAGCAACCTGAACACCGCCGTGGCCCAGCTGCGACAGACCAGCTGTGCTGGCTCTGAGGCTGAAAGTTGCATTTCATCACAGGAGATGGGCAGTGGACGAGTGGCCCTCCAAGACCAGGCTGCAGGCTCAAAAGGACATTTACACCTCCTTTCAATTCACTTAATTTTGAAAGGACCTGACCCAACCCCATGCCGGGGGTGGGTGGAGATGTCAGTCTCCCTGCACCCCAATCCCCACTCTGCCCCAAACTCACAGACAGCATCTCACATCCCAAATGCCAAGACGATCAAACCAGGATCCCAATAAGGCAAAACTGCCCCCTTTACCCCTCCACCCGTTCACACCCCGCAGCGCCACCCTGCACCCACACTCTCCTGGAGCACAAATGTGCTGAGGTGTTGTGTTTGCTCCTTGTGTCCTGCTCAAACATGGGCGCCTGGCTCTTCCCCTGAGTGTGCAAGGAAACCAGCCTGTCTCGGCACACGGGAATGCTTAGCTAATCAATCAATACAAGGTGATCATGGGTGACCTGAAGACGCTCTTCCAGCCCCGAAGTCTGAAACTCTCGATTCACTCCCACGCCTTCCCAGCAGCCTTCTTAAACACATCACCCTCCAAGGCAGGACTGTAACCTGCACAGTGCTTCTGCCCTAGTATCCCCGCACACATGACGGAAGGCACTACCTACAGTCTGTCACTGGGTAGGGATGGCACATGTGGCAGCACACCTTCCTTCAGTGCCTTGTGACAGAGCAGTTGGGCCCACAGGTACCCGTGTGAGTCAACCACTGTTCTACAGACAGCTCTCACAGCACCACTGAGCAGCACCCAGAGGAGGTCCCAGTCAACACAAGGGAACCGAGGACCTGGGAGCTTTCCCTGCACCCAACGACAACCAGAAGGCACGACGGGCACCGTGGGGATTATGAGACCCTCTCTTCTTCAGCAGTGACATCTCTACCAGGCTCATGCCACTCAGCTGATTAACAGGGGAGCAGATGCAACAGTCAGAAGCCTAAGCAGAAACACTTCCTGTTCTGAGAACTAAGAGTCCCAAATTTGGACCATCAAGGGAGAGTTAAATCACTGCCCCACCCCAAACACCTGCTCCTGCTGAGCAAGCGCCAAATACTTGAAATAATCAAAACAAAGCAAGCACTTGTCTGTTGAGTACCACATTAAGTATCAGCAGGGGTTTTGTTCTGGGAAGGTACTTCTAGACTTTCACATGAGCATGTGCTTAGGGCAGAAATGCAATGGCAACAAAACTTCTGTGATCTGGATAAAAAGAAGCCAGATTAAGAAGGGGTAGAATTCACAGTATCAGACAGAGAAACCACAAGTGTGGGAGCAATACTCTTACACATCCTGCAAATAGGGCAATTTGTAGATGAAACAGGGAAACTTCTGACCTTGACCTTCAGGTCACTCTGAAGAAATCACAGAATCATCACTCAAGAGTGTGCTGTGTAGGACTTTGCCTCTCAAAGTCCCAGGCTGGTGACCACTGCAATGACAGGAGGACCCACTGTGGACCACGGTCACCAATGAACCCACAACTGACCAACTACCTTATTTGCTTTGATTCACACTTAACAGCCTCATTGAAGAAGAACGTCACTCACCCTATGTCAGTTTCACGGCAAAGCCAGGGAACACGACGTGCTCTGTCCACAGCAAATGCCAGTTGGGAGTGTGCAGCAGCCTTGCAATTCCACCTTTCCAGTGCCACCCCAGGGGAGACGGGGGCTTCGGTGCACACCTCCAGTGCCACCCCAGGGGAGACGGGGCTTCAGTGCACCTCCAGTGCCACCCCAGGGGAGAAGGGGGCTTCGGTGCACACCTCCAGTGCCACCCCAGGGGAGAAGGGGCTTCAGTGCACCTCCAGTGCTACCCCAGGGGAGACGGGGGCTTCAGTGCACCTCCAGTGCCACCCCAGGGGAGACGGGGGCTTCAGTGCACCTCCAGTGCCACCCCAGGGGAGACGGGGGCTTCGGTGCACACCTCCAGTGCCACCCCACGGGAGAAGGGGCTTCAGTGCACACCCTCAGCACAGCCCAGATCCCCAGCAAGATGCTTAGGAAGGCCAAGCAAGGCCACCAATCTTGCTGCCACTCTGCACACAGGTCACTGTCAACTCACCACACTGGGGTGTCTTGAAGCAGAAGGGCACAGAGAAGGCGCAAAGAACAGAGGCTGTGAACATGGCCCTCCTCGAGCCACCTCCTGCCCACAGAGCTGCACTCGGCTCACCAGAAAGCAACCCCATGAGTCCTTGCAGCTGGCCAACTCCAGGAGGAGATCCCCAGCCTGCCTCCACCCCAGGACTGAAAGCAACTCCCCATCACTTAACTGGCTCTCCACCTTCCAGAACTCTGCTCTTGACACAGGTTCAAATCATAAAGCCAGATCCCAGCTCTGAGAACCCTGGCGCACAGCGGGCCTGAGAGCGCTATGGGAAAACAGCAGATGAAGCACACGGGAGGAGCTCCTGGTCTTACACGCTCATGGGTGGCACGCGTGGCTTATCAGTCATGCAGGAATGAAGAACACGATCCCTGTTAACATAATCTCAAGTTCAAGGAAAAAACAAAGCAGGAAACTGAGTGCCAGCAACTTATTTCCTGAAATTACAGACCTGACTTGATAGCAACTGGCCTAGAAAAGCAACGGGAATCCGCACTGCCCTGAATGGGGACCGAGGGCAGCGTTCTGCTGGTGACACTCCAGCCCGCACACATCCAGAGTCCCCCACCCCGACAACTACACATGATGCGCCACGAAGGACTATGGCACTGGCCTCTCCTCTGCTCTCGGCCGCCTGCAAGGCACAGCGCCCAGGTCCCCACTAATGAGGGACCACCACTCATCTTGCCATTTGTCACCACCTCCTTCTCAGCCACTAGCCTACACTGACCTGCCCCCATCCCAGCTCTCACGATGTCCCCACCACGTGGGCCCAGCACACATGGATGCGGGCAGTTGCATATGGCCTGTGTTCTGCCTGCCCTCACAGGCACATGGGGAGCAGCCACACCATGTCACCCCCACAGCACTGGGCAAGCAAGTTCAGAAGAACCCACAGAGCAGGGGGTTGTGCAGTGTCCCCCCTTTCATGTCCTTCCCAGGACCTCAGAGTGCAACCTCACCGGGAACCAGGGTCTTTGCAGATGTGATTCATTAGGTGCACGTGAGATCTGACCAGTGGCTCCTGCCCCAGAGTAACTGGCGTCCTTATAGGGAGAGGAGAGAGACGATGTACGCCCGGGAAACAATGGTCACGTGACGATGGGCAGGGGCTGGGGCCAGGCTGCCATGAAGCAGGGAGAGAACTGCTGGCCACCAACAGAAGCTGGGAGGGGAGCCCCTTCAGCAGGTACAGCCCTGCCAAGGACCTTGGATGTCTGGCTTCCACGCCCAGGAGACGAGCAACGTCTGGCTTTCCGGCCTCTCAGGCTGTGGCACTTTTCGCAGCAGCCATAGGAGCCTAACATACCCTGCAGGATGCTGCAGGCACAAGAAGCACCGAGCACCCGGGGGGCCTACTGTCTTCTGCCAGGACGCTGCCTGCAGGAAGCAGGCGGACTAACCAAACTCCCGCTAAGTTCCAGGGGGCCTCAGGGGTGTCTCATCCTCATCCACACCAGTCTTCACAGATGTTCCAAAAGGTCTCCACTGTCATGCTGACAACTGGTCACATGGTCAGGCTCATGTGGGAAGCACACCTGCCTTCTCAGTTCAGATGACAGCAGGGGTCCGCGCTCTTCAGTTATAAGAATGTGCTACTCCTCACGGGACACACAGTCTACTTCATTAGCTGCCCGAGTTCTGGGAGGCCCACTGATCCTTGGGAGCCCTCAAAAAGCCAACAACCCAAAAATCAAAACCCTCCTTCAATAAACAAGTTCCCTCATTTCACAAGAATGGTACTTAAGAGACATGACCTATTAAATGTTTCAAAATGCAGATTTCTGTCTCCAGGAGAAAAAGAGAAAAAGTATTTCTGCCAACAAAGAGAAAGGAGACACTTAAGCCAAAGTTTTCCCCGTAACGGGCAGGCCTTGGCATAACAAGGAGAGCTGCAGGCTGAAGCCCTGAAGCCCTGGATGCCACTGCAAACTCCTAAGGGGCAACAGAGGCAGAGGCAGGGATGACACTGGCTGCTCTGCTTTCACCACTGGCCATGCTGAGGCCTCAGGAGTTTGGCCTGTGTGCCCTTTAATTACCTGCTTTGTGCTATGTTTTGAGGACCCATCAGCAATGACTATTAAACCAGGCCAACGGGAGCAAAGGCAAGCAAGCCCTGAACACGTTGAGAACTCCATCTGACCACAGCAGGTTCCGCCCCACAAAAGGCCAAGCCCACACAGGTGGCCAGGGTGGACTCCTGCTCAGCCTCCACACGGCTGCGCCCAGTGGAGGGGCCCTGCACACACACCACCCTGCCCCCTGGAGTGGCTCCACAGGTAAAGAGGGCCAACGGCACTGTGGGAGCCCACAGTAGCTCTGCCTGGTTTCTCCCCTGTCACCTGAGGGAGCAGAGGCATAGAGGCCAGCAAGGGGCCAGTCACGGGTTAGGTCATAATCAACAGCCTGTTCTCCTTCACCCCAGACACCGACTCCAGCATGAGCTGCCAAGAGAACAGGAAGCACAGTGAACGCCAGTCTAGGGACAGCAGGGCACTGTGCACACCCTCAAGGCTCCTTTCTTCCCTTACCCACCATGATCCACTGGGGCTTTGCCCAGCATCTGAACTCAGGACATATAGGCCAGGCACTCTGAAGGCCCAAGGAAGAAAGATTTGGAATACCTACCTACCGTGAACATTGAAAACAAGCTCTTTGGAATCCCCTGTCCTTGGGGCCTGAGACTTGCCTGCACAGCTATCTACCAAGCAAGGACCACAGGAGCCATGCCCACTCTAAAGCTGCCTCCCTGCAATGACAGAGAATTAGAATCACCTAGAGATGTGGCTCCCACCAAGTACACAGTGCCCTGGCCCACCAGCTGCTCCCTGCTCCTCCCAGGGAAACTACACACAGGGTCATAGCCCAGAAATCAACACACATGCCGCAAGCGCTGAGCCACAGTTTAGCTGCAGTAGGCTGGCTGTGAGAGGCTAACAGCACCCAACCTGCTCTCTAAACAGTGGTTTTCTAGGCACTAAGCAGGGAGCCTTCCACATGTTTTCAGCAGTGGATGTACATGGAGTCAGGAGCACCTTGTCCCAAACGGTGCTGCAGCTGTGGCCCTGACAGCAGCTCCGTAGCACCTAAGCCACGAATGCAGATGAGGTGTGCCCCACTCTCCAGGAAAGCTCCAGCAGAGCCGCAACACCAGCCATGCCCTGTCCAGAAACAACATCCAGAAGCCAGGAAGGCAGGCTTGGAGGTGCTGGGTACAGTGGGGCCAGAAGCCCAGGTAAGCAGAGCCAGCAGAACCTGAGAGGGCACCGACACAGGCGCCACAAGAATCTCACACTTACGGACACCCAGACATTGGAATGCGGCCTGGATGTGGCAGAGAAACAAGCAGGCAGGCTGACTCCTAGAGTCACAGAACTCAGGCCTGCCCCTAGGTGCCGGGACAACACCTTCCACCAGCCTAAAGAGGCCCCATGAGCATCGTTCCTGTGATAGCTACTAAAACACCAGACTTATGTCACCGATTCTTCCTCACAGAAAGGATCACGTTCAGCGTGAAGAGAGCTGCATCTAGACAGGCACAGCAGGGCTCCTTTGTAATCACAGAGGCTCACGAG
Source organism: Aplodontia rufa (assembly GCA_004027875.1). NCBI lineage: Eukaryota > Metazoa > Chordata > Mammalia > Rodentia > Aplodontiidae > Aplodontia > Aplodontia rufa. Next base: position 14,589 of record PVKS010000480.1, read on the forward strand.
GCTGAGGCAGGAGGATTGCAAGTTCCAAGCCAGCCTCAGCAACTTAGTGAGACCCTGCATCAAAGTAAAATATGAACGGCTGGGGATGTGGCTCAGTGGTTAAGCGCCCCTGGGTTCCACCCTGGGGCACAGCAGATGGCACCTCGTCCGTGAGTGCTGGAACGCTGCCCGCTGGACACATTCTCAGCTGTGCTCAGCAGGTCAGCAGCACTCTCCAGACCTGAGCCTGCTGACAGCCACACGCTCACTGGCTTTGTGCTGTGCCTTGACAGAAGCCATGCTGGATGGCTCCTGGAGGCAGATGGCTCTGGAATGAATGGCCCAGAGAGCAAGCATCAGGCCACAGGGCAGTGGTGAAAATAACCGGGGCCTTTTGTGTCCCTTAAGTGTCATCAGTAGGACGACAAGCTTGAGCAAGAGCCACTCTTCAGAGGGGGAAACTCAGAGGCCACACTGGAAAGTAAGGTCAGTCCTAGACATTATCCTGGGTCCAGCACGGCCAGGTCAGCCCAGGAACATGTGACACAGGCTGAAGCTCCTGGGAAGACAGAGACAGGAGCATCCTCTTATGCCAGCAGGAGCACAGGACAGCAATGGTCAATGGGAGGCAGGGGAGATCCGGGTTCTCCTACCCTCTTCCTCAAGAGAGGCCCATGATTTCAAAGTCCCTGGAGAAACAATCCCAAATGTCCTTCTCATCGTGGGACATCAGCCAATGCCTTACCATAGGAAATGCTCAATTCCAAACCCCCACGCTCTGGGACCACCGAGTCCAGTGTCCTCTCCAGGATTGGAAACGAGGGTCCCTCCAAAGCTCTCCCCACTGGGACAGGCCCACTTACACCGGATCCCATAGATGGTGAGTGGGTCGAGCTGCTTCTTCCCGTGCTTGCCCTGGCCTGACAGGTTGGACACAGCCTGCACTTCACGATGGAAGAGGTAGTCCAGCAGCGTGAGCGCCATCTTCTCAGCCGTGCGGCAATTGGTGCTGATGTGCAGCATGTCAGAGGGGATGATGGCACAGCGTACCCTCATCTCAGGGTTGTTCTCGTCGCCCAACCAGGTGCCATTGGGGTAATCCTCTGAAAAGGGGAAAGAGTCCTCTGTTAGCCAGCTTCAGTGGCACGCTCCAGGTAAACGCTCATACTCCAGATGGCCCGGCCCAAGTGCTTGGCTCAAACAGGCCCAAGAAAGATGACCCACAACCGATCCCCTGTGCCCTCCCTGTAGTCAGCAGGAGGGAAGGCTCAAGTCTGACAGAGAACAGAAACAATGATACCATGCCCCAGAAGGTGGCCTCAGTTTCCTATTCCATTCCAGGAGCGTGACAGATGTCAATATCTCTGCGCTCCAGGTGTCCACAGGAGCTAGACCACCTTGCTAACTCCACAGAAGCAGAGGACGCGGAGCACCAAGCGCTGCCCACCCATCTGCAAGCTACCCAAGTGGGTCCTGCCCAAAGTTGAGGGTGTAGCTGTCTCTGCCGTGCCCCTGGGTGCAGCCCAGGCCTCACACAGGCCCAAGGCACCCCGAGTCTGCAAGGAGAGCAGCAATCAGGCTTTGGGCCCAAACACCAGATTTCCCTCAGGCCCCAGCAGTGAGGTGAGCTTCCAAAAGCAGCCCCCATGTCCTTTATTTGCTTCAAGCTTTGCCCCATGCCTGGGCAGGGGTTGGCAGAGGCAGTCGCTTGGGGAGGGGACTCACTTTCCCATCACACCGTGGGTGTGATGGCCCACCGAGCCATCACAGATGGGAACAGATGAGAACCTGCACTCTTCTCCACTCTGAACTGTGTCTACAAGAGGCGATGACACAGCCCAGCATCACCCTGGTGGGGGCTCCCTCATCTTCTGCACTACACTACAGGAGCCTACGAGGACATGCCACCTCCACAGCACTCTCCTCATGACTGATGCCAGCCCCAGCTTTCCTTCAGATGCCACCTAGTCATTCCTGTGACCCCCCCACCCCGGCTTCCCTCCTTGGACTGCCTGACAGTGAGTGTCTGCAGGAAGCAGCTTCCCTGACCCCTGCTCAAGGCACCATGATCCCTCTCCTTTTCTTCGCCACTTGCATCTTCCTTAACCCTGTGGACATACTGCTTTATGATTTCAAAGGTTTCGAGGAGAGAACGACAGCCTCCAGCCACGCATCCAGGCAGGTCTGCAGGAGCAGCAGGGCCTGCAATACCACCCAGAGCCTAGGGCTCGCACACTCTTTTCACCCTTGACATGTCTCGTGTGTGTGCCTTGAGCGTGCCAGGCTCTCTGACAGCCCCTCCTGAACCCCAAGGACTATCACACAACATCAGGGCAGGAAGGGACTGTCTATGCGACCACCTGGTCCCTGGGGTGGGGTGGACAGAGGGCTGGAAGCAGGACTTGGGGCACCTGAGGCTGGGCTCCTGGCTGTAGCTAAGGATGGAAGAACTCTGATTTTCAGAACTTGGAGTAGGGCGTGAGGAAGAAGCATCATTTCTCAGAAACACACGGTTCAGAAGTGGTGAGGCACAGCTATGGGCACCGGCTCAAACATAGGCCCTCCTGTGAAAATCAGCCACCTGCTATTCCTTTCAGCCTGTGGATAAAAAGTCAAGTGGACGCATGACTCAGAGACTGGTGGCAAATCCAGCAGGGTCTGTCAAGGGATCACGGGGGAATGCTGAAAAGACCCCAACCTCCAGCACACTTACTAACTGATCACAAGAACATTTTAGACAACTATGTGCCTGCCACCAAGTCTAAAGTCATCATCTAAAGCCTGGTTCAGTCACAGGCCTTAATTCTAAGACACTGAGCACAGCAGTCCAATTGAGAAGCCAGGGGAGCTGACACAGTGGGTAAGGGGGTGGCTACGCCAAAGATGGCACAGGACAGTGTCCTGGGATTTAACTGAAGCTTCCAACAGAAGGTGGTATCAGTGACACTGCATCTCTGGACTTAATATTGAAGATCAGGAGCACAGGGACCCAACGTGAACAAGGTGGCAGGGGCAGCAGCACCTGGCTATACCTGCCTCCCCCACAGGGACAAGGGAGACCATACGGAGCTGTGGGTGGAGATCTTAGCTCTGACTCTGAAAGTGCCACAGGTCACTGAGGCCTTTCCCAGGAATGACAGGAATGCTCACACTCTGCTTGCTCAGTGATGATTCTAAAGAAAACAGTGGACAAGAACTCAGTGCTGGTTTCCAAACAGCGAGTCAACACCTGGGCAAGTGTCACCGGCCATGTGTGTGAATTGCCGGTCAACACCTGGGCAAGTGTCACTGGCCATGTGTGTGAATTGCTGGTCAACACCTGGGCAAGTGTCACCGACCATGCATGTGAACTGCCAGCAGAAGAGCAAGGCAGTCCAGCCAGGAAGACAGGAGGACAGGCGCTCCCTGCCCCAGGCTGAGGACCTCCCTGTCTGCTCAGGGTGAGCGCCAGCCCCCCCAGGACCACAGTCCACACCACCTTCCTCCCTGGTTCCTACCAGAGCCTATAAAGTGACAGTGCTTGCTGCTTGGTCACCAGTCATCCCAAATCCCACGCTCACCACCAGGTGGTCCAGGGGCAGAGCCAGGGCAGCAGGAGGGGAAGGGTGGCTGTCTGGCACGCACGGCTGCGACCCAGGAACTCAGAGTGTGGGTGGCAGATCTGACTGGCAAATGCATCAGCACCCTCCAACACAGCCAGCGGGGACAGTGCAGACAGCCACGAGCCATGGCAAATATCGCCGGCCCAGCCAGGCACAGCTTCCGCTTAGTTCTTCCAAGACAAGGTGGCTCCCACCCCACCCTGCCCAGTGCCATCCTCTGTGCGAGATGGTAGGGAGCCGGTTCCCACTTCCCAGACGCACTGGTTGGCTGTCTCCCCAGCACCCCTTCTCAGCTCTCACCTGGGGCTTTCTTAAGCCACTCCTGAGGCTCTGAGTGGTCAGGACTGTGCAGTCCTGGAGGTCACTCATGACACACCACAGTCTCCAGCAAAACTCAGCGTAGAGCTTACAGAAAGCAACGTCCTGCAACCCACTGAAGGCCTCGGGATCTCCACAACACAGCCAGCTTCAGGCCAGGAGAGCTGCCCGAGGCAGGCCTCAACAACCTCCAGGCAAGTTTTAGAGAACAGATTCATGGTCATGAGCCAACGTCAGGTTATACATTCATACCAAAAATCAGCTTTCATCTGGCCTTTGTGAAGTCCTGCCAAACGCATCTACAAATCTCTAAAGCAACACACTGCATACAATGGGAGAAACGGTTCCAACAATGAAGGAAGATGAGGAAACCACAGGGCGGTACCACTGCCTTCCCGCCTGCCCCAGGAGTGGACTAACCTTCCACTCGGGCAGAGGAGACTGATCAGTCAAGATTTCCGTGTGGTCCATGAAACATCACTGCTGTGCTGCTTGCAGCTATCGGCCCCATGAAAAACACACGAGATGGGGTCCTGCAGGACTCAGGCTTGGAACCCACTCGGGATAAAGCCACCCTTGTGCTAAGACATCCACACCAGACACCTGCAGCTAGACCCCTACCGTGTGGTGACAGATGCGTCGGAAGGACTTTTATTCACATGTGAACTAGCGGCCAGCTGGTGAGCATGTGGGATGAGAACGGAACCAGAAAGATGAAAAGGTATGGGAGCTCCCTGAACAGAGGGAAGGCCCCGGGCCTGGAGGATGCCGCGAGAGCCCTCCTCCTGGGATGCTACAGTCACGTGATGCACAATTTGGGAATTTTAGAAATCCATTCCATTGGCACTCCACAAACTATAAATTACAGAGATCTCAATTTTAAAATGGTGCATTCTATCGCTGTCTCTCAAAATGCTTTTTTTTTTTTTTGGTGTTTCACTTTTTTTTTTTGGAGTGGGTTATTTTAGAGCAACAATCCTGTTATAAAGGTTTTACAAGTAATGTAATGTGCAAATATTTCTTACAGTGGAAACACCCAACTTTCATATGCTTGATGAAAAGGTGGCTGTGACCATTGGCCATGAGGTCACTCCAGACGGAGGGTCCAAGCAACTGTCACGGCCCAGTTCTCTGTGCCTGGACACCTCTCATGTCCTGCTTGGTCAAGATGACACGAATAGCAGATGAAGGTCTGAAGCATGACACACGTCCTTCCCTCGCCTCTTGTCTTTCCTAGGAGGCCACTGGTGAATGCCCAACTGCTCAGCAGAACGCAGCACAGGCCTGCTGGAACTAGGGCCAGCGTCCAGGGTGCCTCTGCCTGTGCAGCAAGGAGTGTGACCCGCTGGGCACAGACAAGGCATCTCTGGGTGCCTGTCCCCACCAACCCTCTTACACAGCAGGAACACACAGTCACCAAACCAACTAAAACCCTGCTCTTCTCAGCAGCCAATTTATGATCCCATGAAAATGTGCTTATGTGTAAGGCTCTGTGCTAACAAAGTAAGATAACCATTCAAGGCATATTTGGGGCAAAGTTTTCTCTTTGCATATGTATGACTGATGTTTTGTGAACACAACAAGTTATCACTGATCTGACTTGGCAGGATGCTGTGCCAACACATCCTGCAGGACACACCTGCCAGCCTTCCTGATGGATGGCCTCCATGAAGGACGTCTTCCCCAGCCTTGGCCTGGCTGCCTTACTCAGCACGTCCCAGCACCATAGAGGCCACCACAGAGGCTCCAGAGCAGTCACAGCCCAAGCTCTGAAGGGGACGTGCGAATCTTCCCTATTACACGCAATGCCCAACTTTTACGTGTAGGGTGAGTCACGTTTTACAGGAATTATCAGATGCCCCCAACTGCAGAACTGAAACCCTTTATTTGAAGTCTAAATGAATCTCTTGTTAACAAACCCCATTCTTCATGCACTGTGGCTACTTTGCTTCTGTAACTCTTTCAGTGCTCAACAGCAACAGGACCCAAATCGCCATCGGAGGACACGCACAAGACTGTTTACTGCTCGGTGTGCTGAACAATCAGGATGCGCCCTCTTTCTCATTCAAATGGAGTTCATAGCATTGGTAAGTGGAATTACCTAAGTAAAAACTAGGGAAAAATGAGATGGCACCTTGCAGTATAATAAACTGACTCCGAATGTGATATAAAAAGGGATTTGGAATGCTTAAGTAATAACTTAAGCAACTTCAAACTCCATGATTCTGTAGCCTTCAGGCACTTAGATACTTACATAAGAAGGCAAGAACACCCTGTACGCTTGCACAGGGACCACAGAGACCCATGGGCACCCCACATCCACACTGCGAGGCTAACACGAAGCAACAACCTGACGCTGCCGGCCCAGCAGCTGCTCTGACCAGGGCAGCACCCATGCTGGACAGCTAACGTGCATCCTGGTGTGCACAAGTCCTACAGAAGGTCAGAGATATTGCTGCCATCAAAAGCGAGCTGATGACAAGGACCTTCAGGACTGACTGCTTTTCCAGGATTTATATACAGGCATGGCAATTACTTAAAAATGACGCCTCCATGGGGCTGGAGCGGTGGCTCAGCGGTTATGGTGCTTGCCTGGCATGCACGAGTACGCGAGTTCAAACCCCAGCACCACGTACGACTAAGTCTCGGAGCAATGAAGGCCACATGGAAAACTAAATAAAATTGTTTCTCTCTTTATTTCTCTCTCACTGTCCCTCTCTCTCTTAAAAAAAAAAAATTCTTCCTTTAAAAAAAAAAATGACGCCTCCATCTCCAAATAGTCTTCACCAACCACTGTGCAAATACAGTAGCTTGGCCTGATATGCTCCTGATATGACACCACTAGCCTGTCCACTCCCCAGGGCAGTCTGCACGCAGACCCACCTGTCCTCCTAGAACAAATGAGAAGGCGGAACGGTTCCCAACTCTGACCTCTTCTTCAAAACAAAGCAAAATCTTAAATTGGAAAAATGCCTCCAATCTTCTCCATCCTAATGGCCTGTGCTGTAGAGGTAGGTCAAGGTCCCTCTGGCGGAAATGATCAGCTTTCAACGTGGTCGTAACACTGTGCTCAAAGCCTCTGCTAAAGACGCCTGCCTTACATGGAGTAGCCCCTGGGGTCACAGACATGCGTCACCCTGTGTGGCTTCCTCCTGTTTTTTCCCACTCTTCTGCCACCTCACTCCTAGCAATTTAGTAGAGATAAAGGCAGTTTTTGAAAAACCATTTTTTCTAGTGTTTCTCTAACTGGGGAATCTTTGTTAAGGAGACAAACTTACATCCTGTTTATAAGAAAAACCAGTGAGACATGGAAGCAGAAAACCCTCAAGAATTCTCATTAGAAAACGAAACACAGTTGGGTCTGCCAGTTGCTTTTCTTTCTCTCCACGTCACTGTTCCGTGCTATCCTGTCACAGGGCCTTGCGTGTGCTGTCCATGCTGCAGTCAGTGCATCACTTATGATGGCTACGAGGTGAGTCACCAAGGGCACATAAGGGCTCCAGGGGGAACAAAGCCTTTGAAAGGCACATGGGACCAAAGACCCCTCAGGGAAGAAGGATCTTCCCCACCTTGGAGCTCCCAGAACCCAGGACAGGGGTCCAGGGAAAGAGGACAGGCCCGGCAGCTGGCCCGCCTACCCCTCCCTGTGTTCTGGCAAGACTGTGCTGGACCGGAACAAACGCAACTCTCTAACCCCAGCACCCCCAGGGAGCCTGCATCTAGAGCGAGTCAGCAGCCAGTGAGTAGGGGCAGGACGCAACTGCCACCCCCAGGAAACAGGGGGACATGGCCAGGAACGTGGCACTGGAGCAGACACCGACATCCATGTTGCAACAGAAAGGCTCCATTCCACGGTGAAAAGTGAGTCACAAAACCACACAAGTGTGCAGAGCAACAAAGAAAAGGCCAGGCAGGCTGCGGCCTCTCAACGGCGGACTGACTTTCTTCTTTGTTGTTTTTGTACTGGGAAATGAGCCCAGGGGTGCTGTTCCACTGAGCCACATCCCCAGTCCTTTTTATTTTTTATACTGAGACAGGGTCTTGCTAAGTTGTTTAGTGCCTAACTAAATGGCTGAGGCCGGCTTTGAACTTGGGCTCCTCCTTCCTCAGCCTCCCAAGCTGGGATTACAGGCGTGCATGTGCTATTGCGCCCAGTTTCAAGTTATTTTAACTTCATCATTTTCACACTGTATCACTTTTCTTAAAGATGATACATGTGTGTAACTTTCCTAAAAAGTGAAAACAAATCTGTCACTATCCCTGCGCTGGCCAAGCAGAGAAGCAGTCTGGGGACCCACCTTCTGAGTTCAGGGTGATGAGGGTGACGTTGCTCCCGATGCTCTGGCTCCCCGGCTGGCCACAGTTGGACACAGAGTCACTGGCCTCCGACCCACTCTCCCCATCTTCATTGTGGCTATCATCTTGTCCCGGCACCTTTACCACGATGGTGTTCTGCCGACGGCCCGGAACAGCGCTGGCGGAGGCAAGCACAGCAGCCAGCGTGAGAGAGGCCAAGCCACACGCCACGGCCAGCCCTGACTCACTGGCGGCCCTCTTCCCGACGACCACAGCGCCTGACTGAGCATGGACCAATGGACCAATGTCTCCCCACACAGCTTTTCTACGAAGACTAACAGCAATTTAATGCAGAAATAGTCTGGGGCTGAAAGAAATGGTACAAAATAAAACGAAGATTTAAAGAAAATATTTACATCATGAGAGGTGAACCATGACTCCCTGTGACCCAGGCCTGCAGTGCTGCTTTCTGATTTCAGAGGTTAGGCTATGAAATGTTGACTTGGGTAAGCGTCAATTTTCGGGCTGTGTCAAAGGAAAGACAAATGAAGAGGAGAGAAGCCCAGCACTCCGGACCAGCCCATCTGCCCGTCAGACATCTGAGGGGTGACTCAGCCTCCAAAACTGCAATCACACTCCGTTATTCCCATGGACAAACCATGGCGTGGGCTTCCAAGGCCAGTTAAGAATCCCAGGAATCCCCTGGGAGCAATTCTCATCACAAGGGCCCATGACATGGAGCAAGCAAGTCCTGCCAACGAAGCAGGGCCACACAGCCAGCTGCAGAGAGTGCTCAAAAAAGACTACTTAGGACTTGCCTTCTAAATGACCCTGTCCGTTAAGCACCCAAAGAGGGAAAAGCAGCACTACTTCCTGTCAGCAAAGCTAAAAAAAGTGTTTAAGACCCTGGCTGTCCCCAGAGGAGGGAGCTATCTACACACCATACTTCCTGGACTTGATCCTACGAAGAAGTAAGTGTCCAAACTGAACCAGCTCCTCCACACTCAGACTAGCCTGTGACCTCAGCCCAGCAGGCTGGTTGGCACTGGGGCACCCACACCCCCGCCCACCACCCCACACATCAGGCCTGAGACTGCTGCCTACAGGGCTGGACTAAGACAATAAGGAACCAGGACAAAGCTGGAGAAGCATCAATCTACAGAAGAGACAGAGAGAAAGAGCACAGGACTTTGTGAAGACAGATGGGAAACAAAAAGCAGCGATGGCCCTCACAGGGACACGCACAGCTCGGAACGCTGCGCAGAGAGCACCTGCAGCGGCTCCAGCTTCACACAGGGTGAGCGCCAGTGCCCTCTGTCCACTCCCGCTCTGCCATGCTTCCAGTCCACATGTCTCAAAAGAAAAGGTGTAAGAAAAAGCCGGAAACTCAACATGCCCATCTCATTGAGCAAACTTGGAAGAGGCGTCTGCTTGCCCGACATGCTGCTATAGGGACAGACAGAATGACCAACTAACAGCTGTGAAAATGTCCTACCATCTCCCTCCATCACGCATCAGCTCTAGCACAGATGTCCCCTTGGCTGCTGACCTTAGTGTGGCTGTGAACCAGGGTGTGGTCCCTTGGCCTGGCCCTCCCATGCTGAACACTGCGTTGGCCCTCCCAACTTCACAGAACTGAGATAGTGCCTGCCAGGATCACCCCTGTGACCAGAGAGGGACCACGTATTTCAACTGTGCGCTGGCTGGGGACATTGACTAATTCTCATCACAGAGGCAGGGATAGGTGGGGTGGTGCGTGGCTACTGACTTGCTAATGATATTTTCCAGGGAATCCGGTGCCCTGTTGCTCAAGGGGTCTTCCATCTTGGCTACAATGGCGTTCTGCCGATCATTGTTGAGTATTACTGTAGTCTGGGGGACGACGCTACGGAACAAAAGAATCACAAGAAAAAGAAGACCTTAAAACAACAACATTCATTGTCAGCACATCAGAGTCATTCAATACAGTCAGCTCCCGCGGCCTGCAAGGGAAGGAGGCTTCACTCCGTTTACACTTGCTGGAGATAAACTGGAGAAGGCTTCTTAATAGCGTTTACCTTCCTAACAGGTACGTGCTGTGGGGCAGCTGAGTGCAAGGCATTTAAGCAACCTGCACAACAGGCAGAGGTGCTGTGAGCTGTCGTGCAAGGGGGTCATGCTGTGTGTGAACACCACCTGCCCTTCCTGTTCCAGCTGCTGCTGCTGCCTGCACACCAGTGTCCTGCAGACGCCGGCACTCTGCACCAGGGCAGAGACCATCAGAGGGACACACGGCTCTCCTGGAGAGGGCACAGGCTCAGCCACAGGGCCTTGGGGCTTTGCTCTGAGGAGAAAAGATTCTAGGAGAGGACAGTGGCCATAACCCAGCCCTGGGGCCGGCAACACCCTGGAGGAAGCACTAGTATGTGCAGACAGGCAGACGAGGCAGCTGACTCCTGAGGCATGAGCTCATTCATATTTCCAGCCATTAACTTTTCAACCCTTAGCACTTTATGGTCACAAGAAATTTTCTGAAGTATGCTTTGCTATGAGCAGTTAGGGAGCAAAAAGAACCAGCACTTGAAATACAAAGTCATGTTACCTGAGAACAAAATGTCACCCTTTCCTGGGGACAAGATGCTCTTCTGTGACTGGTACACGTTTAATCAACCTAGCATCACAGCCACATGCCTGAACCACCTGCCATGAGGTGCGAGAACAGCACCGCAGCACACCATGTCCTTCTCAGGACCATGGCTGACCTTCCAAGGTGAAAGTGCAATCAACTGCACGTCACTCACAGGTATCAGTGTCTTCAAACACTCCACTTGTTCCTTGGTGACACACAGGTATCAGTGTCTTCAAACACTCCACTTGTTCCTTGGTGACACACACAGTAACCCAGCCACAAGTCAGGCATCAAAAGGAACAGTAACTTTTTTCTTCTATTTTTGCAGTTCAGGGGATCAAACTAGGGCCTGCTGCCAGGCAAGTGCTTTACCACTGAGCTGCCCCAACCTCCAGGTGACTTCTGACTTGATCACTGCAATAGGTACAGGCTCAACAACCTCACATATGCCAATCTAAATGACCCACCCCAAATTGTGCTAAAGAATATTTAGTTTTTCAAAAACTTAGCTATGGAACTTCCATATCATGGTAAAAATGAAGGAGTTGGGTTGGGGTACAGCTCGTGGAAGACAGCCACACACGGCCCCTCAGTTCCATCCAGAGCATTACCAAAAAAAAAAAGAAGAAAAAGAAGAAGAAGCAGCAGCAGCAGTTATCCAAGGAATGATATGGAAAAAGTACACAAATAAATGTGGACGTGGGTGTGTGTGAGCAAATGTTGCTGGAAGCCTCTTCAAGAAACTGAGATAGGAAACACGGAGAGCTTCCTGGAGGATCTGGACTTCTGAATATGCTGACGCTTTCTCTCCAAGTCACAGGCTGGAGACAGCGAGCCATGTTTCCTCATTTTCATTCGCTTCTTTCTGGGGTGCTGGGCTGGGCTACCATGCCGGGTGACTCAATCAAACACTAACTAGTGACACTGGAAAGGGATTTTGCAGATGGAATTAAAGTCCTCATTAGTCCACCTGAGTCCATCAAAGGGGAGATTATCCTGGGTAGGCCCTTCAGAGGGAGGTCTATGCACGCCCTGGCCGGAGACCCCCGGCAGCTCCTGACTGCTGTGCCTCCCCTGGGCCCCGACCACAGACTTCACACTTGCTCAACAGCCCCACAAATGTGCAAGCAGCTGCTTAAAGTTAACCCCTAGTAGCATTCCCTCTCACACACACACATGCATGCACGTGCACACACCCCTCCAGTGGGTTCTGCTCCACTGGTGGAGCCCTGACCCACATTTTGAAACAATTAGAGATTCACGGGGAATTAAAGAAAAACAGCACATGGAGTCCTGTAAACGATTCCCCAGCAGTGACACCCTGTGTAACCTGTGCCCTCATAACAAAGTCAGGAAAGAACACTCAGAGCCCAAGGCCCTCACTGGGACTCTGTTTTCGCTGTGTGTACATGAGTCTGGAGCAGCTGGTCCCAGGCAGTCTGTGCATGCCCAACACTACCTGGGCACAGGAGTGCTCGTCACTGCCCAGGAGCTGCTCAATGGCCACACTGCCCTCCCACCCTGACCCCGTCCCTAGGCTCCACACCCACCCACTCGCTGTCCACTCTGTCCACAAGTGCATGAGCAGCGAGTGCACGGACATCTGCGTTGTGCAGCCTCTCCATGCTCCACGGGGCTCTCAGAAGCCTGGCCAAGTGGGAGCTCAATGAGCAGCCTGCTCCTCCCACTGCTGAGCAGTGGTCCACAGCAGGGGACGCTGGGCTGTCTTCCCTCTGCCCACTGAAGGGCCTCTGGGTGCTCATGAGTCTGGATTATTGCAAATACCCCTGCCATCAGCATTTGAACACAGATTTTTCCACTTGCCGGAGCCGTGGACCATGGGTGTGTCAGGGGCACAGGGCTTCGGGAGACACCATGTGCTGTTTCTTAGGGTGCCGTTCCACCATCTGTTCTCACCATGGGCAAGAGCTCCAGTTTCTCCACAGCCTCAGCAGCATCTGTAGCCACTACTACTCTTTATTCCAGTCTTTCTCACCGAAGTGCACCGGGCCCCACATGCTGAATCTGCACATCCTGGTGTCCTGTTTGCCATCCACATCTGCTCTCTAGCTTTTCATCACTGTGATCAAAATACCCCACATGAACAACTTAAGGGAAGAAAAGTGTGCTTTGGCAGAAAAGTGTGCTTTGGCTTGTGGTTTCAGAGGGCTCCACTGCTCTGGGCCTGAAGGAAAGAAAGGTGTGGCAGAGGAAAGCTGGCAGCTCATGGCAGCTGAAAGCAGAGAGAGGAAGGGACCAATGACAAGACAGACCCTTCCAGGGCATGCCCTGAGCAACCTGCTTTCTCTTACAGTTTGTGCCATTTCCCAGGGGTCCCCTCAGCTGTGAGTCCCTCGTGATTTAGTCCAGTGATGAGGTCAGAGCCCTCAAGATCCAAAGGCCCCACCTCTGACACTGCTGCATTAGGGACGAAGTCCAGATCCAAACCATGACACTTGGTTTGCAGCTGACTTGTTTCTCACCATGCAGTGCTATGAGTTCACACATCTGCTGGCCACGAGGCTGGAGGACCTCTCCCATGTTAGCTCTGTTTTCAATCCTCTTCATGGTTTTAGAGCAAAAGCTGTGGCTTTATTAAGTTCAACTTACCATCTTTCCTTCCAGGGAGCAGATCTAAGTATGCCCTGCCCAGTCCTAGGTCCCCAAAGCCTCCAGTTCCCACTGCTAATGTTGTACACTCAGATCTGCAGCCTACTGAAAGTAACTCTGCAGGCGGGGGCAGGGGTGCGAGCCAAGCTCACTCCACTCGCTTGCCCCATCTGAAAGGCTGTGCTTGCTCTGCAGACAGCTCTCCCTCCTCGAGCCCAGCTGGGAATGTCCTACAGATCTGCTTCTGGGTTCTCTATTCTGTTCCCTTAGCCCCTAGTACCCTCCATCGTTTCATATTTTTAAAATTCTTTCTTATGCTTTCTACCCATTCTTTTACAAATTTAAAACTGCATGTTTCTCTAAGTTCCTATTAAAAAACAATGAACACTGAGGAAAAGGGAAATGGTAAGAGCCACAAACTGTCATGTGTTAATCCTAAGATATACTAACTCACAGGGTCAAGTTGCACCTGCTGAACAGAAGTAGAACATGTGTGTGGCCCTGTGACAAGCACAAATGAGGATCCTTTGCTGTCTGGGGACAGAGGAGCAGTGGCAAGTAGCGACTGGCTCCTACAGGACTACTGCTCCGGGAGGGCTGCTGTCCTCAGGGAGGGATCATCACAGGCAGGACAGCCCTAATGTTTCAAGGGGAGGATGCATGTCCCTCAATCCCAGCAGCACAGGAGACAGAGGCTACATGCCTATCTGAGACCACACGGCCAGTACAGCCGCAAATGTTCCTGTCCACAAAGCCAAGCCTACCAAGCACTGCTTCCTACACATTAGAATTTTCTAGGGAAGCCAGAATCCCCCCAAGGGAGACTGGAGACCTTAACTTACTTTAATGGTGCCCCACCACCACCAAGGTAATTCTGATGGGCATCTGTTTAAAAAAAAAAGTAAACTACAGCCGGGTGTTATGGCACACACCTGTAATCCCAGCAACTTTGGAGGCTGAGATGGAAGATTACAAATTCAAGGCCAGCCTCAGCAACTTAGTGAGGCCCTGTCTCAAAAATAAAAAGGTCTAGGTTGTAGCTCAGTGGTACAGGACTTCTGGGATCAATCCCCAGTACTGCTTAATTAATTAATTAAAGCCAAAAATTTAAACAAACAAACAAAATCACACACATATAGACAGGGCCCTGGGTGGGAGGTCCAACCCTGCTCTCCAGCCTCCCCGGTGCACCTGCTACACACTTCGCTTAGTGGGCTCTGGTTACCGGGTGTCTCCCCACACGGTGGCCCTTCTGCCTGCTCTGTTCAAACACAGTCCAAGTGCCTGGAAAATACTGGTGGCACATTTGAAGCCTGCTTGCTTCACAAACAAGAAGCTTGTGCCAGAGGTGCTCTCCTCTGGACCCATGTCCCCATGTAGCTGGTCCCCAAGCCAAGAGAAGAAAGGCTGAGAGAGCCAGTGAGAACAGGGCCCTAAGAGCTGCGCTCCAGCCCAGTTTTCCATGTTAGAAAAAGACTCTTCCACCCCCTTTGCTCATAATCCCCACAAAACAAAGTCACGGACAGGCTTTGTTCACGGATATGCAAAAGAAAAAAAAAAAACAACCAGGGAAAGAAAGGACATAAAAATACCCTCTCCTTGAAACTGATTTTCACAAGTCTGTGTTTGCCACATTTTATACAAAAAGCAACTAAAAATCAATTGCTTTGAACTGGAGAGCTTGGAAAGCCACGCACACCATGGTCAGGTGCAGACAAGGACGGGGGCTCCACTCCAGGCCGTCCATAAAACCCAGAGTGCGTGTGCCCCCAGTTTCGGGCTCCCCTGGGACTGAAAGCTGCACAGCCACAGAACAGCAACGCTGGCCCATGCGACCTGGAAAGTCAAGCCACCTGGCATCTGTTCACACAGGGCCCGACTTCGCCTTCTGTGGGAGGCAGGAGGAGCACATCTGAGCACTGAGCCAGGCCCTAGGGCTGCCCTCGCCAGGTGTACCTGCCCGTGCTGCTCAGCACTCGTTCCACAACTCACATCGACTATGAATCAAGTTCAGTTTGCAAAATCTGTATTATATTAATCTTCTATTTTTTGTGATTTATCTCAAAGAAAAATATCTCAAAAGGAAGCTAACATTCAAGAATTCAAATAATTTTTCTGCTTTCTAAGACAAGTTGACAGATTTAAAATTCCACAGACCTTGCTCCATTGAATATATATTCCCCTATATCTGTTCACATTTATTCTCCTGCATAACGTATAAGAACCTGAGTTGGGGGAGGGGGGCACTCCTGGGGATAACTGCAATATCCAGAATATATACACATTTTATACACATTTTATATTATTTTGTTAAAATCTTGTAAGGTTGCTCATAAATTAAAAAAAAAAAAAAAAAAAAAAGAACCTGAGTTGGCCTGGCACAGCATGCCTGTTATCCCAACTACTTAGGAGGTTGAGGTGGGGGATTGCAAATTCAAGACCAGCCTCCACAACTTAGCAAGACCCTGTCTCAAAATAAAAAAATAAAATAAAATAAAAGGGGCTGGGGATGTCACTCAGTGGTAAAGCACTCCTGGGTTCAATCCCCAGTACCAAAACTAACTAAATAAATAAATTCTGGGTCAACTTAATTAAGATCACGCTTTGTGAGTGCTGGCAAAACAGCAATTGTTTGCCAGTCTTAGGTTTAACGAGAGGAAATGGAGAGAGAGCAGAAAATCAATAAGACCAGATATCCCAGAGTCCCCCAGCCCCAGTGCGGCAGGCAGGCTGGGGACTTCCACAAGTCCTCACTTGCTCTTCCATAGGTGGCAGTGTCCAGGGGCCACTGTGCTGGTCAGAGTATACATCCTGGCCCCTGCAAATGCAGCCCTGGAGCCAGTACTCATTGCTGGGCTGTAAACAGAGGCATGCTACCTCCAGCCCTTCCCTCCCAGAGCCCAAGGCCTCAGGGCTGGCAGAGCCAAAGGAAACAAAGGCCCTGGACATTGAGACTCCGAGGGCAGCTATGCCTCGAGGACCACCTCCACCCACACCCACAGTGAGCACGAGCAAAGGCATCGCCGTGTGCCAGCACAGCCTGCACATTCCAGCTAACCAAACCCAGGTAAAAATGTTCCCAAACGGTCATTTCTGTTTCTTGCAGGTTGAAGACTAAAACTTCATAAAAGCCAGAATCCAAAAATAAACAAATACTCTTAAAGATAAGTTAGCATTAAAAATTTCTCTCTGATACACAATGAGGTAAGCAGAGCGAGCCCCCAATGGTCAACTACACTGGACAACTACACCCTGGAACAACAGCCTTCAGGCACTGGCAGCGGGAGGAAAAGGAGTCTATGGGGCCACGCAACTCTAGAAGGTCAGGTCCTACCCCTCAGAAGCCACACTGCACACCACAGATCTCTGAGGTCCAAACCAAGTTGGAAGTCAGAAGAGCAAGTCGGTTGGGAGACTGACCTCAGGTGGACGCCAGCACTGTGACAGCATATAAGAGAAGACCTGAACACAACCACGCCAGAACCCCTGACTCTCCAAGACACCTCATCCAGAGCTGGGTCTCTATCGCTGTTTTCCAAAATAAGGTCATAAGGTAAATAGCCAATTTCGCCCAGAGCAGGGAATGCACAGGACGAGCCTGGGGAAGCACCTGGTAGCACCTTGTAAGGAAGGAAGTGCTCAAAAAACAAAAATCCCACCATGATGGGGGCGTGCCCCAGGGCACCAGTGTCAACCGAGAGCACACCCAATGCCCAGAGCTGGAAAACAGAGTGAAGAAACACAGCCACACTGGACTGTACCCACTTGAAAGTGTAACTTAACACCCACGCAACAAACAGCACGTGAAAATAGGCCCTCCCTGGAGGAAGGAAGAACGGAAGAACAGTGCCCCACTTCTTAAGTGCAGGCTGAGCACAGCAGCCTTCTCCAGAGCGCGGGGTGAGAAGGGGAGAGGCTCCCTGCTCTACAAGGGCAAGTCTGGCGTACACTCTTCACCCAGGCGATCCACATCAGCAGCAGCCATGAACGGGTCCTGTTGATGGTGTGGAGCTTGATATGACCTGTCAAGGGTACTGTACCTCTGGGTTTGTCCTCCCCAAAACGCTAATCCCCTTCAAATCATGAGGAAAAGAGACAAATCCCAATGGACAGATGCCCTGCAAAACACCTGATCAGTATTTCTTAGCAGGTCATCAGAAGCCAGGGAGGTCTGCGAAGTGCCATGTGGACCTACACACCTTTCAAAGACACCGCGGGAGTACTACGAAGGTTACACTAATTCCAGCATTTCAATAAAAGGAAAATCACACAACACTAACTCAAGAAGTTCCACAATTTTTAAAGTCCTATATTTGTGAAAGTAATTGAATTCATGATTTAAAACCTAGGGGCCAGATGGCTTCACTGGCAAACTCTATCAATTATTTAAAAAAAAAAAAAAAGAAGAAGGAAGGAAGAGAGGAAGGAAGGGAGGAGAAGGAAGAGGAGGAAGGAGGAGGAGAAGGAGGAGGGAGGAAGGAAGGAAGGAAGGATGAGGAGGAGGGAGGAAGGAAAAAGGAGGGGAGGGGGAGGGGAGAGGGGAGGAGGAGAACCAACTCTACAGAAGCACAAAGGAGAGCAACTCTCCAGCTCATTTTTGAGTTCAGCAATATCCTAACAAAACAGATCAATATAAATCCAAAAAAGACAACGGCAGACCAAGGTACCCCATGAACATGGATGAAAAAGGTCTTAATAGCAAATCAATCTAATAATGCACAAAAGGGGCAACACACTGTGACCAAGTCAAGTTCATATTACAGACGTGCAATGCTGGCTTAGGCCTTGAACCAGCATGCTAAATCTTTGTGGTAACAGAACCAAGAAGAAAAACCATTCACCATCTCAAGAGAAACATAAAAAGCACTATTCACAGCAAGAACTTCACAGAACAAGATGAGAAATTCTCATCCTGAGAAAGAGCACTATGAAAAATGTACAGAACACTCGTGATGGCAAAAAGCTGGAGGCTCCCACTCAGGAATCGGGAACCAGGCAGACAAAACACCAACGTGGAGACCTCAGCACACTAAGGAAAGAAAAGCTACGAAAGTCTGATAGGAAGAAGTAAAACCCTACTGAAAAACATCACAGTCATGCACATTTTTTTTTAATTCTACAAAAAGTCACTTATGTAAGTGAATTTAGGGGCTGGAGTATGGCTCAGTGATAGAGTACTTGCCTAGCATGCATGAGGTCCTCCAGGGTTTGATCCCTAGCACTGCTCAAAAAAAAAAAAGTAAATTTAAAAACAACTGGAGATTGAAATTTAAAACATACCTTCAACAAGTATGAAACATTTAGAGAGAAGTTTAATGACTCTCAAAACTGTAAAATACTGCTGAGAGAAATTAATGACCTGCATAAATGGAGAGCTATACCACGTTCATGAAGCAGAAGCCTTGATTACCAGGATGACAGTTCTTCCTTAAGTGATCTAGAATCCATATAATCCCAACCCCAATCCATTAGGTACGAGAGATGCTGACACTAACCGTGCTCCAAATGATCAGAATATGTATAATCTATTGAATGTTAGCTACATGCTTATTATTGATTTTGGCTGTTATATTCTACCTCTGTCATCAGACCAAGCTAAAGGTGCTTCCTTGGTTAGTACTCAGCCCTCACCAGTACAGGATATCACAATCAGTCACCAAAAGCATTCAGTTGTGCAAGGTAGCACTGCCCAGTCACGAAGAGGAATCATAAAATTAAACGGAAGCATCCAAAATTCAAAATCAGATAAGAAAGAAATTAAATCTGTTATGGCCAAGACCAAACCATTTCTCCACAATTCACACAGCCCTGCTTTGAGTCTGCCAAATCCTAACGCCTATGAAATGCTAGACCGTGGACCAAGGCTGATGACCCCACAGTGGAAACATACTGAACAATTTCCCAAGTCAAGACCCTATGCTCAGCATGAGCTAATAAGCTCTACCAAGTAGCCAAGAGGGAGGGAGGGAGGGGAAAGCCTTTCCACCAACATGTAGAATAAAAGATCCTCTGAGAAATAAAAGAGAGAATCAGCAACTAGCATGTTGGAGGGGATTTAAATCACTCTTGATCACACACTTCAAGTCTCTCTGGGTAAATGGTCAGTTTTGGGGAAAAGAAAGAAAACAATTCCCCTTTCACAAATTTCATGTGACACATCTCTCTGAAAGAGAAGCTTCCAATCACTTTTATTTGAATTCTGAGGACTAGTATTGAACGCCTTTTATTACAACTGTTTTTAAATTGTAGAAATACAAAAAAAATTTTATTTTCATTTTAAAACCTAAAAACGAATTCCTTTTAAAAATAAACAAACACAGCAGAAACACCTGGGTTTGCGTCGGGCAACACGGCAGCGCCCGCAGTGGCGGCAAGTGGAAGGCTGAGGCAAGAGGAGCACTCCAGTCTGGGAGTTCAAAACCAGATGGGCAACACAGCAAGACTGGCAGACAGAAGGGAGGGAGGCCAAGCAGCCTCGCCCTCTGCAATGCTGCAGGTTGAGCCACGCCAATCACTCCAGCCACGCTGCCTGCTGCAGCCCCTGGCCCAAGCTCCACTGCACTCCACATTCCATTCTCAGCTGCGTCCTCCGCAGTGGGCTTTCTTCAGTATCTGTGTCCGGCTTCAGAGAGTGCAGGAAAATGGCTTTCCCATTATCTGTTCACATCTGCCTGTCCGTGATCCGCCTCCAGGTCATGCAATGCAAGGTCAGCCCGTGTTAAAATGCTCTTGCTCTAGCATTTAAAGGGGGACCGAGCTAAGCCACAGACTCCTGCTTCTAACACAGCACCATAGTGCCCATTGCTCCCCACACTCTTTCCAAGCAGCTTCAAAGCTAAAACTTCAGGTCACTGCCCCAAAAATGGCAAGCACAAAATATGAATTTACAGCACTCCTGCCATAAAACCCACGAACTCACAGAAGTAAACAGAAGGGGAAAAAGGACACCAACTTAAAAGAATTCAAGTCCATTTTCCTTATCCTCGGGTAGAACACCATCGTTGGATGAAATTCCAACCAAATAACCTCACAAACAATTTTATTACAAGATTAAGCTCTATCTTCAAAGAAAACAGACCTTTTTCTTTTCTTGGATTTATTTTAAGAATCTCATCCAGGTGTACAATCTGAAAATCTGAATCCAGAATGCCAGCTGAGGCTGGCAGCACTCCACCACCTCTGTGTTCCAAGAAGGGAAAAGAATAAGTAAATAACTATGTTGAGAGCAGACTGGTCCAGGCCAGTTTTAACCAGAAATCACCAACAGGCAGCACAGAGGGCTCAGTGGTGAATGGTCCTGCTGCAGGGTCTGGGCCATATACAACCTCTCGAAATGGTGAGTAGCCCCCTAGGGGACAACTGCTCAGGCACGCTCCAGGCCTCCTCACACCTCAAAGACCCACGCAGCACACACCTCGTCCTGGGAGACCACACTCACAGCTCCCAACAAATCATTCAGCATAACAAGGGGTGGGCCCAAGGATTCTTAGGTATTAAGAGCATCTGAGGCTGGAGCCGTGGCTCGATGGTTACAGTGCTTGCCTGGCAGGCACAAGTACACGAGTTCAAACCCCCAGCACCACGTACACAACTAAGTGTCGGTGCAACGAAAACCATGTGAAAAACTCAATAAAAATTGGTTTTTCAATAAAACTCAATAAAAATTGGTTTTTCAATAAAACTCAATAAAAATTGTCTCTCTCTCACATACACACTGTCCTTCTCTCTCTCTTTAAAAAAAAAAAAAAGCATCTGAGGGTCTGGAGGGGAGCTAAGCGGTTACAGCACTTGCCTGGCATGCAGGAGTGTGATCCCCGCACCACGTTCACAACGAAATGTCAGAGCAACAAAAGCCACACGAAAAGCTAAATAAAATTAACTCTCTCTTTCTATCTTAAAAAAAAAACATAAGAGGAGCTGGAGCAGTGGCTTAGCAGTTATGGCATTTGCCTGACACCCACGAGTACACGGGTTTGAACCCCAGCATCACTTACACAACAAAGTGTCGGAGCAATGAAAGCCACATGAAAAATTAAATAAAACTGCTTCTTTCTCTCTCACTTTAAAAAAAAAAGGCATATGACTTGGATATAAGACAATCTGATATACTTCTTTCATTTTAAAGATGAGGCCCACAAAGAGCTAAACAGAAGCTTCTCACAGAGGAAATTCAGCTAGCCAATGCATACATTAGAAAGTGCTCTAAATCGCTAGCAATCCCAGAACTGCAGATCAAAGCTACATTAAGATTTCACCTCACTCCAGTCAGATTGGCAAAAATGAAGAATATAAACAATAACAGAAGCTGGAGGAGTTGTGGGGAGATAGTGTACTACACTAACTAGTACACTGTTGATGGAACTGCAGACTGGTACAGCCACTCTGGAAAGCAGAGTGACTCCTCAGAAAATTAGGGATGGATTCACTGTACGACCAAACAAGCCCTCTCCTAGGTATTTTCCCAGAGGAGTTAGAATCAGCACATTACAGTGACACAGCAAAACCAACGTTCACAGCAGCTCAATTTACAATAGCTAAATTATGGAACTAACCCAGATGTCCCTCACAGGATGACTGGATCCAAAAACCATGGTATATACATACCATGGAGTGTTGTACTCAATCAGAAACAACGAAATTGCAGTCTTTGAAGGTAAATGGATAGCAATGGAAGAAATCATGCTGAGCAAAGTTAGCCAAACCCAAAGTCAAGGGTCAAATGTTTTCACTCATTTGTGGAGGCTGGAGCTAAAACCCAGGCCTGTGTGAAAGGCAGTCAATCTCATGTATTAAACCCAACAAAGACATAGCAATGCATAATCTAGGGCAATCATAGATATATGGGGGGGATAGGAAGAACAGTGAGGGATCTAGAGGGTAATTCTTGTTTAAGAATATATACATATATATTGTTACTTCATATGCATTTATGATTGTACAATAACTCACTTCCTTAATAAAAAGGTAAAAAATAAATATGAGGCCCAAAATAAATAACGCATAAAAATTCCTTATTACTCAAAATGCCAACCAGTTTACAGTTGTTTTAGGAGACTTTTCCACATTTCACTGCCCCAATCTTGGACATAATTCCTGCTCATTGACAGGTGTCTGCACCTTCTCCTAAAGCCTCAGTGAGTAGCAGCCTAGTCACCGGTGCAGCTGGAGGACCCTGTCATTTCTCATCTTTCTTTTGAAGATGAAGAAACCAGACCAGGAAGCAACTGCACATCTTAGCTGAGCATCAATCCAGGGTGACAGTGACACCTAGAGATGGAGTCCCACCAAGCTGTCGCTGCTCAGCCTCTGAGCTCCTCCTCACACATGGTCAACTCCCCTCACCAGCCCTGGTGAAACCACCACACAAGAGCGGCATCTACGTGAAAGATTCTGTCACCCCTCTCCCTCACTCGTAAAGACGGCCTGTTCCAAACCCAAGTGCAGCAGTGACAGATGAGTGAGGCAGCCGACCTCAGAACGCAGGAGGCACTCAGAATGCAGGGCTGCCCTGGCCCTTTGGTTTCACGCCTGGAGCGATGATGTTCAATGGTAGTGCCCAGGAAGGCAACGGGAAGAAACACTACCACCATCTCCTGGCCAGGAGGCAAGGAGGCGGAGACGGGCTACAGCACAGGAGACAGCCTCACCTGGCAGAACACCTTCCCACGCACCACCTGAGTGAAGATCGTGGTCCATTCACACACAGAATACCTGCAGTTTTAATGCAACTTCAATGTTTCAAGGACTCAACTACTGTGTAAATCTAGGGAAAAAAAATCATACTTTGCTCTATTTGAAAATTCATGCTCACCATTCAGCAATATTCCACCACCGGCTGGTGCTTGCAACCCCAAGAGTATTCCTGGGCCAGTCCTCACCAAGCACAAGAAGCAAAGCATCGCAGGGTATAGTCAGGGCTGACCATCTGAAGGCTGAGGTATGATTCCTTTATCAAATGCTAGTGTCCTTTCACTTCTCCTTCACATTACATTTAGGACAGTCTATTTTTTTTAATTATAAATCATATTTCCCATACATCACATTTTAGGATAGGGGGTATTCCAGGATTGTCCTTCAAAAAAGGCACTGGGTCACTGGGTCTGCGAGCTTAAAAGAGAGCCTGCACAGACCTCTGACTCTACCCGTGCAGGCCGGGGGCCATCTCAGAAGAGCTGCAGCAATGCTGCTCGCCTCCCAGGTTCCTCCACTGACAGCTGGAGACCAGGGCCACCAGGCAGTGTCACAAATACACCAGGGAGGCATACGACTTCAGCTGCACAGCAGGCATCCTTAGAGCTGCCCCAAACCCAGAGACATGAAGCCTCGACCTTCCTGAGCACCCCAGACCCCTCGTCTCCCTTCCCACCCTCCCCCTGAAGACCACAGAGCACCTGATGTTGCTCCGGCCAGCAGCACACACGGACAGAGTAGTGCCCAGCAGCCACCAGACACACCTCAGCTCCTCCAGGCTTGCCAGGGCAGGAGGCTGCTGTTCCTCCAGAGACTCAAGGAAACCATCCTCAGTAAAAAGCTTTCACGCTCTCACCAAGTGCAACACATGCTGCCCACTGCTACAAATATGGCTTCTCAGCCAGGTGCGGGAAGGGGTAACAATGCTGACAGGGCTCACTGTCGCCATCACCTGGAGCCTGAGTCTTAGCTCACCTTGCGGCACGTTGCCTGGCCTACGGTAGGCTAGCGGGTGGAAGACCCGCGGAGACATCCTTCCAGCCCAACTAAATCGCCCCAGAACTTCAACTCACACAGTGCACAAACTGCTTCACAGGTCTCTAAGATGAGGCCCTAATTCATTTCCAACAGGTACAATAAAAGCTTCAGACTTGAATGGAAAGTTTGATATACTCAAGTAAAATTTATAAACATCAGCTTTGAAGAAAAAAATACCCAAAAGACCAGACAGGCAGAAATAGAAAAAGAAAAGCAAACGTATACCTGCCAAGATCTAGTTGTTAGGTGCGCAGAAAAGATGCTTCAGCCTGGCTTAGGGAAAAATGAAAAGTTCCTGTTTGGCTTCAGTCTAAAGGAAATAAGCAGCTAGGAACCAAGTAGTCAGATACCCAGTTTCCATGGCAGCTCAAGCAACAGTGGGAGCCTGGGCAAGGGTGGGCTCTGCTCCCAAGTGTCCCTAAGGCGCTGCAGCTCCTGTCCTTACCATCGCACTTTGTTGCAGGTCTGGGTGGCACCAAGTGGGGAGCCTGCCACCATGGGGACCTGGATAGGGCTGTGTTGTTTGTTGGTGACCAGGTCCAGCTTCTCCTCCAAAGATTTGCAAGTCGCTTCCAGAGCCTGCAGCTTGGCCTCAATGCTATCCAACCGTAAGCATATCGTCTGGTTTATGGAGTACAGGAAAGACTGCAAGTGAAAAAGAGAAGCTTCAGGAAGGGGATCCTGAACCGTAAGAACCCCCAACAGCTACCCCAGACATGAGGGAGCAGCAGAACGTTCCCTACACCAGGACAGCCCATCAGTCATATGCCAGAAGCACGTGAGCAAACAGCTCAACTCTCCACCCTGAAACATGACTCCCATGGTTCTACTTCCACGTGCAGTTCAAGTCTCAGTTAGGCTCAAACCCAAGTAACAAACAGCATCTGTCATCTTTAACACACTGCTGCATTAATCAGTCAATTCACATATAAAGCTGGGATTCCAACAACAAAGACAGACTGCATCCAACATCCAAAAAGCCTACAATCCACAGGCCCCGCGTGCTGTCCTGAGAGGACGACTGATGAGCGCCCTTCCGTGGAGCAGCAAGCCTGCCACCTGGCGGCCGGCACAAGAACGAGCAGCACCGCGCATCCTTCCAAACCCCAGATGGACCAAGCACCTGCCCCTCCGCACGGAGACCCCTGACGTGGAGCTCAGGTGCTGGTTAGCGGCAGGACCCCATGTGGCAGTAACAGCAAAGAACATGAAGAACCTTGTCTCATCTTTTCCCTCTCCTGAAGAGCCCGAAGTGGTACATCAGAAGCAAGGACAGGCCAGGAAGAAGAGGCAGTGGCCGTCCCTGCTGGCTATGGCCCTCAGAGTGCAGGCTGTGGACAGATCTTTGCTCTCACTGCTGCTGACCCAGGTGCTGTGTCACGTACCTGGCATCAAACCTGGGTGAAGAAAAGGAGTGCGGACCTTCGACAGGCGGAGCCCCCTGAAGAGCTCAAGTGCACCGACCATCTCCTGTGTGTGCGGTGCAGAGCCACACACCGCCCACACACCTCGCCTCCACCTCATCCTGCCACTCCCTGGGATATGCCCAGGCCGGGCTGGGGCCTAGCATGGGGCAGGCCCTGGGTACAACCCCAATGCCACCAAGGCGGGGGAAGAAAACAACGCCACGGTGCAAAGGGCCAGAAGCTGTTTCAATCCATCCCCTGTTGCCAACTGCTCCCTACTGGAAGGGGTGCTGAAGCAGCATGCAAGAGGGAAAAAGCAACGGCCCCCCAGCAGCCACCACCAACGCAGGGGCAACGTGAGCAGGAGGGTGGGTGGAGGCGCGTCACTGCGGGCACCAACCCGTGGCTGAATCCTTGAGGTAAAAGCAAGGATCCCCCACTATTTTAATAATTGGAAGACATCAAACATCTGCCTCCCAACTTCTTTCAACATATTAAAACATTATTTTAATTCTAAATTAAAAATAATTCTGCCTGGCATTTTGCTGAAAATCACTGCTATATAACAAAACAACTTTCCAGGGCTGAGCGGTGGCTCAGTGGTTACAGCACTTGCCCAGCTTGCACGAGTATGTGAGTTCAAACCCCAGTACCACATATATAATGAAGTCTCACAGGAACAAAAGCCATGTGAAAAACTAAATAAAACCGATTAGAAAAAAAATTGCAAACAGTAATGAAGAAAGAATAGGAAAGAGATTTTTGAAAAACTCTTATATACAAGTGACAGTGACCACAAACAGCCCAAAACTGTTTTAGCATGCCCACGGCCTGGCTGGGCTCACGCCACAGAGCTGAAGCAGGCCTCCTCCCTGCCGCGGCACCCCAAAGCCAAGGTGGGCGACTGGCCGTTTACTTCCTACATTCCTATGTTATCGACAATGAATGTCCTTTGTGACAGAATCAAACTGCATTTATACCCTCAGGGCCTTTATGTTAAAATAACGGAGGGTGTTACTAACATAACCAGCTCTTCGAGTCATCAGTTTGGAGTAGAAATTTCACGCGAGTGAGAACACACGTCTCAAACATCCCTTGAGCTCCCAACGCTCCTATATAACAAAATGAAATACACGGTTCTAAAGAGACTGCGAGGAATGACTGCTTCATTCCCACCGCTCAAGAACCTCTCGCCTGACTCAAGCAAATTCAAAGATCCAGGAACAATGCGCTGGCTAAGAGGATTCCTGCTTCAGGATGCAGGGGTTTCCGTGACAGGCACAACAGCCACCTGTCATCAGTGCTTGCTCACCCCTTCCCATCACAGGAAGACAACTCAGCTGACAGCAGCTCAGTCTAATAATGCTTATTCCTCTCACTCTTCAAGGCAACAAATGGCCTATGTTCTTCCATAGCAGGTTCAATAATGATTCCCAGAAATACTATCTCCATGTCCTCATTCCCAGAACCCATAAATGTGGCCTCATTTGGAAAAAGGGTCTTTGTAGAAGTCAACGAAGTTGCCCTGGCTTCAACTAGGGTGGGCCCCAGCAGGGATGTGGCCAAGAACAGAGCCACCAGGAGCTGGAGGAAGACAAGGACCCCCAGCACCTGCAGAGGGGCACAGCCCTGCCCACACCGTGGACTCCGAGCCTCCTGCAGTGGGAGAGAATAAACTCCTGTGGTTTAAGCCACCCCATGCAGAGCAGGAAGAGCTTAGGTACAGCACACATGAAGAGAAGCACATTTTACCTTTATAGAGGGGTCCTGGCAATTGATTTCTAGCCGCTGGCGTTTCAAAGCAGGCTCGTCTTCATCTGTCACTACATGATTCTCCAAGACAACTGAAAATCAATGATGGACACAGGCACTTTAACATGAAAGTTTTTTAGAATTCTTTAAACATGAAGACAGCACACAGCAGTGATGCCTTAAGGTTGGATGAGAAATGGTACAACTTATTTCATATTTTACTGTTTAAACATAAAAATCGCAGTTGGGCCCAAAACAGGAGCCTTCCTTAATCCCACGGAAAACCAAGGTACCCAGCAGAACTGTTCCTGGCACACGGTCAACCCTGCCGCCCAACTACTGGCTGCCCAGGGGATCCTGGCATGTTAACATCATTCAGTCACGATTTCTTCCCAACCTTAAGATGAAGTCTTGACAACTGTCTACAACTCCAAATCAAAATCACTCTCTGTGTATCGTACCTGCTCAGGGCAGAAGATTGAAAGTGGCTCAGCCTCTACAAGCTGCCGATATAGAAGCCCACCCCCACGGTGTGGCTAGTCAAGAGTGGCCCACCAGCAGCCGCAGCTGATCTTCCCAAACTCCAGGCCTGCCACACTACCAACCCAACTTCCTTCCTCTCATCTAAAATCAACTACAAAGACAGTATTACAGACAACCACAGATTCAAGACCAAAATCACCACCAGCATCTCGTTTCTGCAAACCGCATTTCTACTGCCTGACACTCCCAGTCCTCCTCCCTGGCCCTGCTCAATCTCTAGGATTTACATTGTGCAATCAGAGAAAGAAGTTCACAGACAGCATTCTATTGGACCTTGTGCTGTTTTTCACCTCGCTGCAGCATGGTGGCTTTTCTTACCTACTGCCTGAGACCCCCAACTGTCCAGCGCACTCCTCCAGCCTCCTTCTACATGCCCAGCCCTAACATGTGCTCGGGGGAGGGAAGGGCAAGGCCACCTGCTCACCCATGGGTCTGCACCTTTCCTCCTCATGCGGCAAGACATGGACAGCCCTTCAGGTTCATGCCTTCAGCGCACTCTTAACAGGCAAGTGTCAGTATGTAAGAACACACGCTACGTACGTACAACACACAACAACTACATCACAAATGTGCGCATGCACGCACGTGAGCATACTCACTGTGGCCCTTCTTATAGCAGAAGGGCAGAAATCTGAACGCTCACTAACAGAACAACCCGCACACACGCTGCACACAGCAGTCACTCAGGATGAACTGCCCTGCCTTCATGGGCAGAGCTGATAGCCACGAGCCAGATCTTCCCACCACCAACCACAGCATCCATCACTCCTGCTCCAGCCACTCCCAGAAAAGGAGCTCACACCTGCTCACACTGTGACACCAGCAAGTCACAGGGCCCCTCTGAAGCAGACCACTCCTCCCCAGCACTTTCTGCACAGGGCTGCCCACATGGGTGGCATTCAGGGTCTCTCAGTCCCCTCCTCAACGAAAGTGACTCCCCCTACAGGTGCTGAACATTCCTCGCAAGACTTCAGCAAGCGAGAGAGCACCTGTACCATGAGGCCTTCAAGCCCGGGCACACCAGATGACCCCAATTCAGGACTGCAACAGAGCTAAGGGGAAGCCTCGCAGTTGCGCCACACATCTGCAGAGGTAAGGAGTCGGGAGCCGAGGACCAGCTCTCACAGCCCGCTGCTAGCCATCCACTCTGCTGCTGCACATGACTCCAGACCTGCCAAGGCGCTCTCACTTAATGGGGTGAAAAGCAAAGTCCACACCTGCAGGTGTCGGGCTGGTCACAGGTTCTGTGGACCTTAACTGAATCCTACTTGCTCTCACTTGGACACTGCCAGCTACACCAGGACTGGGGAAATGGACAGATCCTGGTGGCCATTATTTTAATCTTCTAATTGCTGATAGAAAGCAAGCCAGAGAGGTGCAGTGAACTGTCTGGTGTCTTCGTAACCAGAGAATGGAAGGATGAATGCAGGTCCTTTAGCACCGTGGAGAACCTCACAGCTGTAAGCAAAGGGCGGCAAAGCCAGTGTGCCACCGCACTGTTCTCGCTGGAGAAGACAGAGGTGCGCACGCCAGGATTCCAGCAAAAGCTCTCTACCAGAGTAGGGACTAAAGTGACAGCTATTTTCTCCTTGTACGCAGCTACCATCACATGCATTGCTTTTCACAACTATGCACGCATTACTTTTAGAATTAAACAAAAAACTCCCTGTTCATTTCAAAGCCATCACAATCACGTAGAATGGCAGCCCTGATGAAAGCAACCGTCTTACTTTCAGACAGGGAAAATACAACACATGGTAGGTGCATGCAAAATAGAGGAGCCTAAAAATCTTTGTCTTAGTTGGAAAAAAGAAAAACCTGGAAGGACCCACACACCAACTAAAAGCAGCTAGGTTGCTGGGATTATGCAAGTTTCTTCTTTCTTCTCTCTTGACTATATTTTTACACTAACATTGTGGTCATTTGTTACACAGCAATAGAAAACTCATACACACACATACACATACCAGAGGCCAAATCAATCCAACCTGTATGTTATATAATGTGGGCATTCAGAAGGAAGAAGAAATACCTGCCCAGAGTCACTTGCAACCTATTAGGAACCAGAAATGACATGGAAAGCCACCCAAAAAAAAGGTGCAAAGTTCATCAGTATAACCATTTTTTCTGATTTCTGGGAATGTTCTAGACTACATTTCCTAGTCTTCAGGGTAGCTGAGGTGTGCATGTGGCCAAAGCATGTAAATTAAATTAATGTGAGCATTTTCAGGTTAGCCCTAGGTCCCTATGTGATCCCATCCATTCTCCCTCCACTTCCCACAGCTGGTTCTGAGGCCCTCGGCATCTCCACTGGCCTTGCCCAGCCGGAGTGCAGAGCAGGCCCAGGTCCCAGCCACCCCACCACACCAGGACCCAAGCTGGACTGCGTGTGTGAGCGTGAGCACGCCTTTAAGCTCTGCACGGTGCACAGTTCAGGGAGGAGGGGACCTTAACCTTGAACCCACAACAATCTCTGTGCAGACCTCGGACGCTCTGCACATGGGCCCAGAAATGCATCATGATTGGAACAAAGCTGGGGCAGAGCCCAGATGAAGAAGCCTCTTCTCCAAGCCTTTTGTAGAGTACAGTCTACAGAGAGCTTCTAGGAAACAAGGCTGTCAGAACTTTAATGTTCTCAAAGCTGCTAACAAATATGTAATGGGATCATTCTTTTTTTATACCACTGCAATATGTGTTTTCCAAAGAAAAAGTCATTCACCTACCAAATACAAATGGGTATTTTATTTACATGTTTATTATTTATTCATTACAGGGACTGAACCCAGGAGTACTTAAACACTGAGTCACATCCCCAGCTGTTCTTTTTTTATTTTTTTAAGACAGGGTTCCACTGTCTCACTGAGCTGCTGAGGCTGGCTTTGAACTTGCCATCTTCCTGCTCAGCTTCCTGAGCTGCTGGGATTACAGGTGAGCACCACTGCACCTGGTTTGAATGGAGATATATACTTTTTTTTTTTTTTTAAGAGAAAGGGACAGTGAGAGAGAGAGAGGGAGAAGGGGGGGATCAATTTTCTTTAGTTTTTCATGTAGCCTTTGTTGCTCGGACACTCAGTTGTGTAGGTGGTTGCTGGGGTTTGAACTCGGGTCTTCGTGCCTGCCAGGCAAGCACCGTAACTGCTGAGCCACCACCACCCCAGCCCTTGAATGGATATTTTTAAAACTTATGTGTACTGATAGTACATCTTGTAAACAAATCACAAGTAAAATGAAGGCTGGAGCGTGGCTGGGCAGTTACAGCGCTTTCCTGGCATGCGCGAGGATACAGGTTCGAACTCCAGCGCCACCTACACAATAAAGCGGTGCAGGGACAGAAGTCACATGAAAAACTAAGTAAAGCTGATTCTCCAAAAACAGAAGTAAAATGAGGTGAGAACTGACTGAAGTGCACCTTAAGACAGAGTCTGCACTTCTTTGGCATGCTCAGTGAATTCCAGAAGTCTCTGTTACTCTTTTCATACTATAACAACTTCCAAAAGTAGTTTGACTAAGTCACCAAACCTCATGCAAATGAGATATCACTCTTGCTTACAAGACTCTGAAAATTATATTTTCAATTCTAACATTCCTGAGATAATAAGAAGGCAACCAAACGTTCTGTGACTTGTATGCAATTGGCACTTGAAGCACAATAATGCTGCCAACACAAAACTTGATGGCACAAAATGAGAAGACCTGGCCCCGTCCACCCATCCTATGGGCTCAGGGCTCTGGTCTGGGCCAGCAGGAGCCCAGGACAGCCCAGAGAGGACCCCCTGGCCTGGAGCAACCCACTCACCCACCCTGTGCTCCCAAGACTCCGGTCCTGGGCCAGCAGGCACCCAGGACACCCCAAGGACCCCCACCTGGAATAACCCAGCCATAGGGCATATCCACCAGCGGGTCCAGACATATTGGCCCCATCCCAGCCACCAAGGAGTTGAGATCCTATTGCAGTGCACAAGCAGGCCCTTTCTGGCCCACCGAGCACTGCACCTGAGACCCCAGAACACCAGCGACACACCTCTGTCACTGCACTTCAAGAATCCTGCATACTTCCCCACACCCCCAACAGGTTACAGATCCATGCCCTGGAGCCTAGATCCAAAAGCTGCATCAAAACAAAGATCCAGAAAGAAGCAGCTTTCTGAAACAACATGGTCATCCGAGGGTGACGTCTGACCTGACCTTTGACCTGCAAGGAGAAGCACCTGAAGGCCTGCCTTGCTTCAGCACAGGGAGCCTCAGTTCAAAGATCAAGAAGCAGCTCTTCAAAAAACAAGAATCAAACTAGAAAAGGTTCACCTCAAACCCACAACTTCACAGTCACGGAGCCCATGGACGGGGAGAGGGATGAAAACCTAAAAAAAATTATCAACGATCTGATTACTAAAAGGAACAATGAGCTAAAAGATTTAATGAAGGGACTAAGAAAACTCAAGAGAGAGGCTGGAGCAGTGGCTCAGCGGTTTCGGCGCTTGCCTGGCAAGCAGGAGGACCCGGGTTCAAACCCCAGCACCACATATACAACTAAGTGTTGGAGCAACTAAAGCCATGTGAAAAACTAAATAAAGTTGTTTCTCTCTTTCTCTGTCTCTCTCACTGTCTCTCTCTCTTTAAAAAAAAGAAAAGAAAAAAGAAAACTCAAGAGATGAAAAACTATTATCAAAGAGATAGACATACTGAAAAAGGAAGTAATAGAGCTAAAAATCTTCAGTCAGTCACATCAGAGGAACAGTGGAAGAATTCAACAATAGACTAACTTCTGTAGAAAACAGAACCTCATTTCTGGAAGAAAAACTTACAACAATGAAGACAGTCTGAGTAAGCTTGAGTGCACAGACGGCAAAAAAGACAAAAACTCACAAAGCATGAGCAGAATTTTCAAAAAGTCTGGGACAAAATCAGAAGAAACAATCTAAGAGTAATTGGGATACAAGAAATCGAAATGTACGTGAATGGCATAAAGAATATTCTCAATGAATGGTTAAAGAAAATTTTTCTCATATTAAAATAGAGTCCGATATACTCATCCAGGAAGCTTACAGGACACCCAATAGGCCTAATCAAAAGAGAAACTCACCAAGACACACCACATTCAAAATGTGTAACAGGGAAATCAAGGAAAGAATATTAAAAGCTGCAAGAGAGAAATACCAAATCATAGTCATAGGCAACCCAGTAAGGATCACCTTTGACTTTTCAACCCAGACCCTAGAACCAAGAAGTTCCTGGAAGGAGATATTTCAATCTCTGAATGACCACAAACTGCATCTGAGAATACTGTACGCAGCAAAACTCAGCTTTAAATTCAAAGGGGAAATAAGAACATTTCACAATAAGATCACATTTCCAGCATCCATGAACAGAAAACCAGATTACAAAGATTCTCAAAGATAAACCCCAGACAGAATAACAAGCAAACAATCCTCAAAACCCACATGCCATCAATAGACAACCAAGACAGCACAGAACTAATAAAACATGATGACTATGAACCACAATCACATAACTATTCTAACACTAAATGTGAATGGTCTCAACACACCAATCAAAAGATACAGATTAGCAGATTGCATCAAAAAACAAAATCCAACAATATGGTACTTACAGGAGACCCACCTTACAGCCAAAGACATCCACAAATTGAGGGTGAAAAGATGGGAAAAAAATTCACCAGACTTATGGCCCAATAAAGGAAGCAGGTATTGCAATACTTATATTTCAACCAAAATTTAAACAGAAGAGATAAAGAAAACCACTACATCACAGTAATGGGAATAATACATCAAGAAGATATAACCATAGTAAAATTTATGCTCCAAACATCAACACTCCCAAGTATGTGGAAAAAATACTCCATGACATAAAACCACTTATGGACCCCAACATGATAATACTGGGAGACTCTAGTACTCCTCTAGAACCAAAAAACAGATCATCAAAGCAAATGAACAACAAAGATATCTCCAGCCTAAAAAACTCCATAAATCAAATGGACTTTACAGACATCTATAGAACATTCCACCCCAAATTGGCTGAGTTTACCTTCTTCTCAGCAGTGCACAGATCCTTCTCCAAAATAGATCATATTCTAGTTCATGAAGGAAATCTCAGCAAATATAAAAAGGCAGATATTATTCCATGTGTCCTATCAGACCATGACACCATGATCCTAGCAATTAAAATAAAAAATTATAACAGAAAACACATGCATACTTGGAGATAGAATAATACCCTATTAAATGAAGAATGGATCCAAGAAAAAATGAGAGCAGAAATCAAGAGATTATTAGAAGAGAATGAGAATGAAGACATAACATATTCAAATCTCTGGAACAGCATGAAAACATTCTTACGGGGAAATTTTATAACACTGAATGCCTACATTAAAAACCAGGTAAGATCTCAAATAAACAAGCTTATACTCCACCTCAAATTCCTATAAAAAGAGGAACAACCTAAGCTCAAAGCCAGTAGAAGATAGGAAATAATCAAGATCAGAGCTGAAATCAATAAAATTGAGAACAAAAAAATTATAAAAAGAATCGATGAAACAAAGAGCTGGTTCTTCAAAATAAATAAATAAATAAAATTGACAGACGCCTAGCCAATCTCACTAAAAGAAGGAAGGAATTGAAGCAAATCAACAAAATTACCAATGAAAAGAGGGGATCATCACTGACCCCATGGAAATCCAACAGATCATCAGAACTTATTCTGAAAAACTATACTCCCCTGGAAGACATGGACAAATTTCTAGACACATACAACATCCCTAAATTGATGCAGGAAGATATTTAGATCCTAAACAGCCCAACAACAGGCACTGAAATCCATATAGGAATTAAAAGCCTTCCAAAGAAGAAAAGTCTAGGACCTGATGGATTCCCTGGTGAGTTTTACCACACCTATGAGGAAGAGCTAACACCTCTTATTATTAAACTATTCCAAGAAATTGAAAAGGAGGGAACTCTCCCAAATACTTTATGCAACTACAACTCTGATACCAAAACCCAACATAGACACATCAAAAAAAGAAAACTACAGACCAACATCCCCGACGAACATAAATGCAAAAATACTTAACAAAGTTCTAGCAAACCACGTTCAAATACACATTAAGAAGATAGTTCATCAAGATCAAGTAGGCTTCATTCCAGGGATGCAAACCTGGTTCAACATACCAAATCAATAAATGTGATTCCTCACTTAAATGGAATTAAGGACAGAAAACATATGATCAACTCAACTGATCAAGAAAGGCCTTTGGTAAAAGTGCTAGCACTTATTTATGCTCAAAACTCTACAGAAGATAGGGATCAAAGAGATATATCTTTACTATGTAAAGGTCATGTATTTCAAACCCACAGCTAGTATAATACTGAATGGAGAAAAGCTGAAAGTATTTCCATTAACCTCAAGAACAAAACAAGTCTGCCCACTCTCACCACTTTTATTCACTATAGTCCTTGAGACCTTAGCTGGAGCAATCAGACAAGAGAAGAAAATCGAAGGGATAAGAATAGGAAGAGAAGTCAAATATTGTTCCTTTTTGCTGATGATATGATCCCATATCTGGAAGACCCAAAAAACTCCACCAGAAAACTGCTTGAGCTTATAAACAGATTTACTAAAGTGGCAGGCTACAAGATCAACACCCATAAATCTAGAGCTTTCCCATATGCTAACAATAACAGGTCAGAAAAAATTAAAAAATTGGTCCCATTCATAACAGTCTCAAAAAAGAAAAAACTTGGAAATTAATCTAACAAAGGAAGTACAAGACCTCTACAGGGCTAGAGCAGTGTTGCTAAGTGGTTAAGCACTTGCCTGGCACACATGAGGACCTGGGATAAAACCCCAGCATGACATACACAACTAAGTGTTGAAGAAACAAAGGCCAGATGAAAAAACAAATAAAATTGATTCTTTAAAGGAAAAAAAAGACCTCTACAATGAAAATCATCAAACCTTGAAGAAAGAAACTAAGAAAAACCTGAAAAGATGGCAAGACATTCCATGTTCTTGGTTAGGCAAGATTAATGTAATTAAAATGGCCATTCTGCCAAAAGCGTTATACAGATTCAATGCAATCCCCATCAAGATACCTATGTCATTCTTTACAGATACTGAAAAAGCAATTTTCAAGAAAGACAAAACAGGAGGGTTAGCAATACTAGACCTAAAATTACACTATAGAGTTGTAGTAACAAAAACAGCATGGTATTGGTATCAAAACAGGCATGAAGACCAATGGAACAGAATAGAAGACTCTGGGACAAACCCACAAATCTTTAAACATCTGATATTTGACAAAGGGAATCAAAATATAACAATGAGGAAAGACAGCCTTTTCAACAAATGGTGCTGCACAAACTGGACAGGCATTTACAGACAGTTGAAATTTGATCCTTATCTCTCACCCTGCACAAAAATCTAATAGAAATGGATCAAGGAACTAGGAATTAAAATAGCTATCATACAACTGCTAAAAGAAAAATTAGGAGCAACACTATATGGGAGTAGGCAATGACTTTCTCAACAAGACCCCCAAAGCAAAAGAATTAAAGTCAAGAATCAATGAGTGGGATGCCATTAAACTAAAAAGCTTTTGCTCAGCCACGGAATTTCATAACTGTCAAAAGACAACCTACAGAATGGAAGATAATCATGGCCTGTGATTCCTCTGACAGGGAAAAAATATCCAAAATTTACAAGAAAACTTAATATCAAAAAACACAAACAATCCAATCAATAAATGGGCCAGAGAGCTAAACAGAAACTTCTCAACAGAGGAAATTGAGCAAGCCAATGCATGCATGAGAGAGTGTTCTAAAAAAATCACTAGTAATCAGAGAAATGCAAATCAAAGCTACATTAAGATTTCACCTCACTACAGTCAGATTGGCAAAGATGAAGAATATAAACAGTAACAGATGCTGGAGGGGTTGTGGGGAGATAGGAACATCAGCACACTGTTGGTGGAATTGCAGACTGGAACAGCCACTCTGGAAAGCAGTGTGGAGAATCCTCAGAAAATTAGGGATGGAACCACCAGACAACCCAGCTATCCATCTTCTGGGTATTTTCCTAGAGGAATTAGAATCAGCACATTACAGTAACACAGCAAAATCAATGTTATTAGCTGCTCAATTCACAATAGCTAAATTATGGAATCAACCCAGATGCCCCTCACTGGATAAATGGATCCAAAAGCTGTGGTATATTTATATTATGAAATTTTACTAAGCTATTAGAAACGATATTGTGGCCTTTGAAGGTAAATGGATGGCAATGGAAGAAATTACACTGAGTTAATTAAACTAAGTTAGCCAAACCCAGAAACTCAAGGGTCAAATGTTTCACCTCATTTGTGGAGGCTAGAGCAAAACAGGCTTGGGTGAAAGATCAAGCTCATGTACTAGATTCACCAAAGTCAAAGCAACACAAAATTTAGGGTAACCACAGATATATGGGGGGAGGGAGGAAGGAGAAAAGGAGGGATGATAGGGAGGGATCTAGGAGGGAATCAATATTGTAGCTTACTCTTTACTTCTCCGAGAAGCCAAAAGATACTCATGCAATCTTTTAATTCTGGAAAATGCACAATTTTGTGTGTGTGTGTGCGTGCGTGTGTGTATATAAAGACATTTATATCTGTTATGGGGGTAAATATAGAAGATTCAAGAGACTGAGGTGATTCTGGATTAGAATCAGGGGCATATCATATTGTTACTACATATGCATTTATGATAGTACAACAACATAACTCCTCAAACAAATTAAAAAAAAAAAAAAAAAGAGGAGACCTACTAAGATGTCATATAGAATTAGTAAGTACAGGCCAGGCTTCTTCACTGTGGAGGTTCCTACAGTGAAGAGGTTCACTTCTATGGGGCCTCCTTAAGACAGACCCTGAGTCAAGGCTTCCAAGTACAGTGCCTTTAATATCATAATAGAAACAGGAAATACCAGCCTAGCAGACATGGAGGAAAAGTCATTCTCAAGCATAATTAGTGAAGGTATCAATTAATGAAACTGTTCTGGAAAATCTGACTGTGTTATAAAAATGCTAAACATACACAAGCCAGGTACAGTGGCAAACTCTGTGATCTCAGCAACTCCGGGGGACGGGGAGAGGGTAGAAGGATCATAAATTCCAAGTCAGCCTGGGCAACTTAGAAAGGCTCTGTCCCAAAATAAAAAAATAAAAGGAGCTTGGGGTATAGTTCAGTGATAAAGCATCTCTGGGTTCAATACAAAGTACCAAAAATAAGTAATAGTTAAACATATCCAGCAATTTAACTTCTGGGAGCTCACCCCACAAAAACGTTTGCCAAGACCTATGAGAAAGTATCTTGCCTACCCGACTGTACACAATAGAAACACAGCACAAAGCATGGCCACCCAGACGGAAGAGCTCCCATACCAGGCTCAACATGCTGAGACAGAACACCATTGGTTCAAAAAAAAGTCAGACTTAACCTTACCAACATCTGACTTCCATGGTCCACTCAAATTATTAACCTCCACACAGGGTGAGTTGAAAACCAGAAAGAAGGGGACACAGAGAGTGGTGGGCTTGTGTGGTGGGTACACATGCCTGTCCACATGTCAGAGTGCAGGCAGGAGGTAGGGTATGCAGAGGGAGAGTGCTGGGCAGCTGCACATCCGAGAAGACTTGGGGGCCAGGGCAGACGAGTGAGGAAAGGCTCCAGGGCTTGAATTTTCATGCATGGTGTGAGTCACTGCTGCTTCTGCTTCACTTAAAGGAAAGCAAACTACTGGAATAAAGAGAATAACATTTCACCTACTGTCCCACAGTTCTGTACCTGGGTGGTCAGGACTCAGGTCTTCCACTGCGATCTGAACCACATCCGCTAGGTCCTGTTCTGACATCATCCAGAAGGAGTGGAGAGGAGCTGGCCCACAAGCAGGGATCCAGCTCACAGGGCACTGGGTATCTGTCCCTACAAAACAAAAGCCAAGAAAGCAGAGGGGAAGATTAATGAGTGTGACATACCAGACAACAACTACCCACCACGCATGCCCAAGAGGACCTATGAGCTGTGGGTTTCCAAGGTACGCGGATGCTTCCTGACCACCACCACAGGGCACGTTCTCTGAGAATCAAGACAGCTCAGCAACACCACTCACTGCCCTCATGGCCTCACTTTCGCACTCCATGCCTCAGGCCACCTCAAAGCACCTTCCTAGGATGGGCTTGGAAGCCTCACCCCCACTCACCTTCACATGTTCTGCTGTTCCCTGCTCCCCATGGGCCTCAGCCCTGCTCTGATCACCACACTCCATGGTGTCCAACATGACCTCCAATTCCATGTCCAGCATGTCTCCCAAGCAGACCCTCCATGCCTGCTCCCAGATCAGGTGGCACTTTAATTAGGACCAAGAGATCTTATTTTCCAAAAGAGAAATGAGGCCACATTGTCCCAAATATGTTCTATCAACACAGATCTAAAAAAAATAATAATTTCAGAAAGAATAGATTAGAAGGAACCTAGAGCAAATAAACACAATAGAAACAAATGCCAAAGAGAGAGAGAAATGAATAAAATTTTAAGAATTAAAAAAATTGAAATAGATGAAAAGATTTCAAGAAAAAGGTAGCATAGAAGACAGCCAAAGAAGATGTAGCACATTTAACAGGAAGTTCTAAAGGAAAAGCCAAAGCAATGGAATGGAATACTAAAAGCTGTAACTCCAGAAAACTCCTGGAGCGAGGGACAGCTCAGCGGTAGCAAAGTGCAAGGCCCTGGGTTCGACTCCCAGGAGAAACTGAAGAAAGAAAGAAAACTCCTCTGAAAGCTGGCGGGGAGAGGAGTTTTAAACCACTAAGGTGGGGGCACACCTTCTAATAAAAATACTATTCAAAGAACAAGTCCTTTACACACCTAGGCAAAAGATTAGATGGTTTAATGAAAAGAAAATGAGATTCTTAAATGAGAACACAAGAAAATGCATGGACGTATTTACAGCACTCAAGGAAACAGGGAGCCAAGATCTCTATGCGCAGACAAAGCCACTCTCAAACGACCAGCATACAGTGCTCAGAGCACTCCCACAAGCACTTCCTGAGAAACATGTTGGAAAAAACTTCAGACACAAAACCCTGGAAGAGACATCGTAGTCTGCAGTGAGGGCTCTGTAACCACCTGGAGGACTGGCTCAGCTACCCATCAAGGAAATGGTGCAGCAGGCAGTGCCACACACTGATGCCGCAGCAGACCGTAACTGCTTAAAATGGGCAGAGAAAGCGGAAGGCCATCTACAAACTGTGCCAGTCCTTGGCAATCCTGTTGAGCAGCCGTGTTGGAACTCCCTTCTGGGAATGCTTGTGTACAAATACTTATGGAACTGCAGTTCTATCACTCCTGATGTCTCTGAGAACATGGAAAAGCAGGTATGGCCATCAGAGAGAGAGGTCACTTACATGCCTGGGAGCCATGATCTGAAATCGAACTACGAACTCCAGTTGAGTGTTGATACACACTCAACTATAAGAGTGTGTATCAACTATAAGAGTGTAGGAACAGCAAGCAGTGCTGTGGCAATCCGCACTCCTGCAGCCCAGGTTGTAGTGCTGAAAATCATCTCTCCAAAGAGGGGCGGGGGACAGGAAGGGACCTACTTCCTCCAAGGCGGTCCCCAGCCCATCAGTTTCCACCTCCTCCAACGACACCATCAGATTACTAACCCATCAGCAAACTGACATTGATGAGGTCAGGGCCTCCTGATCCCGTCACTTCCCACGCACTGCCACACTGAGTACCACGCCTTCACCACATGAGTTTCTGAGGGACATCCAGACCAAGAACAAAGTAGACTTCAAAGTTAGCAAAAATAAACAACAGACAAAGCTACAGGACTCAAGAATGGAGATCTGGTAGTAAAGCTAGAAGGGTAAGTGCTTCCCCAGAAGGCAAGGGTGGCTGCAGGTTCCCCTGACCTGGAGAGTGTGATGAGGGCATCCTCTGCCTAGGGCCCACCTCACCGTTAGCAATTTTCTATATTTTATTACACTTAATAAGGGAAAATTCAAATAAACTAGAAAAAAGTGCTTACCACATACAGGCCAAAGAGCTGATTTCCTTCTTTCACAGCAGCAGAAAAAGGCCGTAAGCCTACTCAAAAATGAGTGTAAGAGGGCTGGAGCAGTGGCTCAGTGCTTATGGTGCTTGCCTGGCATGAGGACCCAGGTTCAAACACCAGCGCCACATACACAACTACTGTAAGTGTTGGAGCAATGAAAGCCACATGAAAAATTAAATAAAATTGATTCTCTTCCTTCCTCCCTCCCATCCCCCCCCCACTGTCCCTCTATCTCTTAAAAAAAAAAAGAGCATAAGACATGAAAGTGAATTCACAGAAAGTCATCAAAGCATGGGAAGATATTCACCCACCCACGTGCCTGTGAACACACAAATCTGAAAAGGCACCACTTCCCCCCATTGGCTTAGCAATGGCCACCAAGAAGACACTACTGGATGAGCTCAGGAAGTGGGGCACCAGTACTGTGGCCACCCGCTGGCTCAGCCTCTGTAAGAGCAACAGGGAGGGAACAGCATCGAGACAGCAAGAGGAGGGCTGGAGAAATCGATGTTCATAGCAGCTCAATTTACAATAGCTAAATTATGGAAACAACCCAGATGGCCCTCATTGGATGAATGGATTCAAAAACTGTGGTACATATATACCACGGAGTTCTACTCAGCAATTAGAAACAATGATATTGCAGCCTTCGAAGATAAATGGATGGTGATGGAAGAAATTTTGCTGAGTGAAATCAGCATAACCCAGAGAACCAGGGGTCAAATGCCTTCACTCATCTGTGGAGGCTGGAGCTAGACCCTGGCCATTGAGAAAGGAGGTCTATTTTCATGTTTTAAATCCAGGTAAGGTGTAATGTTAAACAACCTAAGGCCTTTGTAGAGATGTACTGGGAAGGAGGGGTGAGGGATAAGGGTAGGTAATTGGGGGGGGGGTCTCAGGGGTAAATATAATTTTCAGAATTTATATATATATATATATATATATATATATATAGATAGATAGATTATTTCATTAGAAGCTTGTTTGATTGTTCAACAAAAAAATTTCTGAATAAAATTTAAAAAAAAAAAGAGGAGGGCTGGAGTGGTGGCTCAGTGGTAGAGTGCGTGCCTGCATGCACAAGGACCTGGGTTCAGACCCCAGCAACACATACAACTGTCAGAGAGACAAAGATAAAAAGAAAAAAGAAAAAAGAAAAATTGAAAAAAGACACCGCAAGGCCACAGCCCTGAACTCCACATTCCCCACACGAACCAGCGGCAGAAACGCACATATCTGCGCAAAGATCTACATTCAAAAAGGAACCTTAACAGAGCAACCAAGACCCTGTTTAAACAGCAAAGCCACGGACCTAGGTGCAGCCCAGCTAGGCAGCACCCTGCAAGAACAACTCCCAGCGTGCGGTATTCTGAGGATACAGACACTGCAGAAGAACTATGTGTACGATGGGCTTTTCTTAAAAAGTATTTTTTTAAAGAAAATTATTTTCCACTTTCCGCCCTTTTACAGTATTTACATTCTTTATCAGGTGCATTTATCACCTCTTCAAAACTAAAAATACACTTTTTAAAAATGGTTAGATAAGGGGCTGGAGCAGTGGCTCGGTGGTTATAGCGCTTGCCTGGCATGCACAAGGACTCGGGTTCAAACCTCAGCACCACATACACAACTGTCAGAGCAACAAAGGCCACATGAAAAACTAAAAAAAGAAAAATTGATTCACTCTCTTTCTCACTATTCCTCTCTCCTTAAAAAAAAAAAAAGTTAGACAAGTAAATGCAGGTATGGCAGAGTCGTGGTCCCAACTGCAGTATACACTATCATAGTCTCCAAACTGGAGTACCCAAGACCAGCATTGGGCCTGTCTTCAGCCATCTACCTAGGAATTGGCCCAAGCACTGGGTTCAGGCAGAGGCCAACCTCTGTGACACAGGACAGTCTCCAGGCCTAGAACGTGGTCAAGCTAACCCACGTCCTCCCAGACAAGACTCTATGAAAGGCAGCCTTGGCAGGCAGGCTAAAGATCAATACTACCTATCCCATAAATACTGCCTTCTCTTCCAACCGAAGCAGCAAAGCAAAGACTAGCTAAGGGATCAACTGCACTTCCTAATGCAGCCAGTGGTCCTCAATCAGACAATTCCACCCACCAAATTGCGGATTTAAAACATTTTAGGGCCTCAGATTGCTTTCAAAATAATTTACCAAAAAAAATTTTTTAAATATAAACTATGTTCTGAGAAAAAAAGCACAAATAGGCAAAGTTTTACCAAGCTTTAGAGACTGCACAAATACCACAACGGGAGGCTGCCCATCCCTGCACCCCTCTCCCTTGCTCCTCAGTGAAGACAACTAAGCAAACCAGAGGCCGCAAGACAGATACACCTGCAGCCCCCCAGCAAGCTGTGGTCAAGGCACCAAGCTGCACCCAGGAGACACAGAAAGAGCCTCGGAAACCTCCTGAAAAGAAAACTGGCATGCGGCCTCGCCTTCTCATGCCCTGTTGCAGCTGGGTTCCAGCCTGGGATGAGGATGGGATAGAAGAGTTAAAACGGAGGAGCCCAGGCCCTCACATCTGCGGAACTGCCATGCCCCTAGATCGCAGCCATCTGGCTTTTAAAAACCTACTTAAACTAGATATGGCGGTGCACACCTGTAATCCCAGCTACTCTGGAGGCTGAAGCAAGAGGATCATTAAGTCTGTCACTCTGGGCAACTTAGCCAGACCCAATCTCAAAATAAACTTTTCTTAAAAGAGGGCTGGGGGGTGCAAGGCTGATGGCTCAGCACTTATGACACTTGCCTGACATGCGCGAGGACACAGGTTAACCCCACCTAGCACCACGTACACAACAAAGTGTCGAAGCAAAGAAAGCCACATGAAAAACTAAATAAAAATTGATTCTCTCTCACAGTCCCTCTCTCCCTTTAAAAAAAAAAAAAAAAAGGGACGTATCTCAGTGGTGGAGCACTTGTCTAGCATGCA
This sequence comes from Aplodontia rufa, assembly GCA_004027875.1. Lineage (NCBI taxonomy): Eukaryota > Metazoa > Chordata > Mammalia > Rodentia > Aplodontiidae > Aplodontia > Aplodontia rufa. The sequence continues at coordinate 58,488 of PVKS010000480.1, forward strand.
CAAACCCCTGGTTCAATTCCCAGTCCTTAAGGAAAAAAAAAAAAAGCTAGTTTGACAATTTTAGCCCTGGAAGCACATTCCCGGAGGGCCTGGGTCCACAGATTCCACGTTAAATATCTGTTTCTCCTAACGGCCAGTGGAAACAGTGTTTAAATGCCCAGTGCAAGCTCTGCCTTGGCTTCTAATAGCTCTGCAAGTGCCTTAAGAAAATACTCTGAACTCCCCATAAAACCCAGAATCCTAACCTCCTCCAAATGGGGACGCCACTGTTATCCACGTTGTTTACTCAAAATGATTCTGTTGCCAGGATAAAGAGTCGTTTAAAATTCTGCTAACAGTGGAGGTTTCAATTGAAAAAGCCAGGGCACCAAGCCCATAAAAACTGGACCAGAGCAATGCATGTGGTTGCCATTTTGGCAAATTAAATCTGCCATTTCTCAGAAGTCCTGGGGATAGTCCAGTCTTAATATAATAAAACAGCTGGGTTAAGATCAGTCTGCACTTTTTACTTAGAACACTGCATCTCCCAGGGTGCTCATGGAAAACAGGGCACCCGCTAGCCCCAAGCAATTGCCCAAATGGTCAACAGCAGAGGAACAGTAAAGTCAAGGATGGCACAGTCACATGGCAAAACACCCCAAAGTCATCAACACGAATGAGTAACTTAATCACATGAACCAAGATGGAAAGATTTCCAGACCATACCAACAGAAAGGAATGTAAGTGGAAAGTTCCAGAGCAGCACAACATGATACCGATCCTTTCCCTAGCTGCACACGCATGCCATGACCGTGGTAACTGAACGCAGTACGGCCTGCAGTGGCACATTCCAAGGCTTTGCCAGGGAGGAGGCAGAGCCAGCGGGGCCCCCTCCCCTGGTGCTCTCCCCGCCTGCCCTGTCCAGTCTCTGTAGGCAACTGTTATTCATTTACTGGTTGTCTGTGGAACTCTTCTCCTTAGGCAAAGTAGTGGTAAGTACACAGATGAGGGCAGCAGGTCGCATCAGGAAAAGCCTGAGAGCAGGCTCCCTCAGTGCACAGGCAGGGAGGACCCTGCTGCACGGGACTGCAGAGAAGAGCCACTTCACACCAGCTGTGCTCCTATCCCACGAACTCCTCACACTCCTGGACCCCAATGTAGCCTATCTCCACTCCCTCCAGACTTCGCTTCCTCCTCCCTCAGGCTCCCCTGCCGACCCTGATTTCTCCCCTCCCCTTCAGTGCCCAAGCACTCTCTCTCTCTCTGCCCCATCCAAGTGGCTCTGGGGCTTTTCTGTGCCAGCCCTGATTCTCCTCCCGTCACAACCCCCGCAGCCCACACCACCTGATGTCCCATGCCACTCATCCACTAAAGCTGCTCTGCTCCAGGAGCTCCCTTTCCTCAGGGGTCCCGCATGCCATCCCTGCTGGCACTCCTGTGGGACTCCGCTTTCCTAGCCTACACTGTCCCCCAGGCCACCACTCCCTGTCTCTGCTGTCTGCATCACTCCCTGCTGGGGCACCTAGGGCTCAACGCTGGGCCCGCTACTTAATGGGCACTGGCACCTGCAGTTCGTCCTGGTGGCTGTACGTGTAAGGAGCTGCTGATGCTACAACCCCCCTGCCCCAAGTACCTGAGAACTCTGGTGCACACCAGCTCTGCCTAACACGCAGGCCCTGGGGTATCTCCCCGACGCTTGTCTCATTTTAACACATCTGAATCTGGGTGCCCTCCGTGGCCTCTCCTCCCTCCTGCACTGGGTGGTCCTTCTGTCGCCCTCTCTGCAGACTCCGGCCTCATCACCAGGCTGGTCACCTCACCTCTAGAGTTAGCAGCACTCCCTCATGGTGTCTTGCTTCTGCCTGCCCTGTGATGGCTTCCAACACAGCTCAGGCCCCTACGAGTGCTCTTCCCTGTTTACCCCATCCCACTGGCCTCCAAGTTCATCAGGCAGGACCTAGCACAGGCCCTTCTAGCCAGACTCGGCCCCTCGCCTCAACCTCAGCTCCCACACCATCTCCTCAGGGAGCCTGAACCACACCCAGCTGAGCCCCACCAGCACCCACTCCTCAGCTCCTTCCCTCTTACTGCTCAGCACTGGTTGTCACCCTGGAAGGGAGCCCCACTGGGGCAGGAGTTCTCATTGCTTTGCTCAGGGGCTAGCACAGGGTGTGGCAGGTGCCAGCATTCGGTTACTACACCCACAATGAACCCAGAGGAAGACACTGCTCGGTCACATTCCCATGGAAAATCGTGGCTGAGGGGGATGCTAGTTACCCTGACTTGATCGGTGTGCACACAGTACATGTGTGGAAAATTCACATGTACCTGTTAATGTATACAATTATTACAGTAATCAAGAATATTAAATTAAAATTAATAAAAACCATGGAGCGAGGTCTTCAAGTTCTTTGTGTGTATGGTCTCATTTCAATAGGGGCTGCAGTATAATCAACTATATAAACCCACAGGTGAACAAGGACCTGCTGCTCACCAGCTGTCAACAACAGACAGTAGGAGCTGTTCATCAGATGAGTCATGTAAGTGCACACACACACAGATACATATATATACATTTGTTTATGAAAGAATTTTATTTAGTTTTTTCATCTGGCCTTTGTTTCTCGGACACTTAGCTGTGTATGTGGTGCTGGGGTTCAAACCTGGGTCCTTGTGCATGCCAGGCAAGCACTCCAACCACTGAGCCACCACTCCAGTACCTGAAAATATATTTTTGATTTTGCTATTACTCTAGTATTTGGGGAACCTATAAAATAAAACCATGAAGGCATTAAAACAAGAATAAAAGAAAAGCTACTTCAAATGAGCTTAAAACAGCTTTAGCAGTAAAGATTAAAAAAGCAAACACCAGAGATTATCAGCTCTCATTACATGGAAAAAAAAAAAAAACCAGCAAGGAAAAATAAGTACATAAAGCCCCATATCCCATGCTGGGATGGCTTTCACTGGGGTGCTTCTGGTCATTAGTCAACTCATCACACGGGTCACTCAGGGACAGTAAGACAAAATGGATTCTTTTTCCATCAAGTTTTTGAGGGCGGGCCTCCACCTGGAGCTGTTTCTCACCTTAACCCTGGAGGAGAGCTACTGTGCGACACATGATCTGGTTGAGGCTAGTCTACAGGACACAGGACAATACTGTCCACGCCCATGACCTGCAGAGCAACCAGTCTACAGACATGTTCCACACGCACTTGGTAGAAACCTGGCGCATTCCTGACACATCCACCGCTGGTCCGACCCACCAGAGATGACAAAATAACAACTGCCCGCCGGCAAACGCCTCAGAGTCAAGAGCGGCCCGTTACAAGCACGAGGAGATGCGGCCCTAACACAAGGCACACTCGATGCGTGCAACACCTTGGAAAAGACCCCTGAAAACACAGCAGCACAGTAAGGAGTCCCACCCTGGCCCCGCAACATCCCCATTCCTCTTATGCTGCTTCCCTCTGAAGGCTCTGTGGCCCACCCGACGTGGAATGCCCAGGTCCACGATGCCGTAAAAATCAAGGACAGCAATTTTCATTTTATTCCCACTTGAAGAAATAGCTAAGAAGTTCCCCACTAGAAAGCTAAGTCTCCAGGAACAAGGAAACTGCTGGGAGACTGAAGATCATCCCACTTAGCCTCAAAATTAATAAATAGCCAGCTAGTATGAACTCAGCAAAGAAAACAATGTTTACTAAATGGAGCTATGTGTGAAAATTCAGCTTACCTTTCCCCCTCAAAATTAGTCTGGAATATGCAAAGAATGAAATAAGGGAGAAATAAAAAATAAGACTGTAAGTAGCTGGTGAGGTAAGAAGAAACCAGGAAGAAGTGAGAACTACTTTTTTCTGGGGTTCCTAGACATTCTTGAGAAAATTCAGGCAGCATTTTAAAGTCAAGAAACAAGGCAGCGTGGCCGAGTCAGGTCGTCTCCTCTTATGGTTGCTGAGGTTTGAGTGAACTTCCACTTTATTCAGGCTCTGACACACATACACGTCCTAGAATCCACACCACAGGAGGAGGAGAGGGCGGCCTTCCTGCAGCCTTTGGAGCATTCAGCCAAGCAGAGAGCAAGGGGCCAGGCTGCTGCAGATTCCAGGTGCATGACAGCTTCCCCGACATCTATCTGGATGCAGGGACACAGCAAATGAATTTAAAGATCATCCTAACAACTCCAAATGATGGTGGGAATGAATTTAAGTGTGTGGCCAAAAGCCAGCCCTGAGCACATTAACACAGAGAATTCGGCTGATAGGAAAGAACAGGCTTCACACTTCAAGGGAGCTGCTCTCTGACCTTTTAGTTTCAGGAACCCCTTCACAGTTTCAAAGCAATGAGGCCTCCAAAGAACTTGTGCCTGCACACTTAACCTAGCAATATCTACCATATTTGAAATAATAGCACAAAATGTTAGAATATTAATTAGGTATTGTTTACTTATTCATTTATGAATTACAAAAATCAACATATTACATATTAGCATAAAAACATTTTTTATGAAAAATAACCATAGTTTCCAAAATAACAAAACTTTAGCGAGCAGAAGGTCATGGTTTTGCACTTTTGCAAACCTCTTTAGTGCCAAGTTCAACAGCAAGCAACTGCATCTGCTTCTAGTCTGTTGAGATGGGTGGCTCTGGCAGACCCTGTGACAAAAGCCCAGCCCCACAAGGAGACACGTGGGAAGAGGGAAGAGCACTTCAGTAGCTTTGTCATGATTGTACATATTCTCCTTTCCTTCAAGGCCAGCAGCAGAGAAACGTGACAGCTCGCTGGAGCCTCCATACCTCACTATGTGCACCTAGACACCGAGCTGCTGAGCTGGGCAGGTCTTGCACACGTGGTGGTCACATGACATCACAAGTGCATTATCCTTAAAGAAAAGGTGGACAGGAAAGCAACATGTCCCTGAATACCCCTTTCTGTTCCCAGAAAAGGAGCCAAGAATGCAAACAATGGGAACACGGGAGCGAGCCTGGGCAGGTATGTCCAGATGCACGCTCTCGGAGGACACCTGCCCTCTTACCCACACCGGAAAGAAGGTAGAAAGCTACCTTCCTGCACGCATGCCAGGACAGCTGCTCCGTGGAATGCTGCTCAAACAAGCACACTAAGCAAGCTGATGCTGATGCAGAGGCTGCTCTTGCAGCCTGACATGAAACACCCCTGACTGGGCAGGGTGGATCTGAGGGCACATGTCACTAGTCCAGCCAGCCACCACTGGACAAACACTGAGGGAGAGGAGGCCCTGCCTGGCAAAGCAGCCAGGAGCAGCCGTACTGTCAGCCTGCAGCCCCTGGGCCTTCCCTGCAAGCACATTGCTCAATAAAGCCTCACACCTCCTGCGCCATCTCCAGGTATCTTCTTTGGTCGCTCAGCAACCTACTCCCCTGCCCTGGTCCATGTACCCACCGGACATCCCAAAAGGCATCATATCATTAGCACCAGCACTCACATCCTCTGAGGGTGCAGTCAGGCTCACAGTGGCAGACACAAGCTTTCGAGAGTTCCAATTTCAATTGACAGCTCAAATGATGTCACTGGCAACAAACCCTGTTGGTGGTCTTCATTGTAACGATGGCTTTTGTTCATTTTGTAAAAAATATCAAGTTGTCCTTTTCCACAATGGTCCACAAAACCGCAGGTGGTTTAAAGCAGGCTGAGGAAGGGGTTTTAGGACCCTGCCCCTCATTATGGTGACAATGTAACTTTACACTAACTCAACTGGCCTGTCAGTAAAATCCTTATCAAGGTGTCTGTATGAGCTGCAGAGATTGGCTATGGTTTGTGACTTCCTCTGAGACGGCGAAGCTCTGAGCTGTGCTGATCTAACTTACAAGAGTTATGAGATAAGCCTTTACCCCAGAGAAAAAACCCTGTGCAGAAAGGGTTATTCCTGTAAAATCTTATGAGACTGCTGTCTGGTTGGCAAAATGGAAAGATATTAATTAAATGTTATGTAACCTCCCACCGAGTATAAAAACTAAGAATTTTCAAATCTGGGGTCCAGGATTTGAGACACCCATGCTTCCTGGACCAAGCTGCACAGCTGTGAATAAAACTGCTTCCTGGACTTCCTCAGGGCTCTCTGCCTCATCTGTCCCTGCAACAGGTTGAGCTAGCAGCCTGACTAGCTCCAGAAGGCTCATCCCAGAGATGAGCACACATCCTTCTGCACACTCACCTCAGCATTAAAGAAGTGTGCTCCGCACTCTAATCCACAGAACCTAAGCAGAGTGTGGCAATCAAGGGCCCTGGAAGGATTTACCCACAGGCTGGACTGGAGGGGCCTGAGTTTCTGCATGGCCAAGTGTGGTTTGGGAGAAGCTTATTTAATATAACAATGTCACTGCTTCATCAAGTATGTTCCTGGGTGAAAATGGCACTTGTTTTTTGTTTTTTTGTTTTTTTTTTTTTTTTTTTAAAGAGAGAGGGACAGTGAGAGAGACAGAGAAAGAGAGAAACAATTTTATTTAGTTTTTCACATGGCCTTAGTTGCTCCAACACTCAGTTGTGTACGTGGTGCTGGGGTTTGAACCCGGGTCCTCGTGCTTGCCAGGCAAGCACCGAAACCGCTGAGCCACCGTTCCAGCCCCATGGCACTTGTTTTTAATTGTGAAGCAGTGTAGAACAGGACAACAGAAACAGAATTTGGGGCCATGACCTTGATTCCTGCTCAGGCAAACTGGCAACCTTACCCACCACCAATTCCCCAGCATCGGTGCAAGCAGGGGCACTAAGAAAAGACAAGTAATCTCTCTGCATCGTTGAGAAGGTGGTTTTGGCCTTACGGAGCCCCTGAAAAGGTCTCCAGGCTACCCAGGGGTTCTGTGAGCCACAGGTGGACAGCCACAGCACAGGCAGCGCTGGCCAGGCATGCGCTTTGATTTCTGGGTGATGTTGCTCTGAACTTCCACCTCCTGCCTCCACCTTTCACAGGTGCCTTCTCTAGTCCGGCACGTCAACGGCGCCTAGGCTACTGCCATGTCAATCATCGGTTTCAGTGCCCCCTAGAGCTGAACTCTCCTCCCCTGACTACTAGTTCTTCTTCCCTACAAGGACAAAGCCTGCCAGTTCTGAGTACCTCTCCCGATCTGCTCGCCTTCAGTACTGACCATGGCCAGTTACTGGGGATCCCCCTCCTGCCCATTCCCTTCTGATGTCCCCTTCTCTGCTCACCCCTGTCATCCAGGAACACTTGCCATGGCTCCTGACCCTAATGGCTCAGTGGTTCAAGTGTCACCTCTCTATGACAAACCACACTTAAAGCATGCTAGGTATCTTTTCACCACAGTTCTGTGTCCCTCCTAAATCACAAATGGCTGAGCAGGAACCCAAATCCCTCCCACCCTGTCAGCAGCTTCTAGATGGTGCTCCTACAATGAGTCCCCTAGGGAGTCCAGCTGCGGCCTCTTCTGTGGCTGTCCTCTACTTACATCAGCAAAGATCAGGGCCTCCCAATTACCTCCACTGCCCGGCTGCTATGACCTTAACCTATTCCTTCACTGCACAGATGCTACCAAGCCCATGGTGGCAAGTTAGGCCCACAGGCCCAACCCATTCCCCACCTACTTCTGGAAAGCCCAAGAGCCAAGAATGGTTCTGTATTTTAAAACTGCTATGGGCTGGGCACAGCAGCACTCACCTGCAATCCTATCTACTCCAGAGCCTAGGACTAGAAGATCACAAGTTCAAGGACCCCTGGGCACCTTAATGAGACCCTGTCTCAAAATATAATAAAGAGGGCTAGGGACGTAGCTCAGTGCCCCTGAAGGGCGGAAATGAGGGGAAGAAAAGCAAAGAAAATTGAAAAAACAACAACAACATTTCCTGACGTGAAAATTCATGGAACTCAAGTTCCAGAGTCCGCCAATACGGCTTCACTGGACTACGGCCACGCCCAGTTACCTGCACGCGTCCATGGCTGCAGCACCAAGGGGCTGCGCAACTGCACCGCACCCTCTACGCCCCAAGCAGGAAAAACGCTACACTCTGGCCCACAGCAGGGAAGCATGCCAAACCCTGTAGCAGGCATCTAGGGCAGAATGGTGACTTCAGTGAGGCTCTCCATCTTGTCACACTGGTTCCCAGTCCCTGTCACAGGCAGAAGTCATGCCAAAATCATCTTGGGAGCCTCACGCCCCTCACTCCCCAGCCGTGTCCTCCTGCTCCTGGAACAGATCCCACAGCGCCCAAGCACTCTGGGCTAGCCCTTCCCTTCATCAAGCAGCGTCTGAGCGAGGAGCTGATGCCCAGGTGCACGGGTGGGTTGCTTGAGGTGAGGTTATTAGACAGGTCTCCACAGACATCACAGACCACCATGAGACTAAATATCCAACTACTGCAAACACCCTAACCCCAAACAGCCCAGTGGCTCAAAGGGAAGGTCTCTTTAAAACTTCCTACGTGACATCCAAAGATACCCAAGACCAGTCAGATGCTGCTTGCCACCGTCTGCACCAAGACACACGAACAGGAACAAGGCCTGCACACTTCCACTGCCTCTGAGATGAATGCCAGTGTGCGCATCAGGCTGCAGGATCACATGCACTCTGTGAAGCCCAGATGGTGCTCTCTTTCTCTCGTTTTTAAATGCTGGCTGTGGGCTGATAAAACTGATTTGGGTTTAGATGCAAAATGCACCCGAAATAAGCCAATCCAACATCTAAAGACGTAGAGTTAAGAACATTGGCACGTGGTGTAGGCACCCCTGGAGTGGGGGTGGGGGGGGGACACGGGGACTCCCACAACACCACACTGAAGACAGGCAAGCAACCCAAGCTGAAAACACATCTACAGCTCAGAGTCCCATCAAGAAGCACACAAGTGCTCTACACGGCTGCAGCAAGCACTGCTGGTCCAGTCCTCAGTAAGCACTGGGGCAGGGAATGAGGAGCACTGAGCACAGGGGAGCTGCCCCTGCAGCCTCCAGGAAGTGCACACGGCTCCTGAGTCTCCAGCTGCCAGCCAGCAGCCACCTGGGCACCAGAGATGTCATGGGAGAGCAGGCAGAGTTCTGTGCCAGGAGACTATGGCTGTCAGAGGCCTCACCTGGCCCCAGCTGTGCACCAAGCCTCCTGGGCCTATGATCTCACTAGAACAGCAGTATCCATAGCCCCAAGGGCAGCTGGACACATGGCCACAGCCCACCTGGACTCAGAAACTGACATGAGGTTGATCTGGACGATACATCTAAGTCAATCACACCTCATTTTGGACTGAGATGAGTGAAAAAACGTAGAATCAAAAAACTTGAAAGTCATTTTCACACTGACACATTCTTATAAGAAATATTGGTTGTGGGAAGGGGAAGGGCGGGATAAGGGAGGGTAATTGGGGGGGCACTCCTGGGGGTAATTGCAATATCCAGAATATATACACCTTTTATATTATTTTGTTAAAAACTTGTATGGTTGTTCAAAAATAAAAAAAAATAAAATATATATATATGAAAATAAAAAATATATATATTGGCCCTAAGATTATAAAGAGTCATACTAAACACTGCCAACTGACTAAACTTGTTTAAAAGAATGTATTTATTAATTCTCAGTAAAACGTCGCCGCATAAGTACAAGACTGCCCAGGTACAGAGCCTGGGTTGGTCACTTCCATGGAGCCAGCAGGAGCCCCTGCAGACCAGCGGGCTTGCAAGCCCACCCAGCAACACAAAAACAGAAGAGTTGACACCCACCTCCAGCAGTGACCAAAGAGACTGGCAAGGATGGGCACAGGGGCAGATGCAGGGGCCATTCACCTCACACCAGCTGTCCCTGACCTACCCAAGGGTGAAACCTCGGCCTGATATGGGAGAACCAGCACAGGAAGCAGACAAAGAAGCAAGGGCCACATGGCAGGCGCCAGCTGACCCCATGCCCCCTTGGACATCTGCTTCCCAAGCCAACAACCTGAGTGCATGGCCTGGGTACTGTCTAGGTGACCTTCCACGACATCCTCTTTCTGAGCATGTGACCCAACTCTCTCCAGCAAGAGACGCAGAAGACCACAAGGCTGACTGGATCCGCTCTGAGACGATGAAAAGCTCACGTTGCCAAATTGTCCATACAAACGTGTTCGTATCAAAGCTCCTCTAACTTTATAAAAACTTCCAGACACCTAGATGGAAGGGGCAAAGACGTCTAAGCCTGCTGTGCTTCTGCCGCAAAGGCTGAAGGCAGCTGTCCTCAGTGCTTCCCACACAGGATGCAGCCCACCAATCCCAGGACCTTCTCCTCTAAGGACGTCTGCCCACACCGGACCACCAAACCTCTTGGCCAGGATAGCCACCTCCTCACAGCTCCTAGGAGATGTTGACCCCAAACGCCTTGCTCAAAGGGTCCTCCATGGACCACAGAAGTGCCTCAAGGGCTGCTGGCTGTCAGAGACAGGCGCTGCAACTAAGACCAAAGTGGGAGAACTAGACAAGGTGTCCTAGGCACAGTAGAATTCTTGTTGCAAATCTGGGCTATGACAGCAGTGGAGGGACAAGAAACAGCTGCTGCACTTTAAGATGACACCAACTAATAAACTTTTTAGAGAAAATTTATGCAGCATTGAAAAAAATTACTTTTGACTAAAAGATAATTTGTATGCTAATGTATCTGCCCTTCAGAGGTGCTTTTTCATCTTAATCCAGTAAAAACCTGACCTTCAGGGTGAAATTTTTTTGGTAAATGGTCCATCCCTGAATAGTTAGTTATACCTGCAGCAGACAGCCTGAGCGGACTTTGAAAAACCCTGTACCCTCTGCCTCCTAACCTAACTGTTCTGTTTCCCATCCTTCTCCCATCAAAACAGCAGAAGGAAACCATTATTCAAAGTGGTTTTTGTCAAAAATAAGCCTATAGAATTTTTATTTTACTGAACTTATATTTTGAGGAGTTTGGTACCTAATTTATAATTATGTAGGGCACAGCAACTCTTCATGGGAAAAACCACTTCCACCAAAGTCTTTTGCAACAAAGAGCATCATCGGGATTGCTAGTCAAATTTAAGTAAGATCTGTTAACAGATGCAAAAATAAGAGTCTTGATTTTTTATAGCTATTTTATAGTTATATAAGACAATGTCCTTGTTTTTAGGTAATAGCCACAGGAATATACATGCAGAGGAGGGCTGCCACGTAGCTGAAGAAAATATGATAAACAATAACATCTCAGAATATGGGAGAAGACTATACCACAGGTCCTTGCATTTTTCCTAAAAATTCAAAGCCTGAAATTATTAAAACAAGCATATAAACCCTATATCTATTAAAAGATCTTGGGGCTCTTTCTCCAAAGAAAAGTAGTGATAGAAAAAGGCTGGAAGAAGCCTCCATGTGTAAAAGATGGTTGTTAATGCCAATCATGCTTCAGATAGGCTGCCACCAACATGTTCAAGCAGACTTTTCCCTAAATAAACCAAATGCTTCCCATCTACCCTCTTAGCACCTTCACCAAAGAAATTATATGGTTCAGTGGCTTCCTCCAGATCTGCCCCATGCCCAAAACAGACAGTTAAGAGCCTGGGTGCTGGAGGCACTGACAGAGCCATCCATAACAAGGGACAACAGAGGTCCTAAGGACACAGTGCTGAACAGGGCTTTGCAGATGGCCTGCACCACTGCCCCTCGCTGGCTCTCACTGAGTGTAATTTTAGTACAGAGCATGGGGTCCACACACTGCAGTTCCTGGCCCAGCCGGCTGTCTGCTTTGATAGATGTGTTTTATTGGGGAACAGCCATGTCCATTCTGGCTTCCACTCTCCAAGGCACAAATGAGAGTCATCACAGCAACCACAAAGTCAAGTATATTTTCTTATCTGGTCCTCCCTGTGAATTTTCTCAACTTCAGCTCTGCTCCCAGGCATTTAATAGCACTGATGGCATCTTCCCAGTCTTGAAACTGCCTGGAGACTGAGCAAATAAACTGGGCACAGTACTAGAGCAGTCTACTGACCTCCCGAGAGATGTCTATTATTGAAGACCAATGGGGCTGGGTTTATTGCAGGGCGGGATTTCTGACCTGGGTGCAGTGGATGGACAGGAGCCCCAATGAGCCAAGGAAGCAACCTAACTGCTCATGCAGTATCCTACCACTCACTAAGCAAGGCAAGCTGGATGTGCTATCAACCGCTGTGCTGGGGACGGAACCCCAGGCAGCACATCTTTGCTTTCATCTTGTTCTGCCTGTCAGCTTCCTGTCTCCTCCCTTATATGGATGCATTTTATACAAATCTGAATTGTGGAATTATAAACTACTATAAGATGTTAAACCGTCACATGCAAAAAAAAAGTGAAAATTATGTGAATCAAAATGGAAAGGCCAATTAGCCAATTACAGTCGGCCATCACTCAATGACAGTGATAAACTCCAAAAGCGTCTTCCTTTAGCAGTTCCACTCAAGTGGACCTCACCGGTATGCCTACACAAGGTCAGAGGCGGCACCATCTTCTGGAACCACTATCCCATATGCAGTCCCTCACTGACTGACACTGGTCTGCTGTGTGTGACCGATTTGCAAGCCGCTTGTGCCCACTGACAACAGCAACGTTCGGCTGGAAACAGGACACCCAGCCTTGTTAGATTCCGTCTGAACCCAGGTGGGGTTGAGAATGTAGATTTTCAGGGAAGCATCCCAGGCATGAAATGCAGTGTGGTAGCAGTGGCACTCCACTCCCCAGGCCCATCCCTGGCTCCCGCAGATTAGCTAAGCTCAAGAGCATGACAACCAAGGCCATTTCTGTCCCAGCCACCTACTGCCCACAGGACTTGCAGCGGTGCACTTCCTGGTGGCAGCAGAGACCGCGGCCTAGCGCCTCCCCTGGGTCTTTCTGTTAAGATGACACAGGCTTCCGCCACATTTGAAGGAAATGTAGTGCATACCAGCAAGGAAACACCAACAGCAGTTTTCACTTCCAGTTTTATCCAAACCCAGTTCCTGTTAAACTCTGCTTCACTCAACGACTTTCCACTGTGAGAAAACAGGAGCAATCACAAAAGGACACAGCTGCATTCTTGGTGGCACAGAGGCAAGGCTTTATTACTAAAAGGTTTGTGAGCCCAGGGCCCAGCCCCAGAGCAAAAGTCGCCCCGCCGGACAGGTTTCCCACCCACTCCTTTCTGGGCTTCATTCATCCCCAAGGGGTTTAAAACGTTAACAGACCGCCTGAGGAAGGGAATGGAAGGCACTCCATTCCCCATCGATTTCTCATTGATTTCATTAAAACCTGTTCCTATCTCTTCACCTCCTCTGGTCTCCTGCCAGATTTTATTCTTCCTCGGCTTTTGCACTGCGTCAACTCTGCAGATTCTCCATCTAGGGCACCCCACCATTCCCCATCCTGAATACAAAGAAAGGTGTTCTAACACATGGAATCAAATCGGACAGCACTCGACTGCACAGAAAGACGCAGCGTGGTTCATTCAAAACAGACACCAATTTCATGTGACGTCACAGTATTTCAAGCATGCTCGTGCATGTCAACGTTCCCATGATGTTGTAATTCAAGTGTTCCCAGGCTCCAAGCAGCAGATGCTGGCTCCTCCAGTGGGATCCAGGGCCATTTCCAATCATCCACAGGACAGCACCTTCTTCACTCTGCACCAGAGACTGAAGCAAAGGGGTTGGTGTTTCCATATTCCTGCCCCTGAGAACTAAGGACAGCGGGTGAGCAGAGCAGTCTTATGCAAGAGACCCAAGGAGTCAAAGGCAGAAGGATAACAATGACATGACTGTGGGCTCCCCAGGCCAACACGCTTCCCTGCAGCAGCGCAGTGGGGAGAGAGCACAGACTACTCCCTGCACTTCCGCCAGGGGCTAAATGAGCTCCACTTGACAAAGCAAGCAGGCACTTGAAGAGCAGAATAGCAACCATGTGACTCCTCCAACACTTGCTTCTCCAATTCCCTAAAACTCCTCCCCAGGCTGCCAAAAGGGACATTTCGGAATGCTTCAGAGCATGTCTACTCAACAGTTCCTGGTGCAGATTTTTAAGAACATTGTACATGTGAAGTGAAGCCACAGAGATCTTTATTTACCACACGTATGGGGACCTTTCCAAGCTTTTATAGGAGACATTTTTGTTGGGACCTTCAGTATATATTCTCCCCCAGATACTTTCTTCCAGAAAAAATGTTTTTCAAGATTTTAGTAACTGAAGTGGTACCTTAAGTTACATGAATGTTTTAAAGTCAGATTTCCATTGTCAGGTGATTTATTTACTTATACAACTAAAGTTTTGGGATTTACACAGCACAGACGGCAATTATGAGGAAAAACTAAAACATACTATATTGGATGCTATCAATAAAACCACTGCTGCAAACTCGTCTAGAATTGGTCTCCTAAGCACCGATTTACCAATCCATAAAACAAAGTTCTGGTTCTTGATTTCCTTGGAATGAAGGTATTTCTTGAGCGTCAAGGTTGTCATATACATCACCTGGTCCTCTTGTTGCCTGACTTCCAGCACCTGGACACTTGAGAGGAACACGGGTCAGGAATTTGTGAATGTCCCTCAACTTGGGTCTAACATTTCCTCGTGATGGGACTGTACTTCTGGCACCACCAGCAAAAGTGATCTGTCCTCAGCATCTCTCATGGGAGTTTAGCATTAATGTCTCATTATCAGTGGTATTAACCTTGATTGTGCTTCAGTGGGACCAGTCCAGTTTTTCAACTGTTCAGTTACTATTTTATTTTTCCCATTTTGATTGTGGGATTATGTAAATACCACAGACTGGAGAAGGCATGACAAATGCAGAAGCAGAATCCTGAATTAGATACTGAAACAAAAAAAGGACATTAGTGGAAAACTGAAGTTTGAATAAGGTCTGCAATTTAGTTAATAGTCCTGTGCCAGATGTTAAGTTTCTGGATTGACAATCTCACTGTAAGATGTCAACATTAGGGGAGGCAAGGGAAAGGAGTAGAGAAGCAGACCAAAGTATTTTTGCAACATTTTTGTAGACTAAAAATACTTGGAAATTTAAGTTTTACCAAGTTGTAGACTGATTCCATAAGTCTGGGTGGGCCTGAAAGTCTGCACATCTCAAATTCCCAAAGTGATGTTGATCAATGCTGTGGGAGGGTCATGACCCGCTGTGCCAGCAAGACTGGCAAAAGAGCTAATGGCTTTCACACACTTGCAACAGTGTCGCTCGCTGGACTGCATCAAGGATATACTACATCGGGGCTGGAGCGGTGGCTCCACGGTTTCAACACTTGCCTGGCAAGCACGAGGACCCGGGTTCAAACCCCAGCACCACATACACAACTAAGTGTTGGAACAATGGAGGCCATGTGAAAAGCTAAATAAAGTTCTCTTAAAAAAAAAAAAAAAGGATATACTGCATCAACTGCAGCCACGCCTCAGACTGTGGCCTGTGGTAATTGCTAACCCAGGTTAACTCAGTGGTCCTGGGAGAAACCAGCGAAGAGATTCTCCAATTGTGGCGATCGCTGCACATGTCTGATTGACCTTCCCCAGCTGAGCCTGAGCCCCTTCCAAGGCTGCAGAGCCAGAACCATTCTCTCATTCTCTCAGGATGATGGACCTGGGACCAGTCTCCCTCTGCTAGTGGCAATCACCAAGACCTCAAGGAGGCAGGAGAGTGTCATGAAGAGAACAGGCTCTGGAATTTCTGCTGAAGGTAACTAGCTAGGCAGAAAATGGCTTTTAACAGAGACAATAAATCCACAAGAAAGGGAATGTGGAGGCAAGCAACAGTCTCATGAACTTCAGACATGGATGGGAGGGGACCCAACGGGTCCAACCTGGCACACTGAGAGTGGGGCATCACAGAAACCCGAGGCAGGCTGCAGACCTCAGCAGAGGCACCTGGGTCTGCCTCCTGAGCCAACCTCTCCGAAAGCTCCCAAAGACCAGAAGAGCAGCCCCAAGCAAGGAGGGACTTTAGAAAGAGGAAGCATAGCCCAGAAAAAATGTGCCATGTGGCATCCCAGGTCCAAAGCAACAAGCTCCCGGTCAGTCACTAAAGGGAAAACCCACCCATTTTCAAAACCAGCCCCAGGGTTCTGTGCCAGCTTCCTCTGCCTCAGACAATAACAACTACCAATATTGGAGGAGGACCTGCCATGCAAGGTAAGAAGTCAACATCTGTCATTAAAAAAAAGAAAGAAAAAAATCTAAACACAAAGAGAACTGAAAGGATCCTTGCTTTTCTCAGCATGAAGAAAATAACATTCACAGAACAGGGCACATACACTCCTACAAACTTAAAGTTTGTGAAAATTAAAATTTAATATGAAGCCAGGCACAGTGGCACACGCCTGTAATCCCAGTGACTTTGGAGCCTGAGGCAGGAGGATCATAAGTTCAAAGCCTGCGTGAGCAACTTAGCAAGACCTTGCCTCGAGACAAAAAAATAAAAGGGCTGGGGATGCAGCTCACTGGTAAAGTGCCCCTGAGTTCAACACCCCCATTGGTGCGAAAAATAAATAAAACTGAAGCCCTCTCCTGGAAATGCGAATACAACACAGGAAGAAGACTCAAGGTGTCAATCCAGTATGTTTATCACACACTAGCAGGAATTCCTAAAACAGGGCAGAGCAAAGTGGGAGCGGAGGGGGAAAAGCTCCTAAACGACTCAAGAAGATTGCCCAGAGCTGGAGGACAAGTCGGCAGGGTCAAAGAGCACTTGAGTGGGACTCCGCATACTTGGGCACACTGTAAAACGTCCCAGCGCATTAGAGAAACTCCTAGGAAGCCGCGAGGGCGCAGAGTGCTTGGAGCGGTCCTGAGGCGGTGCAGACCCGCACGATTCAAGCAGCGCGCCCTAAGCGCACAAGGTGCAAGGCACCGAGAGCTGCCGGGATGGTCCCTGCAGGCCTGGGTAACGGACCCGGGTTGGAGGCGGGCAGAGCGCTGGGGAGGACGCACTGGACCCGACCCTGTCCTTGAGCAGTCACAACGCAGGGAGTCGGCGGGGGCAGAAAATGAAAAGAAAAAGGGAGGCGCTGCCAACAAGATGGGGAACAAAAGCTGCCCAGAAAAGGGGCGCACGCCGGCGGCAGGCGCGGTGCCTGCGCGGAGGCCGCAAGTGCGGGAAGCGCCGAGTCACCCTCAGCACACGCAGAGTGCCGCGGGCGGGCGGGCGACGAGGGCCGGGCCCGGCGGCGCGCCCGGAAGCGCGGCTGCCCCACGCGAGGCCTCGGGGCCGCGAGGCCGGGGCCCGGCGCAAGCAGGCGGCCCGAAGCCAGGGCGCGGCCCGCGGGCGGCGGAAGCGCACGGACTGGTCCGGCCGGCGGACGCGGGCCCGCGAGCTCGAAGCCCCGCTGCCCGGGGCGGCGGCGGACACCGCCCGGCCCCCGCCCGGCCCCGGCGAGCGGCCCGCGGCCGTTGACGGCCGTTGGCGCGGCAGGGCGGGGCGGGGGCGGACGGAGATCTCGCTCTCGCTCTCGCCCCGCGGGAAGGGGGAGTGGAGGCGCGACCGGCTGCGGGAGCTGCAATTACCGTGTGGGCTGCGGAATTCTCGTGGTGTTTGTCGGGGAGATGCGATAATGGCGTCCGTCCTCGCGAGAGAAGCCGCCGCTCTGCGCAGGCGCCGCGAGCACCTCCCCGCGTCCCGCGCCCCACCCTCCGCGCAGCCTCTCTGGGCACAGAGAGGAGGTGGGGGCGGGGGCTCTGCTCGGCGCCTTCTGCGCGCGCTGTCGCCAGAGCGCTCTGGCGAGCATGCGCACGGGGGCCTCATGCGCGCGAAGGGTCGGCTACCCTTAGCGCTGACGCCTTCACCTTATGCCCGCGCTCCTTGGCGGCGCAGGAGAACTCGCTCCAGCGGGCTTGTGAAGAATGTGCGTCCTGAGACCAAGTGACTGGGTTATAGTTCCCTCATCGACTACACGTCCCGGGATGCCCTGCGCCCGCCTCGTGAAGCGTCCCGGGATTCGTAGTCCTCGTGTGCGCGCCGTGCATGCCGGGACTTGTAGTTCCCCCGCGCCCACACCGAGGGCTGCTGGGACTTGTAGGATCGCGCGCTCGGGTGCGCTGTTCACCCTCGGGTCCACCTGCTGCTCGCGTCGCGGCACCCCTAGCGTGTCGCCCAGTTCCCGAGTGACCGACGAGTGCGCCCTGGGGTGCGAACCCGCGGGGACTCGAGTGTGCGCTTGCCGGGGTGGCGCCCTCTCTCCTCTCTCGCCGCCGCCGTGGTGGCGTCGGGCGAGGAGCCGGGCCTGCCGGTCGCACTCGGAGCGGCGCTCCCCCGGAAAGCAGGTGGTCCACCCGGACTCCGCCCGCGCCCCTTACGCCGACAACGGGGCGCGGCGCTGCCGCCACTGCTGTGCGACCCCGGCCACCGGGCGGATAGGGCGACGCCAAAGCCCGCCACCTGGCCACCAGGCTTAAGCCTACTGTCCCAGAATAGTACCGAGGCCCTGCATCCGTGCAGCTCTAGAGTGCCCTTGAATGACACTGGCGCCCGGCGACCTCCGCCACTGTTCACGTTAAGGGCCAGGAATAACACTGAGGCCCAGACAGGCTGGTCCTGGGTACTTCGCTGCAAGAGCACCTTAAAGACCTCCCAGGGAAGAGGCCATGGGTGCTGGTCAGACCCGTTCTTTCCGGAGGCCATCCAGATAGCTCTGCCTTATACGGCTTCCACCTCCGGGCCTGCAGCCTGCGTGACTGGCCCTGCTGACTGCAGCCTCCTGGACTGTGTGGACTGCCATAGCCACCATTTCATTCGCTCCTCACCTGGAGCTGCCTGCTCGCTTTACGTCTTGAGCTTGAGTTAGTCCCTGCCGTGGGGAAAGCGCCCCCTGGAAACTGGGTTCTATTTACACTTCCCACTGTTGGCTGCTCCCAGGACCCAGGGCTGAGCCTTTGCCTAAATGGGGAATGTCCTACATGGTGCCATTTCTTTTCTTTTCGTTTTTTTTTTTAAAGAGAGAAGGACAGTGAGAGAGAGAGAAAGGGAGAATGAACTTTATTTAGTTTTTCACATGGCCTTAGTTGCTCCAACACTTAGTTGTGTATGTGGTGCTGGGGTTTGAACCCAAGTCCTCCTGCTTGCCAGGCAAGCGCGGAAACCGCTGAGCCACTGCTCCAGCCCCTGACCACTTTCTTTCTAAAGTGACACTTCTTTGTTCTGGGTAAACAAATGCTGACCTCCTGTTCCTTTTCCATCCCTGTCATCCCCTATATCACATGGAGAGGCTCTCAGCGGGGACCATGCTTCAGGCTCCCCAGAAGGTGGTTCTAACCCTGTCCCTGGCCTCACCCTGAAGGTGTAATGTTGAAGTCCTGGGAGTTCAACACGCCCCAGGTCAGGGGATAGATATAGATATGGGCGTCTCTCTCTCCCCACCCCTCTCTTCATCTCTGTGCTTGAGTTTTTTCCATTCCTGGGGCAGTCTCAAGGAGGGTCCCCAGCAAGGACACACATACTTTGCTACCTTAATAAATCGCTTGGAGAGAGAATCTCTTTCCGTTTAATTTCAGCAAAACCCCCAGGCCTGCTACCTGCCAGCTCCAGTCACCAGGCAATGCTGTTCTGATTGGCTGAGCCTGAAATGTCAGAGAGTGGGGTCAGCCCACCCCCTAGCCATGTGGAAGCCCAGAGGAAGTTAGTACAGGACAGGGCTCAGAGATTTAGTCTTTGTCGTGAGCAAATGCCTCTGGGGCTCTCACACCTGAGTGCATGGGCACAGCGGCGTCCAGGTTGATCAGTCCCCTCCGTGGTCCTTTCCTCCCAGCAGCCATTGACACTTTGCAGAGGGACAGTCTGAGTACGTAAAACTCCACCCTGGGCTGCCCAGCTTCCATAACGCCCTTTGTACTCCGGACAGGGCAGCTGAGCCAGCACTGCAGCCAGGCAGGTGACAAGCCCTACCTCACTTACCACCGCAAAGCATCCCTTGGGCGCAGCTGGTAGAGGAAACAGGTGTATGATCCATAAAGTCAACAAAAACAGTGTCATAAAGAATCCAGTGGAGAAGAAATGACAGGGCGAACCCACAAAGAAGTGCCCATGTGTTCCCACAGCTCTCAGCCAGTCCAGGCCTTCCTATATGGTTTTCAAAAGGAATCCGACCGCCCTCTGGAGGGGCGTGTACCCTGTGGGATCCTCACGTCCTTTGGGGAGCTTTCAGCTACATGCAGGAGTGGATGGCCACTTCTGTCACATAGGAATGTACCCCTCGACAGGAAGGATGCAGAGGGACTCAGGGCCACCCCGGAAGGGTGGGCTTCCAACTTCTCTGCCCGCCCTGGGGTGTACATGGAAGGCTGCCCAGCTTGCACATCCATGAGGAGTACCAACCGACATGTTCTCTCGTGAACAAGGTACAGTTGCCCTGTGTGCTCTAGGAAACACGTGGAAAATTGGACGTTTTTAAAAATGAGAGAAAATAAAAATAGAAATCCTGTTTTTTCTTCCTGCACTTTGAAGAATTATCTGGGTACATGAACTCCATTTTAGAAAGTATAAATCTAAAGAGAGTCTGAGTTAAGCATTTTGGGTTTGAATGTGAAGAATGTTTTAAACCAGCACAAAGGAACAATTTCTTGACCTCATGCCTTCCCATCTATGAAATACCCTTTAGTTAGTTTCCATTAACTCCTGCAACAGTCAGGTTCTGCAGAGCAACAGAGAGACATTAATCTAAGGGCAACTCCAAATCTGATGGAGAGGACAGGCAGGCTCGAGGCTTGGGAAAGAGTTCAAGTCCAGAGGCTCTGCTGAAGGTATTCCTTCTCATCGAGGGGAGCCAGTGTGTTCTTCGTTCTTGTCAGACTTTCAACTAATTGGAGGAGACCCACCCATATTATGGAGGGAAAGTTGCTTTATTGAAATCTACTTAGGGACTGGAGCAGTGGCTCAGCAGTTACAGCGCCTGCCTGGTGTGTGGGAGGACCCAGGTTCGACCCCCAGCACCATACACACAACTAAGTGTTGTAGCAACGAAAGCCACATGAATGAATAAAATTGATTCTCACTCTCTCACTCTCTCTTAAAAAAAGTTTGAGGCCAGCCTCAGCAACTTAGTGAGGCCCTGAGTAACTTAGCGAGACCCTGTCTCAAAATAAAAATTAAAAAAGAAAGAAGAAACTGCCTCACAAAAACATCCAGAATAGGAGCTGAAGCGGTTTCTCAGTGGTTAGAGCACTTGCCTGGCATGCGCGAGGACCTGAGTTCAAATCCCAGCACCATGCACACAAATAAGTGTTGGAGAAACCAAGACCAGAAGGAAAAATAAATAAAATTGATCTCCCTCCCGCACCCCCTTCTGTCTCTCTTAAAAAAACAAAAACAAAAGCAAAAACCCAGAATAATACTTGATCGACTATCTGGGCACTATGAGTTAAAATTAATCATCCCAACACCACGTGAGAATTTTCAACTGTAAAGTTGTAGACCTGTGATGCTTGCTGAGGGCTGCTGTGTGCGCAAGGTGGAAACAGATTAAAGGGACTGGAGAGGTGGCTGGCGGTTGCGGCACTTGCCTGGCATGCTCAACTACACAGGTTCAAACCCCAGCACCACGTACACAATGAAGTCTAGGAGTAGTGGAGGCCACATGAAAAACTAAATAAAAAAATTGATTCTCTGTTTCTCTCCCTCCCTCCCACTGTCCCTCTTTCTTTAAAAACAAAAAGAAAGAAAGAAAGAAAAAGAAACGGATTAGAAGGTGTTGGTTTGGGTAAAGAGGTGAGAGGAAGGCTTTTGGCTGGCAGAGCAAAGGGCGTGGATGGGAGGCAATTTCCTGGGATGGCAAGTTGGTACATGTAGCACCGTGAGGACACCTTGTCCTGAGTGTCACCACTAAGAGTTTCATCCAAAGATGTTCAGGATGGTGTTGCAGATGACACCACAGACTGGAACTGACGCATTGGTCATCTTTGAGTGGAATATTCACTCATTTTTAAAGAACCGTGCACTGATAAGAAGAGTGTCGTGAGAAATGATTGCGTGAGTATAGGCATAGCTCCGTGCTGCGTAAAACCACGGAGCGCACGCCCGGGGAGGCTCTGTGATGGCTGCTCACAGTTCACTCTGGGAGAGATGGACTTGTGCTTCCCACGTGCAAGCGGCCCCAGTTTCCTGCTGTCTGCATGTGTGTAACGTTCATCTTTTCCCAGGACAGAAGTGGCAGTGCCAGAGCAGCTGCAGCGGTGGCCGAGGGGCACCTGGAGGAGGTGCCAGACAAGATGACTCGGAATACCTTGTAAGCAGAGCACAGAGCGCCAGGAGGGCCGCAGGGCAGGGAGGCCCCAGACCCACAAGGACTGCCTGGGTGTGGTCGGCCGCAAAGGGGGAGGCTGTCCCTGGCAAAGCGGCCACTGACACGGTGGGAGAGCCCTGCTGCTGGCTCAGAGCCATGCCCCTGAGTCTCCAGCCCCAGAAAGGCGGCTGAGGGCCTTCCGGCAACAGCAAAGGGGACCTTTGCAGACCAGGGCTCGAGCTGAAGGGAGTGACTGAGAGAGGCACTCGGGAGGGACCCGAGGAGGTGAGCAGCACAGGGCCCTCAGAGCACTCGGGCTGTGGGGAGCCCGCTCTTCACCCTGTTCATCTGGAGGCTCGCTGCTCTGAGGTTCCGTAACAGTAATGATAGTGGGCACTCCTGTCCCTGGTGGCTCCATTTAACAGGTGCCACAGGGACAGACCAGTACCCAGGCCCGCATGGCTCTTCCTGTTGCCTGACACTGACACATATCACAGGTCACTGGCCAGGGCAGCCAAGTAACCTGTGGGCCCAGTGCAGACCCTTTGGTGCATGAACACCGCCTGCTGAGGCACATCTGGGGCCCCCACCCAGGACCTCGTTCCAAGAGGGCGAATTGGCATCAGTGTGTCTATTTCATAGACAGAGGGGCCTTGCTGCTCCCCCAGCATCCCAGGCAGGCAGGCCACCTGCTCACCAGCTCCGTCCGCCCAGGGCCTCCAGCTGGCCCCATGCCCGTGCTTTTGCCCCTACGCCCTGGATCATGCACACGGTAGAACTCTGTGCCTGCTGTTGAGCGTCCCATGGCCCCAAACCCAGGGTCAATACCACAAGAAACAGGGACTTCGCCCTGTGGTGCTCACAGCAGCTCCCCATCCAGTTTCCTAACTTCCTGGTGGACTTACTAAGCTGTTTACGAGACCAAAGCACAGTGACCTGAGCAGTATGTCCCCAGTGAAGGCCACTTGTCCCCAAGCACCCACTCTGCGCCAAACCACACGCCATCCAGGCATGGATTGAAATTTAACCGTTCGCCTCAGGGTCTTGGGCAAGCTCCCCAAGGGCCAGGTGACCCCACCCCCAGCTGTCCTGACCCAGGCAGGGTCAGACCAGGGGAATCGCCCTCTTCAGGGAGCCGGCCAGAGATGCTCAGGGTCATGGTGCTGGGGAGAGACACCTGCAAGCCCTCAGCTGTGTGCGTCTTGGTCAAGCAGATGTGGGGGCCTCTCCAAGGTCACGCAGCAAGGCCAGCGGGGTGGTGCTCCCAGCACGGCTGCACTCAGCATGGCGCTCGTAAGTACATCGGTCAATTGCCCAGCTGCCCGTTGAAGGCTGGAGTTTCAGGGTGCTTTCCGAAATGAGAGTCCCGAGCAGGCCAGCTTGGGTCCAGATACCTGCTCTGTCTCTTTCACATTTGGTGACGCTGAGCAGGTCACTTACCCTCCATTTCCTGGGTTCTTGGCCGGGATTGCTGGGAACAATGGGTGGTCAGTGCTCTGCAACCTTGGGTGGCCACTTCCTCTGTGCACAGAAGGCCTGCATCGGTGACTCCTGTGTCCCATCCTAACTTCAGCACCTCACTCACTGAAGTCCTGCATGGGGCTGGGGCTCCTGGGCAGACCCCTTGGAGGTGGCACCAGTGACACTTTGAGAAGGAGCTGCCCAGCATCCCCATTCACGAAACAGGCGTGGCTAGATGATGTCTCCTGGGCCCGGAGGGATGAAAGGCAGT
Source organism: Aplodontia rufa (assembly GCA_004027875.1). NCBI lineage: Eukaryota > Metazoa > Chordata > Mammalia > Rodentia > Aplodontiidae > Aplodontia > Aplodontia rufa. The sequence continues at coordinate 82,372 of PVKS010000480.1, forward strand.
GTAGGAAGCCTGACTGGTGCACACCAGACTCCGGGTGGACCTCACAGCCTCTCCAGGTCTCCCTGACCCTGCCTAAGAACCACAGGAGCTCTCCGAGGCAGCTTGGGCCTGCAGTGGAGGCACTGGGATTGGAGGCTGTGCCAGCCCTGGGCATTGCTGGCCTGGTTTCAGGAGCATTCTAGTCAGGAGCTGCTCTGAGGCTCAGAGAAGGGCCCGGGGTCTTCCAGAAGTTAGCATGGAGAGGGAAGAAAGCATCACGGGGCACATATTTGACACCCCCACCCAGAAGGAACTGCAGAGGAAGTCTCCTTACCTCCCCCTACTCTCCAGTCCCTAACCCCCATGGGTGATGTGGCCATTCTACTTGGGGTCCCCAGAGCAGCTGTGTCACCCAGGCCCCCCCATACATGCCCCCAGGAAAGGGGAATCACAATGCATAAAGTGATGCACCCAGGACTCCTCATGCTGGTTCTCAGGGGCGACTGCCAGGAGCAGCCCAGGGCCAGCAGTGGGCACTTTCCTCCTCACACATGGAAATAGGTGTCTGCTGGTGCTCCAGGCTTTTCAAAACACTCCAAGTCCTGTCCTGAACCGGCTGCTGCCCTTCTTGTTTCCTGCCTGAAGTATGGACGTCTTCAAACCTATGACCTTCTGTTCTGAGCGCGACCCTTGTAAGCACCAGAACACCTAGATCAGAATGCTGGCCCCATTGCCTCGGGGCTGTGTGTCCCTTGGCAAGCATCTTAACCTCTCTGAGCCTGAGTTTCATCTTCTGTGAAAGGCGTTTGATAACAGCATTTTCCGCGCGGCATTGTTGGAAGATGGAAGTGAGGGGCCTGCTGGGACAGCCCAGGACAGCGCTTGACCAAGCAGCACTCACTGGAGGCAGCTGTAGTTAGGCTGCCTGGGCCGCGGAGTGGCCGCTCATGTGAGCCAAGCATTACCTGGCATCAGTGGCACACAGAACTTGGACGCTTGTGTCGAAGAGAGTGACATTGCATCAGTCATGCTGTGGTCCTAAGGCTGCTCCTGAGAGAGGCCCAGGGCTCGGCACCGCGGTGATAGGGGGAGCTGGGCTGCGCAGGAACTCGTTGCTCTATGTGGCATTTTATCTGTTGGTGTCATGTAGAACATTCACTTGCAGGGGACATTTGTGACTCAAATGGTTGAAAACCAGCGGGGGTTTGTTGTTCAGGGAAATTCAGATCATTCGTCAATGGTTCCAGGGTCATTGCCCCTGGCAGTGTGGGTGCTCGCTGCTCCTGTCTGGCCAGGGAACCCATGTGACCTGATCCTTACCAGGATCCTTACCAGTGCACACTGCATGTCCTGTTGCTCACCTCTGTGTATCTCCTGGGGCTTGGGTCACCCAGGTCGGGTTGGGCTGGCCTGGTCCCCACCTGTGGGTCCAGTGTGCTGAATGTGTCCCTCCTCCTGGGCCCTGCTGTGTTACACCCTGCTAACACCCCATTGATCACAGTAGGTCACCCAGTGGCCAAGCCTAATGACAGCGGGGTGGACAGGTGCTCTTCCCCGGGAGGTCAAGGGGACGGGAGCGAGGCTGTGTGAACTATGGTCCAGCTGGACATCAAGAATGTCCCAGCCTTCGCACACACAAAGAGGAGCAACTGCGCCAGTCCGCCGGGGCAGGACCTGCACCGGGCCACCTCGTCCTGCGGGAGGAAGTCGGTGTGGATGAGTCAGACATGGAGGCCCTGTTGACTGCCGTCACCTCTGTCTGAGGCTGGTCCTGAGTGCAGGCCACGTCAACACCAGCGCCTCCTCGGTGTTCTAGTGGCGTCTCCTCTTGTCACTGTTGAAGGAGCGACACCCTTCTGTTTGGTGGCAGACACGGGAAGCACCACAGAGGCCTCCTTGTTGTCCTCATTTATGCAGCCCAGCAAACGGAACCTAAGGATCGCCATTCTCCTCACGCCTGGGTTCCTGGTCAGAGAGGCCTGCATTTCCTAGCAGGAGGGCTTCCCCCGGGGTGTTGGGCAACCCCAGATTTGGTCTAGATCAAGGCTTACAGCCTGTTAAATACCCGTTCCCTGCGGTGGAGGACCTAACACAGCGGTGGCTCGTCTCCCGTGGGATGTGGTCAGGGTTCGGGAGAGCACAGACCATGGAAGACCAGGTTTGAATCACAGTGGAAACTGAAGGAAGAACCCAGACAGGGCCCCGTGTGACTGCCCCAAGGTCTTATCATCCATCCTGGGGGACACCGGGTAGCCAAGTGCGCAGAAACACAGGGCCAGCTACCCTCTGTTCCGTGTGGCTTGCAGTGTCTTTGCAGGCCGGGAGGCAGGGGCTGGTGTGCGTCTACACCTGTTGTGTATGGGGAGTGACGCAAGTGCGTCCAGGTGCATGCTGGCTTGGCAAGCCCTCTTGGCAAGCCTGTTACTGTGACACTCGTTATTCTCACTCTCACACACCAGGGAAAGGTGGCTGGGATAGGTGCATGATTGACTCAGAAGCTCAGAACAGGCAGAGAGGGCCTGTTCCCACAAACACATCCTTCCCTTGGCACGGTGTTTTGAACACTTAAACAGTACTTGGCAATGCTTAAACATTGGGCAACTTCACATGAAAATCTGCATTTTTACCTTCTCTTGAGAGCTAAAAGTCTGCACCACATGCACAGTGTGTCAGCCATGACTTAAGGGAGGCTGTGTGAAGGTGAGCCAAAGGCCCTGCTTGCATTCTGGGTGAGAGACAGACAGCCATGGGCAGACGTGGCCACCATGCGTGTCGCCGGTAGAAAGACCAGGAGAGAAGAGGGAAACGCACAAGCAGAAACCTGCTCTCTACCAACACCAGTGCCAGTGTGTCCTGCAAGACGGGAGTTTTCAACACAGTGAAGTAGAAAAGCTACGGGTTAGAAGAGTCCTTTTGTAATTCTGCGACCTTAACACCTGATTTAGGAAAGTATTATGCATTCTACTGACCTCTAATGGCTTCCTTGTTAAACACCATTTCCTAAAAGCAATTTATCAAGTGTGTTAAGGAACAAAACACAACGTGTTAGCCGTTGGACTCTCAGAGCGAGAAAGAAGCTTCCAATAGGGCTCTAATTCTTGATTCCTTATTTTCTAGAATTTTGATGAAGATGCCTTTCAACCCATAACTCTGTGGCTAGGAGAGTATGATTATATGAAATAAAATAATCCACAAATGTATAGAGAATAGAAACTTCATTGCAACTTTGTTTAAAAATCATAAAAAGTTGGGGAAATTATAAATATCATCACTAAATAATTCATTTTAAAAACTATGTTATAGCCAGGCACAGTGGCACAGGAGGCTGAGGCAGGAGGCTCACAAGTTAGAAACCAGCCTCAGCAACTTAGCAAGACCTCTAAGTAACTTAGTATATAACTCTGTCTCCAAAAAAGTGAGGTGGGACTGGGGATGTAGCTCAGTGGTAGAGCACCCCAGGGTTCAGTCCCCAGTACGGGAAAGAATTACGTCACGACTTGTACAATGGAAGCACACCACCATTAAGAAGAATCGCTGGGGGCTGGAGCGGTGGCTCAGCAGTTACAGCGCTTGCCTGGCAAACCCCAGCACCCACGTACACAATGAAGTGTCTGAGGAATGAAAGGCACATGAGAAACTAAATAAAAATTGTTTCTCTCTCTCTCTCTCTCTCTCTCTCTCACCGTCCCTCTCTCTCTTTAAAAAAAAGAATCGCTGGGGTGCTGGAGCGGTGGCTTGGCAGTTACTACAGTTGCCTCGCATGCGCAGGAACTCAGGTTCAAACCCCAACACCACGTACACAACAAAATGTCAGAGCAACAAAAGCCACAAGAAAAACTAAATAAAATCGATTCTCTCTCTCTTTCTCCTTTTCTCTCTTTAAAAAAATAAATAAATAAAAAGCATTGCTGGGCTGGAGCTGTGTCTCAGTGCTTAGCGCTTGCCTAGCAAGTCAGCGGCTCCAGGTCCCATCCCTGGCATCACAAAAAAAGAAAACGAACTGCCTCGATGTGATTTCATTCACAAAAAAGCTCTTGGTGAAGATGGCGTGAGCACAGCACAGCAGGCAGGATCCTTGTTCATTTGGTTTGTTTTCTTTTCTTAAAGAGAGAGAATAAAAGAGAAAGGAAGAATCAATTTCATTTTTTCATCAGGCCTTTATTTCTCTGACACTTAGTTGTGTACGTGGTGCTGGGATTTGAACCCGGGTCCTCACGCATGCCAGGCAAGCACGGTAACCACTGAGCCACCACTCCAGTCACTTATTTTGTTAATCTAAAAAAATAAAAAGCTAGGCATAGTGCCACACACCTATGATCCCAGCGGCTCAGGACGGTGAGGCAGGAGGACCGCCGGTTCAAAGCCAGCCTCAGCAACTTAGTGAGGCCCCAAGCAACTTAGTAAACCTTGTCTCAAAATAAAAAATAAAAAGCGAGGGCCTGGAGCGGTGGCTCAGCAGTTACGGCGCCTGCCTGGCATGCACGAGTATGCGAGTTCAAACCCCAGCACCACGTACACAACCAAGTGTCAGAGGAATGAAAGTCACGTGGAAAACAAATTGCTTCTCTCCTTCTCTCTCTCTCACTGTCCCTCCCTCTCCTTAAAAAAAAAAAAATTAAAAGAGGCTGGGAATGTGGCTCAGTGATTAAGCACCCCTAGGTTCAGTCCTCAGTACCCCCCCAAAAAAACCTAAATCTCTGTCTGAGGAAGTTTCCCCAGAAGAAGCCTGGTCCGTCGCAGCTGGGAGCCACCACAGCCAGCTCCTTCCTGAGACATTCTTGATCCATGGTTCCCACCGTGAAGCCAAGCTGAGGGGGCTCGGAGGTGGACCTGGGGCACAGGGCTGCTCTGTTGACCGTCCCTGCTGCAGGCTGTGGCCTCCTGGGAGGGGCTGCACGATGGGATCCAGGAGTCTGCTGCACTCCGTCCACCTGCCCTCTCGGGGCCACATTCTGGACAATGACCACACCCTCAGGGCACATGGGCAGTCACCCCTCCTGATGGGAAGGATCTGTAATGTTCCGAGTGGTCCAGAGTGGGCAGGCGGGAAGATCGCTGCGTCTGCGCAGGGGTAGAGCAGCTGAGTGGTCTGGAGACCCCAGGGCTCCCTGCTGGCTCTGTTTTCCTCTGAGCAGGGTCCTAAGGGGTTTCGGTTGTGCCGCGTCTGCCTTCTCCATCCAATGCCTCAGTCAGGGTCTCTCTCCCGCTACCCCAGGGTATCCCCTCTGGACAGGTCCTGTCTCCAAGTCACCAGGCACCAGGCAGTCTCCAATTAACATTGAGCAGAGGGACAGTGTCTACGACCCCCATCTGCAGCCACTCACGGTCGCCTATGACCCGGCATCCTGCAGGTGCGTCTGGAACACCGGCTACTTCTTCCAGGTGGAATTTGATGACGCTGCTGAGCACTCAGGTGAGTCTGGCTGGCTGGAGTCTTCTCCTCTTCTGCTGCACCCATGAGCGGGGCTGCAAGTGGAGGGAAGGGGGACGTGAGCAGGGCACTTCCTTCCTGATGCTGTGTGGTGGCAGGGACAGGGTGGTGATGCTCGCTTAACCCCTGTCACCTGTGCAGGTTTATGGGGAGGGAGGCTTGCTGAGGGGAGGCACTTCCCTCCTGGGAAGGAGGTAGGGGAAGCCAGCCAATGAGCAGGTAAGCTCCAGAGCCTCCCTGCATGCGGGGCACTCGGGGTCCTGTGCAGGTAAGGCTTCCCAGGTGAAGTCCTGGATGGTGGAGCTGGGGAGAGCCACAAATCGACCTGAGCCAGTGCTCGATGGCCCCCAGCCGCGTCACCCCTGGCCCTCCTTCCTCATCCCAGCTCCACATCCTCTCTGCCTGAGGAAGTCTCTGTATCAATTGTGGCTTCTTTTTGATTACGTGTGGCAGACCCACAACTCATGCTGGCTTAAGCAAAGATGATGCAAATTTGTTGACTTGGATCCTGAGAAGGCCAGGACGGAGCCAAGTCCAGGGTGCGAAGCTAAGCTGTCCCCCTGGCCCTGCTGTCCCTGGGTGGGCTCACCGTAGGCTGTGGCCACAGCTCAGCCTCCCAGAAGAGCCCCAGTGGGGAAGACCCCTGCCCAGAAGGTGAGCCACAGTCCTGGGTGCTCCAGCCCCAGCCCACACGTGACCCGTCCTGGAGCAGGATGTGCTTTGGGAACTGCTCCCAAAGCCAGAGCTGGGTGGAGAGCCCAGCTGGACGGCTGCAGGATCCACAGGCTGGCTCGGGTCCCTGGCAACCTCTTCCCAAAGTCAGGCTCCTGGCACCTGCTCTGTGGGCCAGGAGTCAATCCCTCGGGGACACGAAGGTCCCTGCACAGCAGCCAGCGCCACACCTGCTAGCTGGTCGAGCTCACAGCGTGCAATAGATGTTCTCCACCACGGACAGTCACCTGAGCAACGCAGGGCAGAGGACCAGGACACGGAGCCCCTGGCCAAGGAGACGCTAGGATCATCCCACTTTAAAACGGGGAAACCAAGGCTGGGAGGGGTGAGATTCCTGGACCAGGATCACACGGTTTAGGGGACAGCTCTGCATCTGCACCAGGTCCGCCTCCAGGGCCAGTCCTGACTACCACCCCCCGCTGGCTGCAAAAGAGCCACAAAACAAGGTCTTCCAGTCTTTAAATAAACACGCTTGCCATTTTGCTGGCGGCTGTCTTTGCCAGTCAGTTCTAATTTTGGAAACACTGTCACAGTGAGACTCTTCTGTTCCAACTTAAGAGGCCCCGTTGTCCACATGTGGTCAGCCCTCCGTGATTTCAGGCTGCAGAGAGTCCTGTGTGCTGTACCTCTGGCCTCCAGTGAAGGGCTATGTTTCTGAGCCCGCCCTTTCTCCACAAGGCACCCAGGATGGTGGCAGCCAGATGCTTGGTCTAGCTCCCCTTATTTGCCACCAGGTGGCGCCCCAGCCCAGCACAAGTCCCACAAAACCCTCCAGGGCCTTCCCTTTCCAGACCCAGGAGGCCTTTCACACTCCCTCCCGGCAGGGCTCCTGCCTGCTGTCTGTGGTGTGTGTGTGTATGTCTGTCTTTCTTTCTTTCTCCCTCCCTCTCTCTCTCTCTCTTTCTTTTTGATTCTGGGGATTGAACCCAGGGCACTAAACCACCGAGCCACATCCCCAGCCCTTTTTATATTTTCTTTAGAGACGGGGTCTCACTAAGTTGCTTAGGGCCTAGCTAAATTGCTGAGGCTTTGAACTTGGGATCCTCCTGCCTCAGCCTCCCAAGTTGCTGGGGTTACAAGTGTGGCCATCACACCCGCTGTCCCCGTGTCTTTATTCCCATACACGGCAGCTGTTTTTGATTTCCTTTTGTTTTCTTCTGTGTGAACTTGCTGGGTGCTCAGCTCAGGGCAGCTGCCATTTCAAGCAAGCGCCTTGTGAGACATATGTGAACAGATGCCCACGTGTGAGAACGCAGGCTCTGTTAGACAGGAGCGTTCTGTCTTGTGGCGGGCAAAGGACAGAGTTGGGCTGATATTTTCTTCCTTAAAGGGGTGCTGTGTTTTACTCGTTAGAGGCACTTCTGTGAAGAATTCTGGGGCAGATGGACATAGAGGGAAGAAGAATCCTCATGGAGCCAGGCCCCAGGGGTCCTGCCCAGTGGCCAGCGTCAGCCTTCCAGGGTCCTGCTCCAGGGATGCCAGTGTCAGAATTACAGGGCCCTGCTCCAGGGTGCCTGGTCAGCCATCCAGGGTCCTGCTCCAGGGGGCCTGGTCAGCCATCCAGGGTCCTGCTCCGGGGGCGGGGGGGCGTCAGCCTCCAGGGCCCTGCTCCAGGGGGCCTGGTCAGCTGTCCAGGGCCCTGCTCCAGGGGTCTGGTCAGCTGTCCAAGCTCCACGCTGACCTGCGGACTCCACCTGCCTGAGGAGCAAAGCTCAGCGCTCTCCTCCTCCTTCCTGTGCATGGGCTCCGGTTCCTGGCTCTCTGCTGCTCGTCCAGCGGTAAACTTCTACTCTTAGCCCCAGCATGCAGGCACTTGGGGACAGAACCAGGCAGCAGGGGGTCCAAGCCCTTTTCTGCCTATGTACCTGACAGGGACCAGAGTGCATCGCTGTCCCCACCAGGAAAGGATCCAGGGACTTTGCTCAGAAAAGTCCTTGCTAGTGCAGGTCCAGCAGGCATCCGGCTGGTGCAGCATTTGAGTTTCCTCCATGGACAGCATTCCTTCTAGAGACCTGGCTTATGTGCCCACCCAGACAGAATCCTAGGACGTGTGAGCTGGGAGGGACTCTAGGAGCAGCCAGTAATTCTTTTTTAGGAGCAGTGTCAAGTCCTGAAGGGTTACCTGATACGTAATCACCACCACCGTCATTACCGTCATCTGACATCGCCTTACGAGGCGACATGGTCTCAGGCTATCCGGCCACCCTGCCTCAGTTTAGAGATGGAGATGCTCTGGCTCAGAGATCAAGCTACCTGCTCACAGTCACACGGCAAGCTGGACCAGGTGTTCTGCGGATTTTCCTGCAAATCCTAGACCGTTCCCACGCAGCTGCATGAAAGGCAGAATCCACCCTAACACGGAGACTGCTTAGCCAGCGGCCGCGTGGGTGAAGGAGCCGGCGCTGGCTGTCCCACTCATTGATTTGCCTGCAAGGATCCTCAGGGGCCTTCAGGCTCGCTCTTACCTAAGTGCTGATGGTACACGGATGAGCCAGGTGGGACCGCAACGGTCCCTGTTCTGAGAATGACAGCCTTGTTGCTCTCATCCACAGATCGTGTCCAGCCCCATTTGTCTGTGGTGTGGGTGAAAACCACCATCCCCGCCTGGCAGGCACTTCCACCCCAGACGATACCATCCTGCCTGGCGGCCCTGCAATCCCTGCAGCTACCGCTGCCGCACACCTTTGGTGTCAAGGGTTCTGGGGCCAGCCAGGGCTGCCTCCCCTTTCCACAGGGACGCAGGGTGGCAGGCAGAAGCCAGCCCGAAGATGAACCCCATGATTTCCTTGGATTCGGTTTTGTATTTGAAGGACAAAGGGGAGGCCACAGGGCTGGTGTCAGACCAGGACTGGAGCCCTCACTGCCGCGCACCTCGGGGCTGCTGTTCAGCATCTCCTGATAAGCTAACTCGCAGCGCAAAGCTCCTAAGGCCACCGGCCTCTCGTGTTGCTCCCTCCAAGGCGAAGCCGCCTCTCTTACCCTAGAAACGAGGGAGGCCTGCAGTTCTAGCCCACTGGGAGGCTCGAAGAAGGGCTCCTTCATGTCCCTGTGCCACTGCTGCCAGCAGATCAGACCTCAGAGTTCATGACAGCCTGTGTATTTCTCTGCATTTAAAAAATGCACTCATAATTCACCCGAGCACCTTAGCTGGGAGGAGATCACAGGACTGGAGCTGAGCCTGCAGCTGTGGGATAAGCCGCTCAGCTCTCTCATGGGACGGTGAGGCTCGTGGTGGCCGACTGCTCCTCTGGTCCCAGGCAGACTCAGCAAGTGTCTCACGGCTCACAGCTCAATGCGTTCAGCTGAGAGTACTTTTTTTTTAAGAGAGAGAATCAACTTTATTTATTTTTTCATCTGGTTTTCGTTGCTCCAACACTCAGTTTGCTCGGTTGTGTACGTGGTGCTGGGTTCTAACCTGGGTCCCCACACATGCCAAAGAAGCACAATACCGCTGAGCCACTGTTCCAGCCCTCTGTGAGTACTTTCTTGGGGACAAACAGCCAAGCCAGCAGCATCCTTCACGCCGGGGCCATTTCCCGGTGCTTGCCACTCCCGGGGCTGATGCAGTAAGGCCAGGGAGGGCTGTGCGGGGAGCACCAGGTTGAGCAAGGCACCGTGAAGCTTCCTGGAGCCGCGCCACAGCTCTGCAGCTCTGCCCGCTCCCAGCCCTCCGGGGGCGCCCTGCACTCCTTCCCGTTGAAAGCGAGGTGCCCACGTCACCGTGTCACCAGCAGTCATGGATGGGAATCAGTGGGTGACAAAGGCAGCTGGAGTCACCACTGGACCAAAGCGAAGGTCCTAGCCCTGCCCTGTCCTCTGGAGCCAGTCTCTGGGGATGCAGCCCCCATGTTTGGAGCCAGGTTCCCCAGTGGTGCACGAGCTCTTGAGGAGGCCACATTTGTCACGGTTCCTGCAGAGAATGTCTGTCCCAAGTCCTGCTGCTAGAGAGCCGTGGCCACCACAGCATGCGTGACTCAGAAAGGCACATTCGTGAAGCCTGGTTCAGTGGAGGGCCTAGATGAAGCAGGGGCTGCGTGGGGGCAGGATTGGCGGGCAGGCAGGTGGCATCCCAGAATGTGCGTATTGAGATCTTGTTCTTTATGTATTGTGCTCTTGAATATTTGGTGATAGGACTTAAGTTGCTTTTTTTTTTTTTTTTTTTGGTACTCGGTTTTGAACTCAGGGGCACTTAATCACAGAGACACATCTCCAGCCCTTTTTATTTTTATTTTGAGACAGGATCTCACTAAGCTACTCAGGGTGTTGCTGAGTTGCTGAGGCTGGCCTTGAACTTGCCATCCTCCTGCCTCAGCCCCTGGAGCCACTGGGATTACAGGCGTGTGCCACTGTGGCCAGCTTAAGCTGCCTTTTGAATGAAAGAAAATCCTAGAAACCCTTATAGGACTGGTGTGCGGCTCAGAAGGCAGAGTCCTGAGCAGGGATTTGAGACTACTGCCCCCTGCTGGCAGCATGCGAGCACTGAGCCTACCTCAACCTGCAACCGGCCAGGTGCTGGGGCAGAGATGAGCGGAATAGGCGAATCCCTGCCTTCCCCGGAGCCTGCCCTTCAGCTCATTCCAGGGATGCACCAAATCCTGGGAGCCGGACTGTGCACAGTGCAGGTGGTGCACAACGCAGGTCGCTGTTTCATTTGCAGGGATCAGCGGGGGACCCTTGGAAAACCACTACAGACTGAGGCAGTTCCACTTCCACTGGGGAGCTGCGGACGGTTGGGGCTCTGAGCACACAGTGGACGGCCACGTGTACCCGGCAGAGGTTCGTAGCCATCTTCCAAACAGTACGTTGTGTGCTCTCCACATGCCAGGCACTCCTTGGCGTATTAGCCACCCCAGATGTCCACAGGTGAGGGATCTCCTGGGACCCGGGACTTTCAGTGCTCCAGCAGAGCAGTTAGCAGCACCCTACCCACTTTATCACACTACTGTCCAAAGAGAAGGGTGCTGTTGGCATGCTCAGTTAACAGAAGAAGAGACTGAGGGTCTGAACAATCACATAATTTGCTGAAGTCAGGTGGCTAGGATTCAAGAACAGACTTGGAGCACTCACTGAACTCTCACTCAGCTGTGTGCCTCCCGCGGTTATGGACAAGCAGCCTCATGGGGCCCTCATCAAAAATCTGAAACTAGCTGGGCATGGTGGCACACGCCAGTAATCCCAGCAGTTCAGGAGGCCGAGGCAGGCCAACCTCAGCAACTTAGCAAGACCCGAAGCAATTTAGTGAGACTAAAAGGTCTGGGGATGTGGCTTAGTGGTTAAGTGCCCTTGGGTTCAATCCCTGGTGCCAAAATAATAATAATAATAATATATTTATATATATTTTATATATTTATATATATTATATATGTATACATGAAGAAGAAAAATCTGAAGTCAGTTACAATAGAGTTCACCTTTCTGGGTTGGTTTGTTCTGTTTTCTGTGCTGGGGACAGAACCCAGGGCCTCATGCCTGTTGGACAAATGCTATACCACTGAGCCACATCCCCAGCCAACTCCCAAAGTGGAGAAGTGAGGAGGAGGGGCTGGGGTGAGGACTGCTGAGGACTGGTCCTGTATCGAGGTGGTTGGTCTTTGGCGGCTTACAGAGTCACCAACACACAGACACAGGAGGAACTGGTCCACCTCGTCACCACCTCTGTCCCCACCAGAGCCTGAATCTGTGTCTCCCAAGTGACGGCTGATTCTGGTTCACCTTGCAGTGGAGGAAGCAACACTGTGGCTGAAATAGACAGAAGTGCAGCCAGGCCCCCGAACGGCACCTGCTGGGGACATGCGCGTGTGGCGCTGTCTGCTGTCCACTGCTCAGCTGGGCAGCGGCCCCTATTTCACGACTTTCAGTTCCTTTAGTGGCTTTCTGTCTGCCTCTTGTCCTTAGTGGACGGCCTCATTCGCCAAGCAAGATCAGTGCATTTGATTTCTAGGTAGCAAGAGGAGAGGATGTGGGCCCCCCAGGGCTGAGTCAGGCTGAGCCTGCTCCCTGCTGGCCCTTTGGGGGGGGTGTGGAGGGGGTCTATACAGGACAATGGCTCAGGGGAAGCTCCAGGAGGGCAGGGCAAAACCACACCCACCCAGCCCAGAGGGATGTGGCTGGGCACGTGGACCCTGCTGGGAGCGAGGCTTTGAAGAGCACATTGGCCAAGTGCCTCCAGCAGAGTCCACTGCCTCAGGGAGAGCTGGTCCGCAAGGAGCCCAGGCCGCTTCCAGGCCCTTGAGACTCAGGGCTGGGCCTGTGAAACAGCCACATCACAGGCAAACGCCGTCTCTTGGTAGCTGCTGGGCACAGCTGCAGCCCCCTCTTGGGTGCCAGGACCGCAGGCGCTCAGGTCCCCTGTACATGGTGGCATAGAACCTGGCCAACCTCCACACACTGCTCGTCTCCAGCTTGCATGTGACACCTAGCACAATGGACACGCAGTTGCCACGTTGTGTCGTTCAGAGAATAGTGACACCAAAGCTGCCCCGGCTTCGGACCAAATTCCTCTAATCTGCAGCGGCTGACCCCCGTGCACCGGTGCCCCTCCGGGGACGGCCACACTCTCATCTCAATGCCCAGCTAGGCCCAGGCTCCCTGGACAAGGGCGCCAGCCATTCCCCAGCCCACCGCAGGCCCCAAGGCAGACCCTTGTCATCTGCTGACTCTGGCATGGAGTTGGGCAGATGTCCACAAGCCCAGATCCATTTTCCTACAGCAGAAGAAGTGAAGGAAAGTTAAACAAAGACACTGGTGAAGTCCATGTTGGGGCCAGATTCAGATACAGAGGCAGCGTTTGGACTCACGCTGTGATATGCTCCTCCCTGAGAGTCCTGGGTCTTGTCTGGTGATCTCATTCCAGGGCTAACTCAGGGGTGGCAGGTCATCTAACAGCCCTCTTCTATTTTGTACCTAAAGCACCCTCGCCTTTACTCCCCTGGAACACGTGCTCCTGTGCCGGTGGCCTCACCGAGCGCTTGGGAGCGCCAGGAAGCTGGTGGTGCTGGGTTCCTGCACGTCAGGAGGCAACACCTGACTTGTTAGAGTGATGCGGTGGACAACTGGCCTGCCAGGCTGAAGCCAAGTCCTGGTGTTTCCAGCTGCATCCAGATGGGTTCACACTCTGTCCCCTGTGTTTCAGCTGCATTTAGTTCACTGGAATGCTGTGAAATTCCCAAACTACGAGGCAGCCATCCTGGGGGAGAAGGGCCTGGCGGTGCTCGGCGTGTTCTTGCAGGTAACGGCCCCTGCGGGCCTCGCAGGGAAGCAGGTCCTCGCCCTGCCGCTGCTCACGCTGGTGTGTGCCTGCAGGTGGGAGCCCCTCACCAGGCCCTGCAGCGGCTGGTGGACATCTTGCCGGAGATAAAGCACAAGGTGAGCACGGCTTGACCAGCAGAGCGATTGGAGAGGCGAGTCCTTCGCGAGGAAGGGCAGCCCAGGGAAAGGCTGGACAGGGAGGGTGCCGGCGGGACCTGGGGGGGGGGGCGGCTCCAGGGGCGCCACCCTCACCCTTAGGAACTGCAGACTTCAAGTGCTGCTACTGTTTTCAGGACTCCGTTTCCTCCTCAGTAAGATAAGTCTGTTGGGGTCAATTGGGGTTCCCCCAAAATCAGCCATTCGGGCAGCTGTCTGGAGAGCCTTGGCACGTCAGCCTGCCACCGGGACTACTGCTATCATTGTTCTTTGAATAGATTTGCTCTTAAAAATCTTTACCTCTGTCCTTGGCAATGATCTGCACTGGTGACAAAGTCTTTTTTTTTTTAAGAGAATGAAAGAGTGAGTGAGAAGAGTTAGAGAGAAAGAGAATCAATTTCATTTAGTTTTTCATGTAGCTTTCATTGCTCCAAGACTTCACTGTGTACGTGGTCCATGCCAGGCAAGCACTGTAGCGGCTGAGTCTCCAGCCCAATAAAGTCTGTTTTTAAAACAGATTGAAATGAACAGCTCGGTATTAACATTAAGAAGGTTGACCCGTGCACCACCCGATCAGCCCTGGCCAAGGAGATGGTGGAGCCCGAGGAAGAAGGAAAGCTGCGGAGCACCCTGTGTGGGGGCCCAGGCTGGCCTTGCAGGGCTCCACAGGCGACCTTTGCACACCTGGATCACTGGCACGGCTCAGAAAGATGACCTGGCTAACAGTGCTGTTTTCCTCCGAGATCAGCCCAGGAGGGACTTTGATGGAGAAGTGGAAATTCCAAAGAAATGGGGTTTATTTGTTTAGCACGGAACAAAAGAAACCAGGAGGAAGGGGACAAGGTGGCCATCAGGCGTGGCGGGAGCACTTCCACCTGTCTCACAATGGCAGCTCTGAGTGGCTCCACATGAAAGCTGGGCCAGCCCTTCCTCGCCAGCTGGTGAGCCCTTTGATCTCCACACCACCCTCCCCTTGATGCTGACCTCTGAACCAGATCACCCCCCCCCAATCACTCCCGCTTGCTCGTCCCCAGTCCCACGCTCAAGGCCAAGGTGCCCTGGTGCCAGAGTAAACCCAGGGGGCGGATGTCTCCAACCAGAACCCCACGCAGTGTGGTCTCCACCTCTTGCTGGGAAGCAGAGAGAGGGCTGCCCAGCTGTTTATTCAGGGGTCCGGTTTCCTTCCCTGGAAGTCTCTGTAGTATTTCTCCCTCCACACACACACACCCCAGCTAATGCAGAATTTTCTGGGCAAACCACAGGGGAGATCTGGTGTTGGGGGCCACTGAGGAAGTGCTGCCAGGGGCTCAGTTCTGGTCCCAGTGCTGCATGCTGGGCCTCAATCTCCCCTGCAAAATAAGGAGTTAGACTCCAAGCGATCACAGGACTTTAGATAAAAGGCCCCGCCCTGGAGGGCCTCCCAGGCCATCGAAGTGGAGGCACCTGAAGGTCCTCTGGCTCAGTGTTCCCAGGCTGCAAGCCTAGGGCCTCTGTGAGTTTCTACTGCAGCACAGTGCACAGGAGAGCCCCCCAGGCAGTGTTCAAAGTGCCGACCCACCAGCTGGGTGACCTAGGCTGAGTGACTCAACCTCTCAGAGCCTCCATTTCCCCCTCAGTGGGCTTACCTGGGCTTCATGATCAGGATTAAGCTGAGAAGTGGAAGGTGCCTGGACCTTGGGAATGGTTCAGATGGCTCCAGGTGTGCTGGCAGTGGCGCGAGGCAAGAGTGGGCTCACACCCATGCACGCCTGCCGTGTGACACCCAAGGAAGCTGCCACTCGACCCTGAGTGCAAGTTCTGCTCACCACTGAAATGCTTCCCCTGGGCTACTCTGAGCATGGCTGCCCTTGGGGAGTCAAGAAAACCTCAAGAGAGCAGCCTGGAGATGGCCACGCTGGAAGCAGTTGACTCTGACTCTGTCACTGGACAGGGTGGTGGTGGAGCAAGCTCGGTTCAGGTGGCTTTGATCCCTGCTGTGTCGCTCACCCCTGGATGGCCTACAAGTCCCTCCCCAGGGACACCACCCACAGCACCCGGCTCCGGCTGCTGTTCTGTGCCTGGGGAGCAACTGCTGAACCCGGAAAAGCCGTCACACACCACCACTCCTCCAGGCTCTGGGTGCAACTGGCAGGGCCCTAGGGCATGGCCCCTGCCCTGCCCTCCTCTCAGGGCCTGTCCAGCACCGCAGCTCAGGGCAGCCACTTCTACTTGGTGGTTGGGGCTCAAGTATCACAGTATCACTTCTGTGACCTTCTGCCCACCGTCCCAGCCACAGGCACCTGCCTGGGTGAAGGGGAGGAAATGACAGCCCTGTACACAGGCTCTCTCTTGATTTCCCAGCAGCCGTGTGGGGCTGGTCCTGTGACCTATCACTCTTCCCTGCACTGGGAAACCAAGCCCGGGGAGGGGAAGGAGTTGCCCTGGGGAACCGAGACAGCCACCAACACAGGCAGGCCTCGCAGCCTGACTCCCAGGCATGACGCCCTGCAGGCCAGCGCAGCCCTCCCTGGGATACCGCCCCTGTGCCCTACACCGGACTTCTGCCTCTTCTCCCCAGTTCCACTCTCCACTGAATCATGTGAACTTTTGCAAGCCCCCTCTCCCCTGTGGGATGCACATCGTAGCACAGTGGAACAAACAGCTTTGGACCCACAACTCCCTCACCAGCAAGGGCCAGAGTGGCTGCCTTCGAACAGGTGGCCAGGCCACCCACGCAAACCTGGGCTCACCAGTGTCACATTGCAGCCAGGTGCATGGAGGAAGGGCTTTCACTTGCTTTGGGGACCCCGGGGGAGAGTGGCTTTCTGTAAGCTCATGGCCACTCTGATCCTGGTGCATTTAGAGCCAGGACCCAGAGCTCCAGGCCATACGCAGGGGTTTCACAGGCAAGGAAGCGAACAGAGCAGGGGGTGGCTGCTGCTCCTGTGTGGGGCCTGCAGCCTAGGGATGGAGAGAGAGCAGCAGAGCTGGTCTTCTGCCTGGTCCGACATTGTGGCTCTGGGCAAGTCACTTACACCCGATAGTAGAAACATGGACACAGTGACACTAACCTGTGATCAGGAGGGTGAGGCAGGAGAATGCAAGTTCAAGGCCAGACTGGACAACTGGGGGAGACCCTGTCTCAATAAAATATAAAAGGGCTGGGGACGTGGCTCAGTGGTAGTGCACCCCTGGGTTCAATCCCCAGAACCATTTTTTTAAAAAACAATAATATTTCCTCAAAGGTTGTACTGAAAATTCCAACAGGCTTAGAAAGCTTTGGCAGCTGTTGCCTCTGGAGCTGGGGCTGCCTCTGTGTAGGAGGAGGCTTATACATTCCTACTCCGTGCCTGCGCAGCTGGCCTGCAGCGGGGTTCATCTGCCGGAACAGGACTGGATCATGCACATGCCCGCACACACAGTCCTGAGGACACATGCAGGTCAGGGGCTGTCTCACCCCACGATTCCACACACGAGATACCCGGCAGGGCAGGGGCCATCGCAGGAGACTGCGCACCCAGCAGACCCAGAGCTGGAAGCAGAACAGTGTGACGCAGTGAGGGGTCCACTGGCTGATGAATGTGGCTGCCCGCACAGCGGACATTCAGCCATAGGCAGGAAGACAGGCTAGGGCATGGATGACGCCTGTGGACGTTAGCGCAGGGAAATCGGCCAGGTACAAAGGCAAGTGCATAGGTACCACCCACGGGAGGTAGGGGAGTCAGCGTAGTCAGAAAGGGGCATGGAGGGGGTCGGGAGGCTGCACAGCGTGAGAATGTGCCTGTTTGGTGCTGCTGCATTGAGGTCACACAGCTTCATGTCACACACACTTGGTCACAATAGAACAGCGTGGATCTTCCACCACTAGGGCCTACAAACATGAGCAGCCTCAGAAGGGAAGAGGTGAGTCTGCATAGAGAAGGGTCCCTGTTCTTGTCCCTCACCTGGGAAGGCACCTGCCCCAGTCCCTCCCTCTCCAGCTCTGACGTCCCTTTCTCACTCCCAGGACAAGCAGGCAGCCCTGGGCCCCTTCGACCCCTGCGCTCTGCTGCCCCCCTGCCGGGATTACTGGACCTACGCAGGCTCCCTCACCACCCCGCCCCTGGCTGAATCGGTCACCTGGATCATCCAGAAGCAGCCCATCGAGGTGGCCCCGAGCCAGGTGAGCGGGGCTGAGCCTGCGAGGTGGGCCTTCACGGGGGACCTCCGCGGAGGCAGCTGCATATGGGGCTGTGAAGGGTGAAGGAGCATGGCCAGCTTCTTGCTCCGTGCACTTTGGATGTTCGCGACGAGGGGGAGAAATCCCAGATGGTCGGAGCTGTTGAGAAGGAACAGGGTTCTAAGGATCACAGCTCTGACGCTGAGGTGCTGGGTGTGCCCATGGGGACACTGTTGTACGGTCGCACTCCCTGAGCCCCTGAGGGTCCCAGCAGCCAGCACCCTGAGACACTGGGTCCAGGAGGTCAGCACTGACTCCAGGCTGTCGGGGCTAAGGCTGTGTGAAAGGACAGAAGGCATGGACACAGTGCCTGCCCACACTGGGAATTCAGTAGGCCCAGTCAAGGTGGGCTGGAAAGTCCGTAAAGTAGGATTCGCCTGGGGCCTGGACCCTGGGTTCGATCCCCAGCACCTCCAAAAACATAAAATAAAATCACAGTAGCCTTGTTGAGGGAGAAGATTTTAGAGTTCCAGCCACTACTTCAGACAGTAGAACAGTAAGAACTGCAGATGGCTGGGGACACATCACGGAAGAGGCAGGCGGGCTGTGGCAGCCACAGTGATGCTGCCTAGCCAACCCCCAGGTGCCACGGCTCACAGCCAGCACTTACCAT
The DNA here is from genome assembly GCA_004027875.1 of Aplodontia rufa. Classification (NCBI taxonomy): domain Eukaryota; kingdom Metazoa; phylum Chordata; class Mammalia; order Rodentia; family Aplodontiidae; genus Aplodontia; species Aplodontia rufa. Next base: position 100,729 of record PVKS010000480.1, read on the forward strand.
TCTCACTCCTGGTGCTCGGTTGGCTGGGGAGGCTCTTGGGCCCCGATGGCCAGGATGGGCCCAGAGTCTCCCCTGCTTCCTGGACCAGTAGCTGCCCAAGGCAGTTCTCCTGGTCTGCGAGAAATGCAGAAGACAAGCCAACCGCGCGGGCAGTGTACCCACTGCCTGCGGCCCTTCCCGTCTCACGGTTCTGGGGAAACAGCTCAGTTACAGGTCACCACTTGCCACGCAGACTATCTGCCCTGTCCCCAACCAGATGTGAGGAAGGCCTTGAATGAAAAGTGGCCCTGTCACCAAAGCCCTTTCTTTCATTCAACCAATGGATGCAGTGAGTGCCCATCCCATGCCAGCTGTTGTTGAGGAACAGGAGAGCTGGCGTGGGGCAGGAGCTGCGGTGCTCAGGGTGTGGCTGTCAGGCTGGAAAGACCTGGTCACACGTGTCATGGAGGAATGCAGAGCGGGGGCCTCTTGTCCAGAGCAGGGCAGCTGGGAGGGTATGTGGGCCTCCTGGGAGGTGGGAAGGGCTTGTTGGGGAGGAGAAGGACTTCCCAGCCTAGTCAACAGATATGCCTCCTCCAGCATGGAGCCTGAGTGCCCACTGGGGACATGTTCCCTGCACCACCCAGCTGCAGGGATGCAATGGGCAGACCCACGCTGTGACACCAGTGTGTGTCACCCTCACATGGTTTCTAAGCAGACCTTGACAACAAATGAAACACACAGAAAGGGTTTTTCTGTTCCAAGAGCGGAAAGTGGTATCACAGCCCTCCCTCTGTAGTCACAGGGATTGGTTCCGGACCTGCTGCAGATTCCAGGTCCCAGGGGACTTGAGTCCCTTCTGTGAAATGGCTTAGTGTTTGCACAGAACCTATGCACGCTCCCAAGTATCCCGAATCATCTCTAGATTACTTTCAATACTTAACACAGTGCAAATGTTCTGTGTATCGTTGTTGTGTTGTTCAGAGAGTGGTGACCAGAAGTAAAGTCTGTGTGTCTTCGGTACAAAAGAAAAAAAAATTTTGGGGGGGCAGCTTTTCCATCTGCAATTGGTTGAATTCAAGAATACAGAACCCACAGATACAGAGTGCTGACTGTGTACCAGTTATCTATTGCTGTGTAACAAACAGCTCCAAATTTAAATCATTAAGTAATTAAGAAAGCAATGGCTATTTATTATCTCTCAAAGTTTCTGTGGGTTTAGGAACTGGTGGTCCTTGCTTGCAGTCCCTCATGGAGTCGCCGTCAGATGCCAGCAGTAGCTGCACTTACCGGAAAGATTGGCTGGGGTTGGAGGACTCACTCCCAGTGGCTGGCACATTGGTGCTGGCTTGGGGCCTTGGTTCCTCTCCACGTGGGCTCTCCACAGGGCTTCCAAGATACTCGTGGCAGCTGGTTCCCCAGAGCAAGTGACCTTAGAGACCAAGGTCGAAGTTGTAGTGGCCTCTAAGACTTTCCCTTGAGGCCACATGCCGTCACTTCCAGCATATTCTACACAGGGCCACCCCTGATTTAGTGTGGGAAGGGACTGCTCAAGGTGTGAGGGACCCCTGCTCTCTATTCCAGCTGTCAGCCTTCCGGAAGCTCCTGTTCTCCCCACTTGGTGAAGAGGAGTCATCCATGGTGGACAACTATCGCCCACCTCAGCCCCTGATGAACCGGACGGTCCATTCGTCTTTCCAGGCGACTGAAGCAGGGATGAGGTCCTGAGATCTCCACACCCTCACTAATAGGCAGTGCCGACTTGCGAGGGGCCAGCACTGCTTCCCAGCTTCCCACTCGATGGCTTGAGCCTCCCGAATTAAAGGAGAGAAAGAACTCTGTCCCCAGCCATGTGCATGCACCCTGCAAGGGAAAGAAAGCTTGGTGAGAAGCCGGGTGCCGCAGGGGACAGCCGCTGGCTGCTGGGCTCTCGTGGGATCCTACCTAGACAGGCACCTGGGCCAAGGCTGCCTGCTCGGCCTCTCTCAGCTGCACTTGTCCCCCCCTGCATAGGGGTGTCCTCCGCTGGCCTCTCTCAAGGCCACACTGAGCTGGAAATGAGCCTCCTTCTCCCCGTGTCCAAGTCCCTGGGTCCTCATTGTCCCCAGCTACTGTGACACAGCAGTAGGGACTTGTGGCCTAGAGAGCAGGAGCTCAGTTCAGGAGGCCGTGAGTCTGAAGTTAGGGTGTCTCAGGATGGTTTCCCCTAAAGCCCCCAGGGAGAATCGGTGGCCTCCCCTCCTCCAGCCCTGGCCGCCACCGCGCTCCTCCTCCCTCCTCGGGCTCTGCTGCTCTGACCTCTGCTTCCATGCCTTCTGCTCCAACTGGCCTTCCTACCTGCATGGTTAAAGGACCCTTGTGACCATATCATGTCCCCTGGGTCAGGAGGGTGATCTCCCATCTCAAGATCCTCGACTTGAGCCCATCTGCGGGTCCCTTTTGCCACACAAGGTCATATGCGGGTCCCATATGCCACACAGGTTCCAGGATTAGGATGTGGATGTCTCACGGCTTCCACTGTGAGACCCCTGCTGGAGAAGGGGTGTGGGCTGGGTGAGGGCCTGGGAGGGGCAGGTGTGCCCCTCCACTGTGTGCCCTTGAGCTCTGGCTCCTGGTTCAGCACCTCTGTGCTGTGGAGAGGCAGAGGCCTGGCCAGCTGCTCTGGGCCTTGGTCCCTCCTGGCTGTTCTACCTGGCAGTGTCCTGCAGCATTGGGGGTGGGGGACACTGCCACCCACCACACTGGCTTCCTGTGGTTCCTAGGCCAGGCCGCGATCTGTGTGTCCTGCAACGCTGTTCGCTGTCTGGTAGGTCCTGTGGCTTCCTGCCTCCACCTGGAGTCCTCTGCCTCTGCTGCCCGGGTGCCTCACTCCTCCCTGGGTCTCTGCCCACATGGCCCCTGATGGAGAGTCCTCCAGAGACACCCATTTAATTAATTAATTTCTAAAGAGAGAAGGACAGTAAGAGAGAGAGAAAGAATCAATTTTATTTAGTTTTTCATCCGGTTTTCGTTGCTCTGGCACTGAGTTGTGTACGTGGTGCTGGGGTTTGAACTCGCGTACTCACGCATGCCAGGCAAACACCATGACCACTGAGCCACCGCTCCAGCCCCCAGAGCCACCCATTTAGATGGCACCAGCCTGGGCACTCACTCTCTGCTCCTTCCCTGATCTCTTCTGCAATCCGCCACTCCAGTCGCACCCTGCGCTTGTTAGTTCTGCTCTCAAGAACTCTGTCCTTGCTTGGACAAGGACAGAGTCTGGCACAGCATAAGAGACAGGAGCTCAGAGAACGTTTATTACAGGAACGAGGGGAGCAGCCTTGGTGCCACAGCAGCTCCTTCCACTGAAGATGAGCCACCAAGAGGCCAGGCCTCGAGGACAGAAGGGCCAGGCTCGGCCACTCCTGGAGTCCTGGACCGAGCTGGCCTGCGGGCCCCACCAGGGCGATTCACCAGCCCACAGGTGCTCTTCCCCCTTGCGGTCAGGAATCTTTTTTTTTCTGATTACTTGCTGATAAAATCCTCATCAGCATAGTACTTTTATTTTATAGCATTAGAATTTTCTCAGGGAAAATGACTCTCTAAAAAAAAAAATCCTCTTCCCTTGGGAAGACGCGGCTCTACAATCAGCTGTCTGAACATTGCCTGATTGTCAGGGACACAATGAGAACAGCACAAAAAAATAAGCAGCTGCCGGTCCCTCTCCCGGGCGCAGCAAGCTCGGGCCACGGGAGAGAAAGGTAAACACCATTGTGGTCCGCAAATAGCCGCGGCAGCCCGCACCTGCGGCTGACTTTGGCAGAGGCTCAGCCTCCTTCCCATTCCAGACCTTCCGGGCTTTCAGCCCCTGGCAGCCTGGGCCCTGGGCTCTGCTTCCTGGAAAGAGTAACGCTCACCAGCACCTGTCGCATGGCAGTGGCCTGTCCAGTGGCTTGAATGCCCGTAGAGGAAGGTCACCGAACTATCCTTGCTTCCCATGCATTCTGAGTGCTGGGTGGCGCCTGGGTGGCCTGGGGCTGCTGAGCCCTGGAGGGGGGTGGACGATGGTCTCCAGGAGAGGAGGAGCTATTTTCAGGTTTGGTTTAGGCCCTAAGATATTTCCTGTCATTTGGGGAAGAGCTTGAATCTCTGCAAAGGGGCTGCCGTCCGTGAGAATGTGAGTCCGCGGCTGCTGTGACCAATGACCTCTGGCTCAGCAGCCTCACGAACTCCAGTGTGCTCCCACGGCTCTGAGGTCAGGAGGCCAGGTCTTTCACTGGGCTGGAGTCAGGGTATGGGTCCCTTCGGAGGCCCCAGGAAGAATCTGTGTTCCTGCCATTTCCAGCTCCTACAGGTGCTACACACTTGGCTCATGACCACCACCACCCCACCTCCTCAGGGTCAGGTCTCTACTCCTGCCTCCCTCGTAAGGAGGCCCTGTGGTAACATTGGGCCCCCTTGAGTGATCCAGGGTAACCTCCCCATCTCGAGTTACATCTGCAAGGTCCCCTTCGCAGGTAAGAAGGTCACACATCCAGGTTGCAGGAACGTGGGCATGGCGTGGGTACCTTGGGCTCACCTCACTGTATAAGCAAATTCAACAGCTTCAGCTGAGCAGTCAGGCACTCAGGGGTCAGTGTCCTTCAGGGTGGACAGGATGGTAGCCTGGACATGCACAAGGAGCCACAGGGTGGGGGGAATGTGGGGAATGCACTGGAGGAGCACTGACTTGCAGCACTCCCCACGAGGATGGAATGTTCTGGAACTGTACCATCCATGCTGCAGAACCTGGGCAAACCTGGCCCTCGAGCACTGGAAGCATGCTCACTTAATTACAATTAGCCCAGATTTCAACGGCCTCACATGGCCAGCACCCCCGAGCTTGGCTGACAGCTGTCCCTCCACCTGGGCTCCCACCTATGCGAAACCCCAGCCAATATCCGTGCATTTTGCATGCCCAACTGTGCACACACTACGCTTTAGCATCAGGAGGTCTTGGTGCTGCCTGTTGGAGAGCCCTGGTGGCTGAGCCTCTGCAGACAGGACCCCAGCACCTGGGATGTGGTACGATAGAGGCAGGCGGGAGACTCAAGCCAGGGTGCACTGGGGCACAGGGGCTGCGGGGTACTACGAGACGCACTTGGCCACCAGCGCCTCCAGGAGGCTTGCTCCTTACAGAGCCCAAGGCGCATGATTCATTCTCGAGGAAATGCTTGAAGTGCAAAGTGTTTGGCTCTCGAAAGATTATGCCTAGGTCACGCTGGCCGAGAGGACAGGTCTGCGCAGTCCAGACGGATGTGGGCGAGCAGAGGTGGGTGCTCCTGCTCCTGCTCCCGCTCCCGTCACTTAGGCCCTCTCAGGGGCAGTTCACTCTACGCCAGCTGCACTCCGGTGCCAGGCTGAGCGCTTTCAGGCACATTCAGCGGTTCCCTCCCGACGGCAGGTCAGGAGAAAATGCAGTGTAAAGCAAGGGGGAAACGTCTGAGCTTTCGAACCCAGAGGACAGCGTCTCCGGCAGCCCGCAGCTGCTCTGAGGGGAGCCCCGTGAAACAGAGCGCCTGCCCGACCATACGCACCTGGGGCACCGCCTCGCCTTGCTGCGGACGGAGGCATTGGAGGCTGGGTCTCAGGGCTGAGTGTGGGTGGAGCAGAGGAACCACCCGTTGGCCCTCCACAAGCCATCCATCTCCACAGGGACTTGGGGACAGAGCAAGAAGGGCCCAGGCATTCAGAGGGAGGCAGGACCTTGGCGCCCTGGGCTCCGCAGGAATACCTAGTGGAGCTGGCAGCCATTTGCCCTCTCCATTCCACGCGTGGCAGGGATTTTCCTCTGAGCACACGGAGTCTTTGCCTCCTGAAAATGTTCTTTGGTGAGCTCTTTTTAGGAGCTGACGTCAACCATGGGTACCTGGTGTACCCCAGGAGTGGACCAGGCACATTGCTGTGAGCCCACACACTTCACGGAGAGGAAGACACTGATTGCAGCCCTCAAAGCAATGGCGCGAAAACAGAGCAGCCGCCCTGGGCCCTGCCTGGTAGTCAGAGTCAGTGTGAGGGACAGGCCAGCTGTGAAGAGGCCATGCTCCATTGTCCTGCGGAATTTCTGGCCTGACTTGTAAAGCTCAAGGCTTCCTCCTTTGGTTTCATGTTATTTTCTCCTTTGTAAGAACATAAATGCATGGGAACCATCGCCTGCTCCTGCCTGGCTGCCCCTCCCTGCACATGCGCTGGCGATAGACCCTAAACCAGGCCCCAGGAGTGGGCCACATCCAGCTAAGGCCCTCAGCACCCCCTCTGGGAACAACACTCACAGTTTTGGCCAGTGGCCCCTGCCCACTGCCCCCCTCCCTTGCTGTCCTGTGACATCCAGAACACCCGGCCTCTCCCCATCCCTGGGGATGTCCCTAGGGCCTGGGCATCCTCTCTCCTGTGCCTGCTGCTGCCCCTACTTTCCCGAGTCTCAGCATTCTTATAGAAGTCTCCCTGAGCCCAAGGCTGCGTCTGCCCACCCTGAGATCCAACAGGAAGAGTTAAGAGCCTTAACTCTCTAGGACTCATCCCTCCTGCCTTTGGGAGGGCTGTGTCATTTGCTGCCGTGTTCCCAACTCCACACCCACCCCCTCAGGAAATGGCTCTTCAGCCAGCACCAAAGCCAGACCCCGGGAGTTCCCCGCTGTCGCTGTCGTGAGCAAGCTGTCATTAGCAGATGAAACTCGTCTGTGTCCCTCCGTGGTATCAGAGTCTATTGAATGACAGTTCACAGGTGACATCTCCTTCATTGGTGGTGTCACCTGGCAGTCATAAACTGGGCAATCCCGGGTTCTTTTATTCCAATCTCAAAGTCTAATGTCTAAGCCTTAAATTCACACACCCCACTTCATACAAATATGTGCCTGTTGCAGAAAGGCTAGGAAAGGCAGCCACTGGGGTTCAGGGGGCGGAACTGGGAGCAAAGGCAGGGAGCCGATATGGATGCAGGTGGTCAGATAAGATTATGAACCAGTCAGCTGGAGCAGTGGCTCAGCGGTTACAGTGCTTGCCTGGCATGCACAAGGACCCAGGTTTCAAACCCCAGCACCACATACACAACTAAATATCAGAAAAACAAAAACCAGATGAAAAAGATTATGAACCAAAGAACTTGTTCAGGGTACAGAGCTGTCAGAGGGCAGGAACTTATTCTAGGACAAGGTCCAGACAGATGGCAGTTTCACAGTGTGAGCTTGAGATGTCAGCTTGGAGTAGGACTTCCATGATTGTCTCCTGCAGAAGAAACCACACTCTGCTAAAGCCCACGCACAGATTTGGAGGTTCATCACTGTGGTGATGAACATGACAAGTGACCAGGTGACAGGGTCAGGGTGCCACCATGCCCAGTCTCGGGGTGCCCCACCTTTTGTGGGTCTCAAGTGAGGAGTTTGATTCATTGCGTGGTCTGGTGTGTTCAATAAGCTTGTGGGCCTGGTTTTTCTAATAGGAGTTTGATAGGCCTGAACATCCATGTGCTTGTGATTGATTTGACAAATTCATGGTGGTGGTTCTTATTAGCATGATTAATTTATGTATCAGTTTATCCTTATGGTTGTGCCAGGCAGATGGTGGTTGTTTACACGTATAAACAAGGCATAGAGTAATTCCAAATTAGCACTCGAATTCAAAATGGAATAGCCCACAGCAAACCACGCTTTACAAAACGGAGTAACAAACGGTAAGGCACAGCCTGAGAGCTGCTGCTACACACCACGGAGTCACTCAGGGTGGCCACAGACCGAGAGCTGCTGCTACACACCACGGAGTCGCTCAGGGTGGCCGCAGACCAAGAGCTGCTGTTCTGTGTGTCATGGAGTTGCTCAGGGCAGGTGCAGCCTGCTCTCCACACCCGCAGTCTCGCTCAACCCTTGTTCCCTGTTCCACGGCATCTGTTGGGCCTGGCGCTGGTCCCTGAAGCCACAGCATACCCTAGGTCCCAGCCCTGTGGGCGTCCTCTGCTGCAGCCTGCCGGGCTCCCCTCGATTTCTGGTGTAGCCACTTCTCTTCCAGCCTCAGTCCCCATACCCCCGGCCCGCTGAACCCCTCAACTCTGAACAGGAGGCAGTTATTTCTTTCTGTTCCTTGAGAAGTGTGACCTCGACTGTTCTGCTTCTCTGTTCGCGACAGAGGAGTCCTCGCACCAACCAGACCGAGCAGCTGCTCTCTCGCCTGGAGTTGCACGTTTGCCCAAGGCCACATGTTTGAACCCAACTTCCCACCCTGGAGCTGCTCAGCCTCAGGCCCTGGCACCTCTCAGCTGTGTGCACGGGGCCCAGCCTGGCTTTCCTTGCCCTCACAGCGGAAGGTGTGTAGCCTGGCGAACGATATTTGCTCAGATTTTTTCCAAAGTAAAGTATTAAACTTAAAGTTTCAAAATCCTGCCTTTGCAGCCCTGAACCCCCTCCCTGGCCTGCTGCTGAGGCTCCTGCCCTTGGCCAAAGCTGAGGGGCCAGGCAGTGCACCAGGCAAACAAACTGCTGGGAGCACAGAATCTGCCGCCACTTCTGCCATGTGTGTCAGTTCTGGCTGCGGAGATTCTGCTCATGGTCCAGGGCTCATGGTCCAGGAAGCACGGGAAGAACGTGCAGCTTGGGTCTGACTCTAGGACACGCTTAACGGCCTGGGTCTGGGGCCAAGCAGGAGCCAGGTCCACTCCCAGGCCTGTGGAAATGGGAAGCAGGTGTCCACAGGAAGAGAGCAACTCTGCTCTGCCGTGCTGGACACAGCCACCGCCATCAACGCTGATGACTGCGTTTTCTCAGTCAGAATACCCTGTGCCAGCTCAGGATCCTCCTTCAGTATCCCTGGAATGTTTCTGAAGTTGGGAGTTTTTAAGAGAAAGAGAAAGAATCAATTTTATTTATTTTCCATCGCCTTTGTTCTCTGGCACCCACTTGTGTACGTGGTGCTGGGGTTTGAACCCTGGTCCTTCACATTCCAGGCAAGTGCTCTAACCTCGGAGCCACAGCTCCAGCCCTGGGAGTTATTTTTAAGCAAGGTGAAACCAGCTGATCCTTCATACTGGATTCTGTAAAGAGGGAGGGCAGGCCTGCACCCGCGTCCCGCAGGCAGACAGGCCAGAGGCGTCGGGGTAGGCTCCCCTCATGTGTGTGAGAGAGGCTCCTCACAGCAGACCCTGCACTCCGGCCCGCGTTCGCACCGACAGCTCTTCGCTGAGCAGATGTGCAGCAGCATTTGTGATCCGTTCACGGGGAACTGCACACCCAGGGGGCGGCCCTGCAGCCATTGGTGGCTGCAGGAGCGTGGGCAGGGCCTCCCCGAGGAGGACGGGTTAGCTGCAGGGGAGACCAGCCTGGTGGCCCAGCCTGGTGGCCGGGTGGAGTGGCCGGAGGTAAGCACCACCTGGTCTGGGAGCTGGGACGAGGTGCCGCTGTGGAGCAGGCAGCACCTCCGGTTCTTGAAGAGGGGAGAAGGGGAGACTGGCCAAAGCTGCTGCAGCGGTGGGAGAAGAGTGCAATTCAGGAGGCATCGCACTGTGTGCCCCCGACCTCTGGCTGAGCCACGAGGGAGAGTGAGGGTGAAGCCTGGGATTTGGCCTAGAGCTGCCCCAGGGACCTGCGGAGGCCGAGGCTGAGAAAGTCGGCAGGGGGAGGACGAATCCTGCTGCACAGAGCATCTGCAGCTTAGTGTTGGTCGCTTCAGCCGCTAAAGGCCCTGGGGCACCTTCCTGGCCCCTCCAGCTCTGGGACTCACTGGTGCACTTGGTGTCCTTGGCTTGTAGCCCATAACTGCGATCTCCTCCCACCTTCATGGCCTCTGGGTTCTCTGCCTCCATGTGGCTGTCCTTACAAGGACACCTGAGTCATGGGATTAGAGTCACCCTGCTCCAGGTCACACCCTGAGGTCTTTAGCATGTCATTGTGGTCACAGATTTTTTGCTCTTGTGACTAAAGGCCCTGACAGGAACAATTTTAGGGAGGAAAGTTTATTTGGGGGCTCACAGTTTCGGAGGTCTTGGTCCACAGAAGGCCATCTCCATTCTTGGGGGCTCAAGGGGAGGCTGAGCATTATGGCGGAAGGCCTGGCTCCAGGGAGCAGAGAGAGAAGCTCCTTGCCAGATACAAAATATACACCCCAGGCACGTCCCAGTGACCACCTTCTCCAGCCACACCCTGCTGGCCTTCAGTTACCACCCGTTCATCCCTACGGGGGATCAACCCCTGAGTTAAGGCTCTCGTAACCCAGTCATCTTACCTCAGCCTGCCTGGATTGTCTCGCATGAGCTTTTGGGGAACACCTTTCATCCAAACTACAACAGTAGGGGACACAACTTCTGTCAGTAGGAGGGGGCAGGAGCCCCTTCCCACATGACGCTGAGGACCAAAGCTCGGATTGCAGGCCATCTCAGTGAAGAAGCCACACGGACACCAAATGCCCTGAACCCACCCTCCAGTCTGCCGGGAACCATGGTTTTCCATAGCAAGGCGGAAGCACGCTTGACTGGTGCTGGGGCACAAAAGCCAAGAATGCGGACACTTGTCTAAGACAGCAGGACCCTACTTGTATGTTGGCATGAGACGGAAGAACGCTAACGCGGTCAGGGATGCTTTGATATGCGTGCCACGTCTCTAGTTAGGATGGGCGTCTGCTCTGTTCTGAGTTAACTGCCTTTCCTGCTACCTCAGGGGTGATAATAAGAGCTGGGTCCACAGAACAGACATTGTGCCCCTGGCTTTCCCCGCCTTTACTTCCCTCAGAGCATCGTTGTCTCTTTATTATTATTACACTGTGTCCCTCCCTGTCCAGGCTTCCTAGCATTTCCGGCCTTTGTGGTGCCCCAACAAATTCCCAAGAACCTGAGACCCAAACCAGATCGCCGTGGGACGGAGCTGGAAGACAAAGCTTGGCTAGGGCAGCCAAAGTCCAGGGATGGCTGGCCATGGCCAGAGGTGGGCAGGTCATTGACTCCCAGGCTGCAGGGGAGGGGCGTGGCCCAGTGTTTGAGTGAGGGGAGGGAAAGAGCATGAAGCAAGTGGGATCCCCCGCCACAGAGGGCCTGGCCACACCTGGCTGCACTGATACAGGAAGCACCGGCTGCCGGGATCACTGTGCCCTCTGGTCACCCCTGCTCAGTTTCCCAGCCTCAGCCAAGGTTAGGAAGAAAGCGCCCTGCTTGTCAAGGATTCCGTGGTAGCAGCACTAGGAAACGGGGTTAGGAGCTCAGGTCTACCTGTCAACTGTGGGTGGGTACAGTAAACAGGTTGTCATTCAGCCCCAGGAAGGAATGAAGCTGTGTGACACATGCGGCAGCACAGGACTCAGGGGCCACTACTGGAGACCAATGGTGGTTGTCCCAGGAATTAAAGGGCATAAGGTACCTCCAAGGCCTGGCCCCGCTGAACAGTCGGTGTGTGGACACAACAACATCTGCTCAAGATTGGAAGTGGGGGGCACAGTCCCAATGCTGGAGCTAGCAGGGAAACCTAACTACTGAGCGGAACGAGAGCCTGGCTTTCAAAACCAGATCTCCCGAGAAAGGACACTTGCTGCTAAAAGTCCCACTCACTGGGAACAGATCAGAGGGAGGCAGCCCAGCCCAAGACCCTGCAGAAACAGGTTCACCGCACAGGACTGCGCAGAATTCACCGCGGCGGATCCAAGGCGGCTGAGCCACTGGCCCAGCCCTTGGCTATTGTCTTTTAATAAATAACCGCATAAGCAGATCATACTGCTTAGCCTTATTCTGCAGAGACATTCCCGGAAGTGAAATTACTGGTCAAACTGCAAGGGCAGCTTGAAGGCATTTGATAGAAACCCCCAAATTTCCATTTGTAGAAATGTCCAGGTATTCTCCCAGCCAGTCCACACAAGAACATATGACACGACTTTTAACAAGTTAGCTGAAGCTATACATTTATTAGAAGAAAAAATATGCTCAACACTCCAAGACATTTGTGAAGGCACCACCTTCCTTCACAAGACTCCCATAGCACAGAATTAAAGCCAAGAATCGATGAGTGCGATGCCATTAAACTGAAAAGCTTCTGCACAGCTAATGAATTAGCCAGGAGTGTCAAGAGAGAACCTACAGAATGAGAGAAAAATCATTGTATACTACACCTCTGAAAGGGGACTAATATCCAGAATATACAAAGAACTCCAAAAACTGAACACCAAAACCACATATAATCCAATCTATAAATGGGCTAGGGAACTAAACAGAAACTTCTCAACAGAGGAATTCCAAAAGCCCAATAAATATATGAGAAAATGTTCTACATCACTAGCAATCAGAAAAATGCAAATCAAAACTTCACTAAGATTCCACCTTACTCCAGTCAGAGTGGCAAAAATGAAGAATATGAACAATAACAGATGCTGGAGGGGGTGTGGGGAGAAAGGAACACTATCACACTGTTGGTGGGACTGCAAATTTCCAGCCGCTCTGGAAAGCTGTGTGGAGACTCCTCAAAAATCTAGGAATAGAACCACCTTATGACCCAGCTCTCCCACTCCTGAGTATTTTCCCAAAAGAGCTAGAATCGGCACCCTACAGAGACACAGCTACTTCAATGTCTACAGCAGCTCAGTTTAGGATAGCTAAACTATGAACCAACCCAGACGCCCCTCGCTGGATAAGTGGATTCAAAAACTGTGAAGTATACACATACACACACACGCACACACACACACAATGGAGTTCTACTCTGCTTTTAGAATGATATCATAGCATTCACAGCAAAATGGATGAAAATGGAAAAATTGTTGAGTGAAGTATCCCAAATACAGAGATTTAAGAGCCAAATATTTTCTCTGATATGTGGAAGCTAGAGTAAAACCTAAGATAAGATGAAAGTTATCTTAGTTTAATTAATAAACCCACCAAAGGTGAAATTTCACAGAAGCTGGGGGAATCATAACTTGCAGGTGAAGGGAGAAGGGAGGGAGGCAGGGAGGGGAAGGACAGGGATTAGGGTGTTATCCATTTGGCTGGGAACTCTTGACTCCTATGAGAAACCAAACTATACACAGACAGATGGAGAAACTCAGAAATTTCAAAAATTAATATACATGTATATGCTCATTTCTATCTATAGCATGGGGGTATTGCAGAGGAGACATGAGAGTGGAGAGTGGACGAAGAGGGGAGATCCTGGACTAGGATCAACCTTAACTTACTTTTTTAAATTTTATTTTTATTTTTATTCATTTACTTTTAAGAGGGAAAGGCAGAGAATGAAGACACTTAGTTGTACATGTGATGCTGGGGTTTGAACCTACGTTCTTGCACATGCCAGGCAATCTCTGAGCCACCACTCCAGCCCTAACCTTAACTTACTTTGTCAATATCCATGCATGCATGATTATGTAACAACAATTCCCTCCAATATGTAAGACTATGTCGAATAACAAAATAACACTGAAGAGATGACTATCAGAGGTCGTTCCAAGTGGACTGTTTAAAACAACACTGCAGCTGGTCCCACCGCTAGGTGGCACTCTTGGCAAAAAAATTCAAGTTTTAGATGTCCTGTAGTGAGTTCAGGACTTAATACAGCTTGCAGAAGGAAGTCTGAGATACACATATACCAAAGTAAGGTTCACAGGAAGAAACCTAGGACCATAACTATGAAAAGCAGGTGAAGGTTGACAGTGAGGGGCAGTATTCATGGGACCTTGGGGACACTCACAGGGAATCTTCCCACACAAGGTCTGCAGCAGCTTCCCCCAAATCCACTTCGCAGGCACCAACTGCTCCCCGCAACTTCTCCAGGGCCCTTCTGAGCACAGGAGATTTCTTCCGTCTCCACTGGTAATTCTCACCCCGATGCACTTCTAAACCAGACCCAGAAAAAGTGACAGCTCCCTTGGCCTTTTGTAGTGTCCTTCCTTTATTCTGGTTGTGAGTTTACACTTCTGTGTACCACTGTTGACTGCCAGAGCTCCAAAAGGCACCCACGATTGTACACCTGTACAGAGGGTGTACCCTGAAGGTGACTGCCGTGTGAATCCGGGGAGGTGAAGCTTGGGACCTTAGTAGAGAAATCGAAATGCGCACTGAGCTTGTGAAGTCTATGAATCAGGGAAACAGAATCTGAAGGTCCAAGGTTAAATAAAGCACAAGTAGCGGCTGGCAGATTGCTTAAAAAGATCCAGTAGGTTTGGGGGTCAAAAGGATGGGATTCCAGCCCACTTGCTGGCCACAGTTGCAAAGCTTTAGTTTGCTCATTGATAAAATGGTTCTAAGACTTGGTGGCAGCCTTATTGAATTAGAAGTTGTACACTAGGGTCTTAGCAACGGCTCAACAAGCTAGTCACATGGTCTCCTGCCCTCTGAAAGGACAGTGTGACGAGCCAGAGCTTTTTTAATCTCCCCTAAGCCACCAACCTAGACAACATACGGCATCGTAAGTTAGTGTATGTGCCCCTTTGGCTTTTCTGCTGGCTGCTTGTGCTGCAGAGAACTCGGATGCTTTTGTCATTGCATTTTAGGGGTGGTTCTGGAATGATATGCATGGCACTCCCCCACTGAACACCCCTGGCTGGGGCTCCCGGGACAGCCTGTGCATTCTCAGCTGTGCAGGGAGGCCCAAGGATGGCTTGGAGGCTTGACCTCCTTCCACCGTGTCTATTCCACCGGATTCCGGGGAGCCCATAGGGACATCTGCTCAGCAGATAGACTTGCCGTGCACACCCTGGAGTTTACTCTGGGTGGAAGGAACGCCTCTACCATGCCCACAAGTATGTGCCTGCTAGCCTTCCGGAGCACCCCTTAGGGCAGACAAGTAAGGCAGGGTAAAGGGGCGTACCAAGGACCTTCTCTGCCTGATCCTTTTCAATTTTGCCCTCTTCTGACTTTGGACCATGTTACTCTTCAGCCTGCTTACTTAAAATGCCTCTGGGATTTCCCAGGAGACAGCGGAAAGCCCCTTCACCTGCAGCCTGCCTTGGGAAGGTAAGTGATCCACTTTGCCTGCCTTGGGAAGGTAAGTGATCCACTTTAGGCTTCAAATATAACCCTTGCTGCTCTGCCACTGGTGACTGGAACCACTGGTGCTTAATCACTGAGCTACATCCCCAGCCCTTTTTATTTTTTATTTTGAGACAGGATCTCACTAAATTAGGGCCTTGTCAAATTGCTGAGGCTGGCTTTGAACTTGTGATCCTCCTGCCTCAGCCTCCCAAATTGCTGGGATTAAAGGCATGCACCACCACATTGCTTTTATTTATTTATTTATTAAAGAGAGAGAGAAAGAGAATCAATTTTATTTAGTTTTTCATGTGGCTTTGGTTGTTCCAACACTTCGTTGTTCTCATGCATGCCAGACAAGCACTGTAACCGCTGAGCCACTGCTCAGCTTTTAGAAGAAGGGACAAGTCTCTTTCTCTTCCTCTCCCTCCCCCCTCCTAGTTTCTCTCCCTCCCTAATCTCAGGGGAAACAGTGTAAGAAAAGGCTAACTGAAGGAAAGAAAGAGAGCTGTGGCTCTACAGTAACACAGGGTGGAGGTAGTGACCCACCTGCTGCTTACAGCCTGGGGTGTACCTAGAGGGAATGGCAAGGGTTGGGGGAGGAGGGGGTCACAGCAGGAATTTTCCCGGTTAAACTGGGATTTTCAGTAGGGTGGAGAATTAAACTGAATTTTTCAGTAGGGTGGGGATCCTTTGATAAGGGCCAGAGGCAATATGTGCTGAGGAGGGCCTGAGTCTGTGGATTTTGAAACAGTGAGTAGGGGGTTTGCTGCTGAGTGACTTTTGGTAATTTTCCATACCCATCAAATAGGATTACCTTTCTTTTCCCCGTCCTAGGCAGATACCCACCACAGGACCATAGTAATTCAGACTTTGGATGGAGTTGGCAGCAGCAGATCTCAGAAATGACTATTTCCCAAATTAACAAGTGAACGACAACTCTGGACAGAGAATCTGTTGAATGTAGCTTTCGATTCATCACTTTTAAAAACACCCTGTTCCCCTGATGGGCAGAATCACAGCCTCTGGGACAGGAGTCCTCTGTTTCAAGCAATGAAAGTTCTCTTTCCCTTTTGTCAAAACTGTGTGCTGGTTATTGGATCGCATCCGGGATAAGGGCCGTGCCTTTGGTAACAGGAAGCCCAGTTAGATCTGGGGTGGGGGTCCTCACTAGGCATTGTTAATTAACTGAGCTTACATAGACTCCAGTTCTCCCAAAGCCTGTGTGTCTCTGCTGCTCAACGCGAGCCCCACATCACAGGTTTTGGACAAGATTCTTCTAGGGACAAAATGGGGTTCTGAGTCTAGGAATGGGCTGCTAGGGCGGCCGGTTCTTCCCTGCTCTCTGACGGGCCACCAGCCCTGAGACTCTGCTCGCTAGGCCTGAGCCCCGCTGCAAGCTGCCCCAGCTCACAGAAGCAGACGCCCGACCGGCTGGGGCGGGGGGTGTGCATCTCTGACCGTCCACAACTGGACCCGAGTTCCGCTCAAGCGGTGGGCGGGGCGCGTACTCCACCACCCAGCCGCACCCTTCCCGCACTTTGATCCTCCCGCCACCTGCTGGCACCTTGGCCGGGGTGGGAAGGCTGAGGGGGAGGGGCGCTAATCCAAGGGCTCCAGTGCGGCTGGCACCTAGATAGAGCGTGGGGACGGGCCCGGGTCCGGCGGGCGCGGCGGTGTCCGGCGGCCCTCAACCTGCGCTCCAGGGACCTCCCGCAGGCTGGGCGCGACGCTCCACGTGCTCGCAGCGGAGGGCGGGGCCTCGGCGGGGAGGGACCAGCGGGCGGTGGGCGGGACCAAGGCATGGGGCGGGGCCTGCTGGAGTCGACCAACGGCGGCGGCGGGCGGGGCCTGATGGGCGGGTAACGGCGGCGGTGGGCGGGGCCTTCCACTGAAGGCTAAAGAGCAGCGCCGGCGGCGCGAGCGCAGACGCAGCAGCTCGGGGACGCGCGGAGTCCTCGCTCGGCCGCGGCGCGCGCCTCGTGTCCAGGCCCAGCCGGCCGGCGCGGCGAGCATGGCGGGCGCGGGCGCGAAGCGGCGCGCGGTGGCGGGCCCGGGGGCCGAAGAGGAGGAGCGGCAGGCGCGGGAGAGGATGCTGGCGGCGCGGCGCGCGGACGGCGGGGACCCGGCGGGCGAGGGCGTGACCCTGCAGCGCAGCATCACGCTGCTTAACGGCGTGGCCATCATCGTGGGCACCATCATCGGCTCGGGCATCTTCGTGACGCCCACGGGCGTGCTCAAGGAGGCGGGCTCGCCGGGGCTGTCGCTGGTGGTGTGGGCCGTGTGCGGCGTCTTCTCCATCGTGGGTGCGCTGTGCTACGCCGAGCTGGGCACCACCATCTCCAAGTCCGGCGGCGACTACGCCTACATGCTGGAGGTCTACGGCTCGCTGCCCGCCTTCCTCAAGCTCTGGATCGAGCTGCTCATCATCCGGCCCTCCTCGCAGTACATCGTGGCGCTCGTCTTCGCCACCTACCTGCTCAAGCCTCTCTTCCCCACCTGCCCCGTGCCGGAGGAGGCCGCCAAGCTCGTGGCCTGTCTCTGCGTGCGTGAGTACGGGGTCCTGGGGGGCGGGCACGAGGCGTGGACCCCGCGTCCCGGAGTCCCTGGACCGCATCCTCCAACTCTGCTTCTCTACTCTCCGAATCCCGACTCTCGGTATTCCCGCGTCCCTGCTCCATCTCATCACCGCGGTTCTGGGCTTAGGTCGCTTTTCATTCATTGGTTTACAGCCCTGGGAAGACCTCGGGAAGTCCGCGAGGCCTAGGCGCTGGCTCCCAGCGGGCTTTCTGCTTCTCCACCCAATCCATTAGGATTTAAGCAGTTTTAGCCAGCGCCAGTCTTCCTGTGGCCCGGCTGAGCAATACTCTCTGCCTCTTGCAGGCACCACGTGGAGTGAGTGAACAGCCGGTTTCCTGTTTCAGCTTCAGTTGCTGACTGGTTGTCAAGAAGGAATTGCAGTTAAAAAAAGTCATTCATTTTTGTTCTCCCACCCAACCTGTCAGGAATCCGTGCATAGGCTGACTCATAGAATACGGTAGTAATGAAATTGTGTGTGGCAGTGAGAGTGCTCATTAGGCTGAGCAGCAGCATTGAGTTCTCCTAAAGGTTGCTGGACGCACTAAAATGTGCTGGGGCTGGATGGCCTTCAGGGTGTCCCAAGTTGTGCCAAGAAACAGCCACTGGGCATTTTTTCATGCACTGTGTTAGTGGGCCAGAGAGGGCTTGATGCTCTGCAAAAGTGTTTTTTTCTTGTGGGGTTTCAGGATAAAAAAGATCATTTGTAGCAAATGCCATACACAGGTATAATTTATTTTTGTTTTTGGCGATTCTCAAGCTCATTCCCTGGCTGGCCTTGGAAGCCTCCTGCTTTTTGGAGCCCTGGACATCTGAGGCTTGGATGCATTTGTTTGCATTAAGAGGTGCTGCCTTCCTGAATCTCTATAGTGCATACAGCGCAGCAGGTCTATGCTTAGAGTTTTGGGTCAGGAATTGTGAAAATCTGGGGACTGAGTAAGTATTGGCAGTGGATTTTTACTGGCAGCACTGTTGTTGCTGAGGGGACTTGAGCTGAGGAGCCAATTTCCCCCCTAGTCACCGTGCATTCGCTCTGTAAGCTTTAGGGTACCGCA
The DNA here is from genome assembly GCA_004027875.1 of Aplodontia rufa. NCBI lineage: Eukaryota > Metazoa > Chordata > Mammalia > Rodentia > Aplodontiidae > Aplodontia > Aplodontia rufa. Next base: position 119,281 of record PVKS010000480.1, read on the forward strand.
GATAAAACCCAGAGAGATGTGCTGGGCTGCCTGAGACCTGAAGCCTCTCTGAGGCAACAGAGGATCTCGCTTATCCATGTCTGGTAAGGGTCACAGCAGTGTGCGTGAGGATAGGAGCAGAGAGAGCCTGTGACTTCTGGGTGTCTGGGGTGACTCTGTGAGCTGTGTGAGCAGAGTAGGCCTCTGCCAGAAAGCACTGCTGCCTCTTGTCTAGGATTTAACCCTCCAGCATTCATTTCCAGGTGGTGGTTAATGTTAGGCCTGGCGTTGTGATGTGGGTGAAGAACCCCATTTTGTCCCAAGAAGAATCTTGTCAAAAACCTGTGAAGGCTCCCGCGGGCCTGCGCTCCCGCCTAAAAGTGAGCCTGACCTTGAAGGTGCTGGGAAGTCCTGGGAAAGGCTGCTCCAGGTACCGAGCAGTTAGGATGGAGGTGTCTGAACATTCCCTCTTTAGTAAAAGGCCAGCATGTATCTGGATACATGGCCATGTCCAGAATTGGCCATATAGATGTGCAGCAAGTCAAATGCAAGGTCCAAATCCCTTCTCCACCAGCCACCTGCCACTGCGGCTAGGTGCATGCTTCTGGAGCCTTCTCTCCCACAAATATGGGCGCTTATTCTTTCAGTCTTGGTTGGATCATTCCGCACAACTTGTTCCGAAGCGATGTTGCAGTGTTTCCTTGTCAGTATGCGGAGATCAGCCCCTGCTTTGCAGCTGTGGAGCGACACAGGACTCAAGTGTGCTTAGCATTGGGGGCCTCCTCACTTTAGCAAATGCCACAGTGCACAGAACGCAGGTGTTCGTGGAGGGCTTGTGATATGGAGCTTTCAGATACATCCCACGTGACTTTCACACAGTCCCTGTGGCCAAGTGAGAATGGAAACACCTTTGCCCGTGCTTGGGACCGAGGTGGGACTGATGTCCATCAGCAGCCCTTCCCCTCGTAGGCACTGTTTAACCCGCATCCATCTGCTATTGGCAGTCATTTCTCTGAGCCACTAGGGTGATACTGCTTTAGTTGGACAGAGGATTTTTAGTAAGAGAATGGGAGTGGTCTGCAGGGGAGCCTCATCTAGCACTGCCTAAGACTAGTGGGGAAACTGTCCTGGGCTCTGGTTTAGTGACTGCACGTGAAGCAGGTTCCAGAGTAGGAAGAGAGCATTCCGCCCTCTTATTCCTTGAGCTGGCGCCCACCACAGGTGTGGCTCCCACTGCAGGTGTGCCTGCCCTCGCTTCTGGGTCTGCACCCCCAGTGTTTGCACCTCATGCCATGACAACAGAACAGCCTCGTGATGACACAGAAGGTGCAGGTTCTGGGGCAAAGTTGTCACTTTTGATGGCTGATTTCTTTAGCTCCCTGGTCTGCCCCTCAAAAGTTTCTTCCTGCTTGTTAAAAAAGAGAAGATTTTCAGGCTGGAGCTTTGGCTCAGTGGTAGAGCACTTGCCTGGTATGTGCAAGGACCCAGGTTGGATCCCCAACCACATACACAACTAAGTGTTGGGAAATGCAGATGAAAAATAAAAAAGAGAAAGAAATGGTTTGGGGCTTGAGCAATGGTTCAGTGGTTGGAGTTCTTTCCTGGCATGCACAAGGACCTGGGTTCAAACCCCAGCACCACATTCACAACTAAGTTGGAGAAACAAAGCCCAGATTTAAAAAATGAATAAAAATTGATTCTTTCTCTCTGTCCCTCTCACTCCCCCCTCCCCTAAAAAAAGAAAGGGTTTGGCTCCGATGTGTGGAGTGTGGAGTGACCCTGCTGTGGAAATCCCGTCTCCTGGGCCTGGCCCAGGGTGTCAGGAGATGAGGTCCTTGCGGAGCGTGTCTGCGTGTTGGCTTTTCTTCAGTCCAACCAGAGGGAACCTGGTTCCCTCACCATTCTTTTGGGGACCTCTGGAATGGGTTCGAGGCTTGGCACTGCCGTGAGAGCACTGCAGTGTGCACTGGGAGCTCAGGTCACGCTGGGTTCTCTCACAACCAGCTGAGGTTCTCGTAGCATGTCTGGCCTCCCTTGGTCGCGGCTTTCCCTGAGAGGGGGTCACAGCAGTGTTCTGCTGAGGCTGTGGGGCCCAGGCGGCCCTCAGCGGGGGAGCTGCTGACATGGCCACTACTCAGTGTTTTGGACGGGGTCGTCTGACAGAACTACTCTGGTCTTGGGCAGCTGAGAACACACTTCCTGTCCTCTTGAGAGGTGGCAGGCTTGCCTGGACTCCCTAGAGCCTTATAGCTCGCCACCGATCGCCACTGGGCAGAGGGGTGGCCACTCTCAACTGGTGGGTGTCTAGGGACTGGTGACCTGTGACATTTTCCAGCAAGTGTCCTGTCAGGAGATGTGTGGTTGCCTGGACTTCCCTGGGTGAGGATGTGGCCGCTGGGTTCTCAGCACTGCAGCATCTCCCCCCTCCCTCTCCTGCTGACCTGGAGCAACCCAGAGCTTAGTCCTGCATTTTAGCCAAAAGAAGGAAAGGGCATGGAGAGGATGGCGAGGAGAGGGAAGCCAGAAGGGAATCCCAGGCACTTCCCCTCCTGGAGTTCTGGGCTCCATGTCCTGACCTAACCACAGTGCTGCGAGGGACCAGGGTACAAGGGCCAGGTGTTTGAAGGCTACAGGACTAGCCATGGCCAGTGGACTTGAAGCCATTAGGTCATGATGGGGGGATGGGAGCATGACTGTGACCAGAGAGGATAGGAGGAGTGAGCCCCCCACAGCACCCCCTCAGTTGCTGGTCTGCTCCACTGAGTGGCGTCCACCCTGTAGGCCCATGTGAAACCCTGGCCAGGGTTGGGGTTTCTCAGCATCACACTGTGAACTCAGTGTAACCAACAGCCCTGTAATTAGCACCGAAATCTGGCCTTCCCAGCCAGACATGAAAGGGCAGCAGGCCGCCCAAGCCGGTCACACCCAGTCACGGGATCTGGGGTCAAGGCCTGTGGGGAGGTTTACAGAGCGCGTGACCCCCACACAGGCAGGCGGCATTGCTAACCCTTTCTTTCAGGGTTGCAGACCCTTGGATAATCCTATAGGATGTGCAGGCTCTCTGCCCAGAGATGTGTGCAGGCACCTTCATGCCAGCATATGGGCTTCTCAGACCCCCAAGGCCCAGAGAGTGCTGCCCCGCACAGCCTCTTGAAACATACTCTCTACCCATCCCACTTACATTGGAGAAACTGAGGCAGAAGTGTGTTTGGCGCCCAGGGCTGTGGCACCTGCCTCCACACTGACCATTATTAGTCTCAGGTATGTGGAGACTGCTTTTTCCCGACCCCTTTCCATTGTGCCTGCCCCAGCTAGGATGTTTCTCTGGACAGTGCCCCCTATCCTGTGCTGGGATTCGCCACTATGTGAAGAACTGTCACTGACTCCCTTCCCTTCCAGCTCCTGGAGCTCAGTGTTTGTAACCCGATCCACACTGAGTCACCCTGACCTTGGGGCTGGCCGACATCTGTCACTGAATGGTGTGTGAGCTGCTGGAAGTGTGGCCCAGCGCTTTGTCCCTGTGCTCACAAGCTGCCTGAGGCCAGTGTGCAATCTGCCTTCTGCTCATCCTTGCTCCCTGGTCACGCCACCCGGCCAGGCTAGCCTAGCTGCTGGAGGATAGGAGTTGAGGGCGGGTGCGTGGCGTGCTTCAGATGTGCGAGACTGCATTTGGCTGCTGGTGGAGCACCCTTATCTCTCCCACACAGCTTTGCGTCCCCTGAAGCTACACAGCAGTGACCAGTCGGATTTTTTAATAAGGTGCTATAAAACACACTTGCGAGCTACTTCACCCATAAGTGTGCAGTGGCATTAATGTTTATAGGGAAGAAACCGGGCCGAGACCTGGCCGATGACTTGCCAAGTTTACACAGCCTGTCAGAGCTCAGGCACCTGGACCAGAGCCAGGGACTCTTGGGAAACCTTTGTCTCCCCAGGACACTTGCTTCTGAAGAGCCTGGTTGAAGAGATCACCTTTTAGGGGTTTCCTCCTTAACTCAGGATGTGGGGAGTCTGCAGATTTTCAGTAGTTTATCAAATCTGCCTCTTTCTGACCTGTTTTCAAAAGAAGGTCCCAGCCTGGCTCTGGGTAGTTGCTGACGCCCCACTCTGTACCAGTGGGAACTGCATGGTCGGAGAGAACACAGCCAGTTAGAAGTGGGCAGGGGCCGGGGTGCAGCCTGGGGGAGAGGGTGTGTATGCTTAGTACGCATGAGGCCTGGTTCCTCCCCCAGCACCTAGGGAAGGAGCACAGATACAAAGACCAGGGCATCTGGGAATGTTCCAGCCTCACAGAACACCAGGAGCATGAGAGGAGGGCAGGCCAGGCAGACCACAAGCCCATGCAGGCCGCTCTGAGTGGCTCCTGCTGGAATTGCTTCATTTTCTTTTGCTGAGGTTCTGGTGTTCCCAGTGAGCAGCAGTGAGTGGCAGGGTATGGAGCCTCTCTATCCACATGGGCTAGGATGGATGTCCGGCCACTTGTATATTCTCTGGAGCCCAGGAAAGAAGGCCCAAGAAGTCCCCTGCTGGTATCCACACGGGTGCCCTGGACCAGCAGCCACAAGCAGCTGCCTGCATCCTGGGTACCTGCTAGCATTCAGGTCCTCCCTGGTCAGAAGCTGCCTGCCCTCATCAATTTTGATAGCCCCTGGGGTTCTGGCTGTGTGAGCCCCGTGGTGATTCATCACTGGGGTGTCCCACCCTTCCTTACTCCTAGGTAGGGAGGACAGTATGAGGCAGGAAGTGAATCCATGCTAGGACCTTGGGGACTGTCTGGGTGAGGCTGAGAGAGGCAGTGGTGCACAGCCTATTAGGGCTAGGGGCAAGCTAGACTCAGGCTCCCTGTATGTGCTCTGCAGATCTGGGTCCAGTGCCCAGGTCTAGTTTGACAGGTACTGGCCTAGGCTGGACTGGCCAGGAGCCCTTGGGCAGCCTAGGCCCAGGTCTTGGCCAGCTCTGGTTGCGGTGGTCAGCTGATACTGTTCTTGGCCCTGGAACCTTGGGGACCAGGCTGGCCTTGCTTCCTGGAACCAGTGAAGCCTGCTGGCCACTTCCTCTGTCCTGCCTTAGACCTACATGAAACACTGGTGCTGCTGGCAGAGTGGTCTTATTCTCCTGGCAGGTTTCTGATGGCCAGAAGTCCACCCCACCCCACCCCTGGTAAAGCAGCACAGTTCCTCAGGTCCCAAGTATTGGCCCTTTCAGTTGGTGGGCTCTGACCTCATGCAGAGTACACTCACTTTTGTCTCCTGGGGAGTCCCTGGGAGGCATTATGGTAGCACCTCTGACCTCCTTACTGGCCTTGTCTGGAAAGGAAGGGAGTTAAGCTTTGATGTGACAGGTGTCCCAGCAGGGGCCTGCCTCCCGGGGCACCTGAGGAGTTGTCCTCCCTTCTGCCTTGGGCAGTGTGTCCTGCTTTTCAAGCACACCCAGAAAAGGAGGCTGTTCCATGGCCCTGGCGCCCTGCCCAGGAGGCCTGGAGGAGCGGGTGTGGGGTGCAGGCGAGCCGTGGAGCCAGGAACAGGAGCTGGCAGGCAGCCGTCCGCAGGAGGGTGACTGTAGGGGTCTGGCCAGGCACAGCTTGATCTGTGGAGCCCCTGCAGCCAGCTGAGAGGACCCTGGCACTGCAGGGTAGGGGTTGGAAGACAGTCTGAGCCAGGACTGGCTTGTCTGCGCACGGCGGAGGGGCTGGGCTTTATCAAAGCCTGGCTCTGGTGTTGCGAGCCAGGACAACCTCGCTTATCTCGGGTGCGGCACAGGGGACCCCAGAGGGCACCAGCCCTGCTGCTACCACCCTGCCAGGGCCTGTGCACTCCCTCCTTCCTGCTGGTGGCACAGCTGCTTCCTGTGCCCCCTGCTGCAGGGCTACAAGTGCTGCACCCCGTCTGCAGGTGGGGAAACTGAGGCTGGGCAGCGGGGTGGCCTTTCAGGGTGGGCGGCTAAGGCTCTGGCAGGTCTCTCAAGACTGGCTGGCAAGGCTGGAAGCACTGGGCCTGGGTGAGTCCATTCATGTGTTAAGGTGACCTTTCACCCTGCGGTGTTCAAGAGGGGACAATGAAGCCCTTGTTTGCTCACCCCACAAAGCCACCAGGCATCAGTCTTCTTACCTACTTCAGTTCCTTTTTATAAGAGAAATGAGCATTATAAAGTCCCTTTTGTCCTGTGATTGGCCACTGGACACCCTGGTTGCCAGTGACCTGGTTTTTTTAATGTCAGAAGAGGGTTCTGCATTGGTGGAAGGAGGAGCTGAGCCCAGAGTTGCCCTGGCCAGGCACCTGCTGGCTCTGTCCTCGTGGCCCTTGGCCTGGACCTGGGACAGTTGGGCCAGGGAACTGCTGGCTTGGATCTCCAGGGCAGGGCTTTGGGGTAGCAGCCGCATGCCCCACAGTGAGAGCCATGACAGTACAGTGCCCTGCATGAGGTCCTAGAGGTTGCCCCCCTTCCTGGGCGCTTGGAAAGCGGGGTGGGGGGACCACAGAACAGGTGGCTCATCAGAGATCCCACAGAGGTGGGCAGGGAAGGCCCCTGGGGCTATGGGCCACACCCCCACCCGCCCATGCCCGCCCTTGCTGGGTGAGTGACGTGAGTGACGCAATCTGCTGGCTTCTTGCCTCATCCGGAAAGCCCAGAGCTAGGAGGAGGGGCTAAGAGGGACCTCGTGGTGCCACACTCCTCTGTCAGGAAATGGGAGGCTCCAAGAAAGGCAGGGCCCACCCCCTCGCAGGGCTGAGGTGTCTGGGGCTGGACAGTGCCGGGCTGAGAGCCCAGGAAAGGGACTTGCTCAACGCTGTCCCCTCCCTCGCACGTGTCCTCTTTGCTCTGCCAGGGAGGTGTGCAGGCAGTTTACAAGTGTGTCCTTTCAGTGGCCAAAATGACCACCTGCAAACACTTCTCACCCGTGCCTGTCTGGGGCAGAGTGGCTGCTCGTGTTGCAACAGCCAGAGACACAGAGAAGTAAAGGGTGCAGCTGAGGAGACCCGTGCGCTCTGGGACCCACCAGCCTCGAAGCCTGCTGCTCTCCTTCCACCTGAGATGCCAGGTCACTTCCCGGAATCACTCAGCACGGACTCAGAATGCAAATTTACATGTAATTAGTCTAGCTGAGGACAAGCTCTGGGCAGGGTGTGCACCAGGTCCAGGAAGGGTGAGCTCAGCAGCCTCGGAAGGCCACACGCTGCCCCTTGCCCCTGGAACCAGCCTCCAGGGAAAGACCTGACCCGTCAGCGGATTCCTATGTAGATACTTGGCTGGTTCTGCGCAGCCATGGTGGCTACGCGGGGGTCACCGGGAGCACAGGGCGGCTCCCCACGCAGTCTTCAGTGTAGGAGTCTGGCCCCCAGCAGCAACCTTAAGAACACGGGCAATTTACAACAAGCGAAATAGGAGAGTGGGCGATGGGTGCTCAGTATCTGTTTATGATTTATTTTAGCCACACTTAGACGGCTGTGTCTAAACTGCTGCTCCCTGGCCACTCACAGGTGGCTTCTGCACACCTGAAATCCCTCCGCCACCCCTGCCTGGCTCAGGGCTGGGCTGGTGGTGGGGACTTGCTGGTATCTGGGGTTACATGATAGACCGTCTCAGCTGCCCATCTGCAGGCTTGAGCCTCCAGTCTCCTACTGAGGCTGTGTCCCTGTCCCCTCTCAGCTTCTTCCAGGGTACTGGGTGTCACACTGTCTGGGTGCGGTTGCTCAGGTGTCAATGAAGCCTTTGGGGGGCTCCCCATGGGATGGGCTCCGGCGCTCCCCACCTGTTGGGAACATGAGGCCCAGCTGGCTTGTGAAAGAATTGGTGGTAAACAACTCTAAGGGGTCCAGCTGGCTTGTAATTAGCAAATTGCCTGATCGCATGACTAAGCTATTCGGCCACTCATTTGTTACAATTGGAGAAATGTGTTTGCACTGTGCCCCTATTGGTTGTTGTAATGGATAGACTAGCGATTAGTCAGGTAAAGAAGCAGCCAAAGAAGAAGTAGCCAAAGGAGAAGCAGTAGCCAGAGAAAAGCAAGAAAGCAAGCAGCCCTGTCCTGAAGGAAGAAAGCGTAGAACCAGAGAAGAAGGCAGAGAAGACGCATAGAACTGGAGAGAGCAGCAGAGACGTCGGGTCGGAGAGAGCAGCAGCGGTAGAAGATGCAGGTCCCGCGTTCCGGCCGCCGGCATTTGCCCCCTCCTTCCCGGCTCCCCCACCCTTCCTGACTAGGCCCCTCAGGGAGCGGCCCAGGTCCGCGGGGTCGCTCTGCCCGCTCCCAGCTCTGGAACGCTGCGGGGAGCGACTCCTCTCCCCCGTCCCCAGCCCTGTCCTGTTGGCGCACGGTTCCCAGTGTCCTGCTGGCCCCCGGGGAACAGCTAAGGTCCTCCGAGGTCGTTCTGCCCGCTCCTCGCTCCAGAACCCTGCAGGGAGCGACACCCACCTGCAGGTTCAGGCTACCTCCACTTTGCCCTGTGCTCTTAGCTGTTGAATGGATGCCCACTGGCAGGACACCTTACCTGTTTCTCCAGCCCCAAGGTTGTCTTTGCAGAAGGGTCCCTCAGTGTCTGGCTGTGCTGAGCCCAGTCCTGGGAGGGACTGCCCTGGCGGAGCAGCCCTCTTTCCATGGCAGGCGGAGCCCAAGTTGCGGACACTAGCTATGTGTGTTTGTGGGGGGGACATGAAGGCAGCAGGCCGAGGGCAGCTCTGATGGACAGTCTTTCAGGGATGAGGTCAGCTCTAACAGGAAGTCTTTCTCCCGAGCCTTGGGCACCTGGGATCGAGCTCTTTTGAGAGGCATTTTCAACCTTTGACCTTGGCCCTAAAGAATCAGCAAGTTTATCAAAATAAGTCCCAGAAAATCAGAAACCACGGTAGGGGCTAATGAGGACACAGTTGTGTCTGTGTTGTTCCCCTCTCCCCACCGCCACCCCGCCTGAGATGCCCCTGGCCTTGCCTGCCCTGTCTCCACAGTGCTGCTGACCGCCGTGAACTGCTACAGCGTGAAAGCCGCCACCCGCGTGCAGGACGCCTTCGCTGCTGCCAAGCTCCTGGCCCTGGCGCTGATCATCCTGCTGGGCTTCATCCAGATTGGGAAGGGTGAGTGGCAGCCAGCCTGACTAGGCGGGGGCCCTGCCCCAAGCACCTTGCCCCAGGCAGGGCAGGGGGCCCCTCGAGGTCTCGGGAACGTACACGGAGGCTGGCAGCCAGCACGCCGTGAGCAGGGCTGCTCAGTTCTGTTTGTGTGGGGAGGACACCGGGCGTTCACCCTGCAGGGCCTTCCTGCCATGCAGACCTCCGCTCTGCCTGGTGGCCAGCATCCTGTGTGGCTGAGCTGTGTTCCTTGTCACGCTAGTCTGTTCCCTGGTGGCTGTGGAGGACACCGCCAGGGGCATCGTCGTTGGTGTTCCTTGGCGAACACAGTGGCCTTGTGGTTGCCTTGGCTGTACCCAGAGGGGCCTGCACCTACATGACCCCTCGGGAGGACCTGGGCAACATCCCAAGCCCACTGTGCCTGCTGTCAGGTGGGGACCCAGCTGGGGGATACTCTGAGCAGAGCAGTCGGGGCCTAGAGATGTTGCCACATTGGTAAAACGAGGAATAACACCCACCTCTGTTTAATTAAAATAAAAGATCAGATGAACATGAGAAAGAAGCCAGAAATCTTTTGTAATCTATCTCACCATTAATGTTCAGGGTCAAGTCAGGAGGAGCATTAGAAGTATTGTTTTTAAGGCCAACAGACCCAGGTTTGGTGGTATGCTGTGTGGCCTTAGGCAAATCACTGAGCATCTCTGAGTCTTTCCCTGGGCACTTTCTCCTGGGGCTGCTGGGAGAAGTGAATGGGAGAATCCTACAGCAGATGTGTGCTCTGTGAGCATGCATTGATGTGGGCAGAGCTTTGCCAGGTATCTTTATGGACACCCTGGCACACATGCCACCTATGTGGACACTTGCAGTATCGTTGCCTTTGGGGCTGCATTGTTCTTCACGGCTGTATGATATTCCACCGTTAAAACCGTGCATGGTTTTATTGAGCAGTACCTTTTTGGGTGGTCACAGTCCCTGGTCACTCTGGCCTCTATAGGGCACACTGAAGAAAAGAGGTTGCTCCCTGAGCCCAGCACCTCTGCCTGCACTTCTTTCTGGACTCCCTTCTGTCCCTGTAGCCAGGTGGAGAGTGCTTTTTCACTGAGGTTCTAGCTGGGCCAACTCCTTATCCTTGGGCCCTGGCAGGGACTACACCTGGGAGCTTAGTGGCCAAGGTGTCTCCGGCCCTGATACCACCAAGCCCTGCTCAGGCAATGCAGGACACCGAGGACTGGGCACCTGGTGCAGCTGCTGTGGCCATTAGCAGCTTTCCATGGAGGGTCACCAAACGGTGGCAGAGGCGGGCTGGACCCCAGGCTCTGGGGCAGTGCCCGGAGAGAGGCCAGCCCGCAGTACGCTGGCGGTGTGGCCAGCCCAAGTCTGGCTCCTGGAAGCAGCAGGGCCCCACTGGCACATGGCAGAGCCAGGGTCTGGGCTTGGGAAGTCCCAAACCCCGGGGTGCCCAGGGCAGTATGCAGTCACCCCCCGCTCCGACACGGGTGAGCACCACAAGGCGGCCACAGCTGTCTTCCTTATACCAGCCCTGGGGCCTCTGCCCTGGGGTAGGGGTAGCGAGCCCAGTACCAGCCGCCACCTGGGGGTGGAGTACCAGGATCTGCTGCTGTCCTCATCATTTGACACTGCCACCCCTTATAGTTCCAATGATTCTGGAAGGTGCCCAGGGGGTGCTTCCAGAGCCCAGCCTCATCCTGTCACCTCGGTACGAGGCACTGCCTCCGGGAGTCCACTCTGCAGGGCTGGTTAAGGCCTTCACTGTGCTGGAGAGCTCCTGGGACTTCAGGCTCCACGCCTTCCCCAGAACAGGACTGTCTCAATGCCCGTGTCTCTGGAACCCTGGCAGGGAAGCCATGAAGGTGCCCAGCAGTGAGAGCTGGGCAGGGGAGCATGGGGCCTAGCATGGCCCTGGCAGGCACTGTGAGTGGGCCAGGTGTGGCCAGCATAGCCCAGAAAGGCCTTTCTGAAAGGTGGGTTCTCCGGAGGCCCAGGGAGGGAGAAGGCGACAGGCCTTGGGACTGTCAGTGTAACCCAGTCCCTTGGGGTGTTGAGGACCTTCGGCTGAGGACCTTTGGCTATCCCCAGACAGGGTGTCACACCAGCCCACAGTCTCACACGGTGTCTGGATTTAGTCCAGGGTTTTCAGGGGGCACACAGGGCTCAAGTGGGCTTTTTAGATCTGATTGGCCAGCTCAGGATCCAGGCATGGGCCAGGCAAGATGTGCTGGCGTGTTAGTGTCCCCAGAGAGGTCATGGAGGGCCCAGGACACCAGGGCAGGAACCGCCAGTGTTTGCCCTACTGCACCCCCTTGTCAGTCGTCTGTCACTCATGACTCCCTGATAGCTGTGGCCAAGGTCAGGCTGTTCCCAAACTCGAGTGGGCGGCCAGGACTTGGTTTCCAAGCCAGGGGTGGGAGTAGGGAACAGAGATGGGGACACAATGGGGCCCGTTGTGGTTGTGCTCGGGCAGCAGCACCCAGGGGTGGAGCGAGCGTATCTTTCCTCAGTGGTTACAGGTCGGCTTGGGCGGTTGGGTGGAGGAAATGCATTCCATAAAACTTCATCCTCCCACGGCCTCAGTGGGGGCTGCTGTCCTGGAGAGGTCTGCTCTCACGCTCCATCCATGGGAAGCAGTCTTGGTTAGGCAGGGCTCTGTGTGTGAGTGGCCTGCCCTCGCTGCCAGGGTGTCCTGGGGGAATGAGTGCTGCCCACCCCCACTGGGCGCAGACCCCCACCGCATCACCACCCGGGGCCGAGAGGGTGGCATTCTGTGGTTCTGTCTGAGCTTGTACGTTAGTGAGGTCCCCGGCTCAGGAAGTGGGCTGTCCTAGAGTACCTGTGAGGGACATTGCTGTGGACCATGGCATCTGCACAGGGTGTGGGGGGCATTGGAAGCCTCGTTGGGAAGGTTGGTGGCAAAGTTCCAGAGCAGCTCACAAGACCCAGCTTGAGGCTGTTACTGTGGAAGGTTCCAGGGGCACCCAGCAGCTAACACCACCCTTCCTGACACCCCAGCTCCCACTAGCTTCCCACGAGGGCCACGGCATTGGGGGGCCCAGCGGGAGGGTGGCCAGGGTCGGGCCTCATGTCCGGGCTGCTTCATAGATGACGCCTACTTACTGTGTCCTTGCCTGCAAAGGGATTAGGGTCCCACATCCGAATGCAGCCTGCTGAACTGGGGTATGCTCCTAGTAGGACCTGAGATTGGCACCGCCCCGCCAACAGGAAGTGGGTCAAGCCTGGGAGCCTCAGAGTGAATCCCACCTGAGTCCTGGGGGTGCGCTGAGAAAGAATCAGCCCCCAGGCCAGCCTGTCCTCTATGGGGAGTCAGTCCCTATTAGGTCACGCCAGGACAGCCTACCCAGGGCCTTCATGCACTCCCTCTGGATCTGTGCCAGGCTTAGGGCCAGGTCTCCAAGCCAGAAACCCGTGCCCTGGAGACAGGAGTGCCTCTTGCCCAACACCCAGAGCCGCAGGCCACCTTCAGGCAGTCCCAAGGAAGGGCTCATCCGTGGTGGGCCTCTTTTGACAGCTGTGAACTAAGTCCTAGTCCACCGGCCTGCCCATTCCTGTGCTGCTTCAGCTTCGCGGGAAGGCTGGGTTTGGCAATCACATGTGATGCTTGTGCCAGTTGGGTGGGATCACAGGACAGGAAGTGGGCTTGCCTTATGGGATGGTTAGACACAAGGATGAAAGCTGGGGAGATAGAGCAGAGCAAGGGGCAGTCACTGCCTTTCCCTGTGGTGGGCTCTTAACAGCCTTGCGCTGCGCACTGGGAAAGGGCCCTTTCCCACCCAGCTCGGAGCAGAGCGAACCGGAAAGCACAGGGGCTGGTTCCACTGGGCTGAGTGTGTGCTGGGAGGAACCCAGGGCCCTAAGCCACATGGCTGGCTCCTCCAGACTTTTATTTTATTTTTAAAGAAAGGGAGAGAAATAGAATCAATTTTATTTATTTCTTCTCTGGCCTTTGTTTCTCCAATACTTAGTTGTACACATGGTGCTGGGATTTGAACCCGGGTCCTTTTGCATGCCAGGCGAGCACTCTTAACTGCTGAGCCACTGCTCCAGCCCTCCTCCCAGACTTTTACAAAGTAAGTGCCCCCAGGTGGACAGCGCCCTCTGATCTCAGCCATAGTCCCCGGAACCTGCTGTTTGCTGCATGTGCAAGCCAGGATGCAAGGCAGGGAGAGGTAGCCCTGGACAAAGCGCCCAGGGAGGGTTGGTTTCTAGAGGAAGTGGAGCAGCCATTGCCACACTCAGGCGTGAGTTCCTGCCAGCGTCCACCCAGCACCAGCCAAGGGTGAGGCTATCCTGCAGACAAGAAGGCTGCCTAAACCCAGGGTGCCTCGCTCGGACACAGTGGGGGCATCCTGCTCTGTCGATTCCAGGGTCCTACAACAGATTGACCAGCTTCGTCCTGGAGGCCAGAGTGAAAGTCAAGGTTGTGAGGACCGCATCCTTCCCAGGTGCCCAGGAGGAAACAGGTTCCTTCCTGCCTCTTGCAGCTCCTGGTGGCTCCACACAACCCGACCCCGGGCTTGAGAGTTGTTTTAGCCCCTGCCTCATCTTTACATGGTCTCTCCCTCCACCTCTCTGCACTGTACAGGGCCCCTCGTCACTGGGTTTAGGGCCCACTCTAGTCCGGGAGGGTCTCGCACTGAACTCCCTAACTGTTCGCACTGCCCGTCTATTCAGATAAGGACTTGTGCTGGACTCGCATGTGGACGGGTCTTTGTGGCCGCTTCAGCATGCTCCTCCACCCATCCAACCCTCACTGGCGCCCCCAGAGTAGAGGCGAGGGAAGGGAAGGCAGCTGTGGCCAGGGTGTCCAGACCCCAGCACGTGTGCCCTAGGCTGGGGTGGGGTCTGCCCGCCCAGTGGTTGGCTCAGGGACATCTGTCTCCAGATTGCCGCTTTTCCCAGAGCTGCACAGTTCTCAGGGGACACAGCAGCCGTGGGGAACCTCTGTTCTCTTGAGTCAAAGGGCGCAGGGGTGGCCACATCCCTGCTGGGAAGACTTTGGCTCTTGGTCCCATTTCCATACATACTGGGCCATCTGTCCTAGGGGGGTCCTGGGATTGAGGGACAGGAGCCTGCCCTTCCCCTCAGGCAGTCCCCCTCACCCCCTGGGGGTGGTTCCCATGGCTGCAACACAGTGTCAGGCATCTGGGCTGCTTTCCCTGAAACCCTCCCGCCAGGGCCTTCTGCAGGGTCCTCCCCACCCTGGCCCCTAGGGCTGTGTGGCATTTGTGCTTTTCTGAGCTCACAGCGTCCTCCACAGGAAGGTGCCTTTTATAGATGAGGAAAGGGACACCTGTGGTGCAGGGGCTGCCAAGGGCTGCTCTGTGGCCAGCACCCCCAGCGACCAGAGCAGGAGAGGAGGCTTTGAGGCCTGGGAGCAGGCACTCCAGCCCATGGAGCCAGGTCCACAGCGTGATGGGAGCCTCGTTCACTTTCTTGCTGCCCACCCTGCGCTGGGCAGCTGCTGACTGAGCAAATCCCTCAGTCCTTCCCACTGAGTGTGGAAATGTGTCTCTGGCAGGCCCATGGGCAAGAAGGTCCAGCGGTCAGCTCAGCCTGGCCTGGGCAGTAGTGGCTTGTGGGCCGTGTATGGCAGCCTGGTGCTGCCATTTGCATGGGGACTGTGCTGTGCCTTTCAGGCCATCAAGTGGCTGCCATAGGCTTCTGCATGCCACCTGAGCTCCCTGTTGTGACCATCCTAAAAGTGACCCTGAGTCACAGAATGCTGCCTGTTTGGGTGTGGGGTGGAATCAGTGTTCTGGGCTCCCGGTACTGACCCCTCCTCCTCCTGTGGACGCATGTCTCCTATTTCTCTCTGGGGCTTTTTCAGGGCTGTGCACAGAGCAGCTGCCTGGGTGGGGTGGACCGTGGCTCTGGCTGCATCTGGCTGCCCTGGAGACCAGTGTTCCCTGCCAGCAGCGCTGTGTCCCAAGCAGAGCCTGGCTGCTGTGTGGTCACCCAGCCCAGGGACAGCTCTGCGGGTCCAGGCTGGCAGGCCTGGCGCCTGTGGAGAGAAGGTAGCCTGTGATTGGTCAAGTGCCCGAGTGCCAGGTAAAGCCGTGGCCTCCCAGCTACCAGCATCCGGCACAGGCCTCAGCCCACCATGCCCCTCGGCTCTGCTGCAGGCAGTTGTCGGCCTTGGTCTTCCAACTCCTGCCTGCGACTCTTGCTCTTCTGTCCCTGATCAGAGCTGGGGCGGCTTCCAGGGACTTGATGTCAGGTGGGGGCCCACAGCCCTGATCTGTGGCGCAGCTCCCCCTGCTGAGGGGCTTGACTCTCCCCTTCCCCATCCTTGCCCCATGGCAGGTGGGCTGCTGGCACTCTGCACCTGGATGGCCACTTTCCTCCAAGGGAGATCCTGGCAGGATGGTCCCAGCTACCCTGTCCCAGGAGCAGAGAGGGAACTGGCCCTCCTTCCCCCAGGAGCCCAGAGAGGTTCTTGAGCCTGTGCTCCAGCAGAGCAGCGAATGTGTCCTTGGGAGTCTCAGGCTGCAGAATCGAGCTCCGAGTCCCAGGGACTACTGTTCTGTGCAGGTACTCCGTCCCCAGGGCATGTCTCAGGCTGTGACCACACCCTGCGCTGGTGGCCAGAGAGCAGAGTGGTGTGCCTGCAGACACTCAGTTCCCCAGGCTGAGGGGCTGCATGCGTATGGTACTGGGCAGGAGGCCTCACGGCATGTCCCTTCTGCCTCATCCTCAGTGGGGCAGGAGGTGGCTGCAACCCGTCCATGTGTCTGGGAGGATCATGATCTGAAATGTCCCTGTGTACTGGCCTGGGCTGAGTGCTGGTGTCCCTGCCACAGCACCAGGGGCAGCTGGGCCTCCATTCTTATCCAGTCACTTGTGGGATAGATGCCCTTCCCCCCCAGCCAGAGGTATGTGGGTCCAGGCCCTGGGAACATGGCTGGACTTTGTAGATGTAAGGGAGCCACATACTCCAGAACATTCCAGAGAGGAGGTGGGAGGGAATCCAGGGGTCTGTGGGCTGCTCAGTTGACACGCACCTGTCCTGCACTGCCCACCTCTAACACGCAGGGTCCAGCTAGCCGGCTGACCATAATAGGGCAGGGCAAGGGCTGTGGGCAGTGGAGTGGGCTGGGCAAAGTTCTCTCAGGAGGCCAGACCTGCTTGGGTGGAGTTCAGAGCGTCCTGACCCGGAGTCCTCAGGACACTCCACAGGTCCAGAACACTGTAGGGAAGTGGACCCAGAGCAGGAGCGGCCATCTGCCCTCCAAGGGGCCTGGCAGAGTCTGCCATAAGAGGTCCCAAGCCACCTTCAAATCACAGGCTTCTTGTGGGCAACTGAGGAAGTTCTGGGGACCCTGTCATCTTGCTCGCAGGGCCCCATCATGACCTTGACCTGAGATGGCATGGAGTGACTTTAGAAACCCTGGGGGCATGTCTTAGCCTGCTCCATGGGCCAGTTGCTTCTACTTGGCAGGACCGAGGCACAGACTGTGTCTACGGCCACATTTGGAAGTTTAGCTCTGACTCTGTTAGAAATGCCCCTGAGTTGACAAGAAGCTCAGGATCTGACAGACTTCAGCCACATGGTCTGGCAGCTCTGAAGTGCCCCGGTCCTGGCCATCGTTGAGGTGTAGGTCTGCACCATGGCTGCCCCCAGGTACCCAGGACCAGGGAGTGGGAAGGTGAACCATGGCAGGGGACCTGTGGTCAGTGGCACTGGCACCTGAAGAGGTGAGACTTTCAAACTTGAAGGCTTCGGAGCCATTTTGCTGAAGAGGTGACTGAGCCCCAGAAGCCATCATAGCCAGGTGACTGTCCTGGGACCCCATTTGATGATGTGCACTGGCTAGGGTGAGTGGCCTCTGCCTGGAACCTGCAGATCTGCGTGAGCTCGTGGGGTTAAGGTGTGGATCTGGAGATGTGGTCATCTGCATAAGATGGGCCCTTAGCCCAGCGCTCAGCGGAAGGCCAAGGCCTTGCAGGTGCATCCAGCACACTCACACCGTAGGGTCTGCAGGGCACGTTCTGCAGGTCACTCCCCCACCCCCCTGCACCTCAGGAAGCAGGCTGTTCAACGGGGTGGCTGAGTTTGTAGCGCTGCCTGTCCGCTCTCAAGAGCCCACCCTCTGTGTCAGGGAGAGGCCCAGCTCCCATGCCTGTGGGCTCCCAGCCCCAGGAAGTCAGGATGTGGTAGAGGCTCGGCAGGTGTTCACGTGGACACAAGGAAAATCCTCCACCAACATTTTTACTTGTTACAGCGTTTTGCACCAGGAACATTCCAGAACCTCTGCGACCTATCTGGCGCTCTCTAACCAGCATTCCTTTCTGTGGCCTTTGCCAGGTGATGTGTCCAATCTGGATCCCAAGTTCTCCTTTGAAGGCACCAAACTCGATGTGGGGAACATTGTGCTGGCATTGTACAGCGGCCTCTTTGCCTATGGAGGATGGTAGGTTCCAGAATGTCTGGACTCTTGCCCCGGGACATGGCCTGAAGTGTGTAGAAATCCTGAATCTCAAGCCACACAAGGCAGCTTAGCAGTGCGGGCAGGACAGAGCATTGGAAGCCCTCTGGAGGCCACCCTGGCATGGGTCACAGGTCAGCCATGGGGACCCACAGAGAATAGCAGCCTTCAAAAACCAGGCTTCCCCAGCCAGGTCCTGCCTTCAGCTGCTGTGTGGCAAGCAGGTGGGGAAGGTGCTAGAAGGCAGGTCGGGAGGAGGGCGGGGGCGGGTAGGAGTGGCCTGTCCAGGTTGCTTCCAAGTCCAGCTGGGCAGGTGCTGTGATGCTGTCTAGAACCCAGGGGCTAGTCTTCCCTGCTCACCAGAGCAGTAGACTTGATGGTCAGGTGAGGCCTACTCATGCAGGGAGTGCAGAGCCTCTGGGGGTCCCTGCTGAGTTCTGTGTCTCTTTCCCGAATGGTTGGGGGTGACATGATGAAATTCCTGTCTGATTTCTAGGAATTACCTGAACTTCGTCACAGAGGAGATGATCAACCCCTACAGGTATGGGGGACACACGGAGACGGCTCATTGGTGGGCTCAGCTCAGCCTCCATGAGGCCATGCCAGGCACCTGGTTACAGGGCTGTGTGACCTGGAAAGAGGCTCACCCTGGAAGTGGGCCACAAGTGCCCCTGGGACCCCGCTCGGCTGGGTGGGGTATGCCCCTCAGTTCTCGGGCGGCGAGGCTGGTGGATTGAGGCTTCTGGGCTGTGCTTCACACGTGTGTTCTTTGGCATTGCAGAAACCTGCCCCTGGCGATCATCATCTCTCTCCCCATCGTCACCTTGGTGTACGTGCTGACGAACCTGGCCTACTTCACCACGCTGTCCCCCGAGCAGATGCTCACGTCTGAGGCTGTGGCTGTGGTAAGACATCCCATCTGCCTCTGCCAGGCTGTCCCGACAGGCAATCTTCACACCTACCCAGGGGGCCACATGGCTGTCATCCGTCTCTACCACTGGCTGCAAGGGTCAGGGTTGTCCTCAGCCTGGGCTCTCTGTTAAAATCACGGGAGGGGCTTTAAACGGCTGGACCACGAGTCAGTGAGTCTGGCTTCCTGGGCGCACCCGTCCTGGGGCCGGGGCTCTGCACGGTGAGTCGGTGGGCTGTTGCTGATTTGCCGGACGACAAAGCAGCCGTGGCCGAGTCCTACTCAGTCAGAACTCACTGCTTGCAAAGACCCACTTATCAGTTGTGCAGAGTCCCCAGCAAGGTAGGTCCTTGTCTCAGACTAGTGTTGGCCTGCGGCAGGTTGACAGATGTCCCACGGGAGGAGCTGGCATCAGGAACAGTGAGCATTCCCCTGCAATCTGGACTGGGACAGCCCAGGGGAGAGCCACTGCAATCTCTGTCCCTGAGATGTCCCCTTAGTCTAGAATCCAAACCTGAGAGATGGCAGTGTGTGCAGAAACCGAGATGAGGGGGTGAGGTTTTAGCGCTAGGGGCCAATGGTCATGTCCTTGTGTCCCTGCAGGACTTTGGGAACTACCACCTGGGAGTCATGTCCTGGATCATCCCTGTCTTTGTGGGCCTGTCCTGCTTCGGCTCTGTCAATGGCTCCCTGTTCACGTCCTCGAGGTGAGCGCCCATCCACAGGAGGGAGGCAGCCCAGCTGCCAGGTCCCAGTGCCCACATCTGCTTTTCAGCATGTGTTCTATTAAAGTTCCCTTTCTATTGTGTAAAGTTGAGATAGCAGGAATTGAAGCATGACCTTTGCCCTCGTGCTACCCTGGGAGGGGGTGTGTCTGCTGTCCTGTCAGGTCCCTTCCTAGGCTGCTGCTGTGAAACTCCCCCCCCCCGAGGGCTGGAGGGGAGGACCCACAAAAGTACCTGCGCCCTGCCCCCGGAGACGCAGCCTGCTACAGGCACTTCTGTCCCTGTGGGGTCATGGGGCTGACTGCCCACTGCTCCACCCGCAGGCTCTTTTTCGTGGGGTCCAGGGAGGGCCACCTGCCCTCTGTCCTGTCCATGATCCACCCGCAGCTCCTCACACCCATGCCGTCTCTCGTGTTCACGGTAAGCCTGCCGCGCAGCTCTGTGCCATCCCCGTGACATCAGGGGCTCCCTCCAGGTGCATACAGTGTAGATCTTGTAGCTCTCCACGTAGCACGGGAGGTCCAACTGCAGCTGCCCTGTGATTGGGCACCATTCAGGCAGCTCCAATCTATCAGGCTCCAAAGGACTCCAGAAAGACACTGAAGTTCTTCGAAGTTTTTATTTCCACATAAAGTACAGGCTAGTTTTTAGAGTTTTCAAGCAGCCTGGAAGCGTGTGGAAGGAAGGCTCTGCCGAGGTGCCTTGGGCTTGGCCGCGCTCGGGTGTGCCCCGTGTTTGTGCGTTGTGGATGGGCTCCATCCTGTGCACCTTCTGCTGTTCTCTGTGGAACTGAAAGACTTTTCAGTTCTCTCAGCTCTCTTGCTGTGAAACAGAATCACCCCAACCTAGCAGGCTGAAGCAGAAGGCACCCCTCATCCCACACATTTGTGAGGCTCACTTGTAGTAGCCAAGATGGCTGCTGGGGTCCTAGCCTGAATGCCCACCCATGGGGCACATGGCTCTCAGCCCCAGTCACAGTGGCCGCCTCCACCAAGGCTGGCAAGAAGCCAAAGGTCCTGGGTGCTGGGCTTCTCCAGGGTGCCTGACATGGGGGACCAGCACCCAACCCCACCTGTGGTCTGAGAGAGCCAGGAGTAAGCCACGTGTTTTAAGACCTAGCCTTGAAGGTAGCAGTCTGTCCTTTCTGCCTGGACCTGTTCGTTGGAAGCAAGTTGATCAGTCTAGTCTGTCCGAGAGCAGGATTAGGTACCACCTTCCGAACAGAGAAGGGCCAGGTCAGTTCTGGACATGCCTAAAAACTGCCCAGTTTGACCATGGCCTAAGCATGTGTGCTCAGCATGGGTGCTCCGAGCCTGTCATACGGTCCCCCCCATTGGTGGGCATTTAGGTTGGTCCCAGGACATTGCCCTTCACAGCATGTGCCAGTGGTGCTGGGTCCATTTATTCACTCCTGCCCCTCAATGAGCAGCACCTCCGCTTATCCTGGAGACCTAGTGAGCTCCATTTTCTGGCACATTCCTCAACCTCGCACATGCTGCATGCCTTGGCTCCTTTTCACAGCGGGAGCAGGCTGGACGCCAGCCAGGCAGGAATGTCCCAGCACCCGGATGGCCTCTGCTTTCTCCGTGGACTGGGCACAGCCCTGCAGAGGGTTCAGCCAGCCTGTCTCTACTTTCAGTGTGTCATGACCCTGCTGTACGCCTTCTCCAAAGACATCTTCTCGGTCATCAACTTCTTCAGCTTCTTCAACTGGCTGTGCGTGGCCCTGGCCATCATCGGTATGGTCTGGCTGCGCTTCAGGAAGCCTGAGCTGGAGCGGCCCATCAAGGTGAGCACCTGGCAGAGAGGTGGGTGAGCATAAGTGTCCCCAGCAGCCTCAGGGTCTTGCCCCTCTCTCGCCTCCCTGTCCCCAGGGCACACCAGGCCTCGCTGCCTTCTTAGCAGGCTTCTGAGGACCAAGTGAGACAGCTGCACAGGTACTCTCCACTCTAGACAGCAGGAAGGACCATCATCAGTGAGCTTGCAGGGGCAGCTGCACGGGTGCTGTCCACCCTAGACAGCAGGAAGGCCATCATCAGTGAGCTTGCAGGGGCAGCTGCACAGGTGCTGTCCACCCTAGACAGCAGGGTGGACCATCATCAGTGAGCTTGCAGGGACAGCTGCACGGGTGCTCTCCACCCTAGACAGCAGGAAGGACCATCATCAGTGAGCTTGCAGGGACAGCTGCACGGGTGCTCTCCACCCTAGACAGCAGGAAGGACCATCATCAGTGAGCTTGCAGGGACAGCTGCACGGGTGCTGTCCACCCTAGACAGCAGGGTGGACCTTCAGTGAGCTTGCAGGGACAGCTGCACGGGTGCTGTCCACCCTAGACAGCAGGGTGGACCATCAGTGAGCTTGCTGAGACCTTGAGTGTGTGAAGGTGCATGGCCGTAGCGGCTGTCCTGCGAGGAGGAGGGCAGAGCCCCATGGTGGCCAGTGGCCAGTAGCTCCTGTCCCTTGGCTAGTTCTTTTGGCACAAGGCTGTTATAGTTGGCTCCTGCCATAGGCAATGTCCCTGCCCCACTCCTACCCGCCAACAGTGTCTACATAAGGACAGGGTAAAGCTGGATCCCTGGCAGGGGCCCCGTGGCTTAATGACCCAGACACCCCTACTCCTCATCTGCCCCTGGCCATGGCAGTTCAGGGCAGTCTGTTCAGCACCTGATAACTGGTGCTTTACAATCCCACCCGGCAGGAGCCCCCGGAAGAAGCCTGTCTCAGGTATGTCCAGCTAGGCCACCGCACCCTTCATAAGGACCAACCTTGTGACTGCATGCACCAGCCAGTACAAAGCCCCCGATGTGTGCACCCTTCTTCCCAGGATGGCTTGCCCATCTGCGGATACAGGACAGCTGACGTGGGTCCCATGTCAGTATAGTCCCACAGACGTCAAGACATGAGCAGCGAGCCACCGGCCACGGTGTCTGCAGGGTGCAGGCTTGGGTGGGAGGGGCTCCACCATCCATGAAGGGTTCTCTGTGCTTGCCGACGTGTGGCCAGGCCCTTCCCAGGAGCACCAGGCCCCTGCTCCTCCCTGGGTACCACAACCAAGTTTTGGGGTCTGTGTGGGAGCCAGTAGGGCCCACCCTGCTGCCCCGGGGGACCTGGAGAGGCCACACTGCTCATTTTCATTCCTTGGTCCACTTTGGGTAATTGTACGCCTGGCGCCGTGTGCTGAGGCTGATGGTGTGGGACATGGACTCAGTTCTTGAGGCCTGGGAACGTGCAAGTCCACATGAGCCACTGGGCAGGGTGGCCTCTAAGCCAGGTGCAGGTGTGGGGGCCAGGCAGGCTCCAGGCTGGCACGCTGCAGGCAGCAGGGCAGTGGGCTGATGGGAGTCCCGTCTGCAGGGACCTAGCAGTGTGGCACAGGAGCTGAAGACAGACATTCTGCTGTGTCCCCAGGTGAACCTGGCCCTCCCCGTGTTCTTCATCCTGGCCTGCCTGTTCCTGATCGCGGTGTCCTTCTGGAAGACACCTGTGGAGTGCGGCATCGGCTTCGTCATCATTCTCAGTGGACTGCCTGTCTACTTCTTTGGGGTCTGGTGGCAGAACAAGCCCAAGTGGCTGCTTCAGGGCATCTGTGAGTGTCCAAGGCTACTAGCCAAGCACAGGCTGCGCAGGCTATCTGTCCCCTGTGGTCCCCACACGCGCTGGCGGAGATGTCACATTGGGCGCCAACTGAGGGTTCCAGTCACTGTGGGGTATTGGTGGGGAGGGCCGCCCCTGTGCCTCAGGGATAAGATGCTCTGCTTGGCACCAGCTTGACTCAGAGGGCTTTCCAGAAACCGGGCTGCTGTTGCCAGATAAGAGCCTGCTGTGGATCAGCAGCTGAGACCCAGTGCCCCACCTAGGAGGCCAGAGCAGAAGACGCGCTAGCAGCCCAGGGCTGGGGCCCTGTCTTCACCCACATGAAAGCCAGGCTTCCTGGGAAAATAGCCCAGCCCTCAACCCTGGGTGCAAGAGCCAAATGCAGGGCAAAAACCTGGTGCCTGAACCTCGTCCGTCCCCACAGCAAATCTCTGTGGAAAGTGCTGGGTGGTACTGGGGATGCGGCTCAGGAAGCGTTCTGGCCTGGCATGTGCGAGGCCCTGGGTTTAGTCCCCAGCACCTCAAAAGAAGAAAGTGCCAGGTATTGCAGGTCTTCATGGGGACAGGACCCTTATAGACACAGCCAGTTGCCCCAGGTCCCCAACCCAGTCTTAGGGCTCAGAGGCTGCGAGTGCAGTGTAGAGCCCAGGATTGTGCCCAGATGGCACCAAGTATCCTGTAGAAGGGCCCCTCACCCTAGGCTGCGGTCAGAGCTGAGCCCATGGGAAATGTGTGAGTGTCCAGCTGCCCGTGGTCTCGGGGGTAGGCCGCTCCACCTGCACCCACGCTGGTGGCCCACTGGCCATGGCAGCCTGTGGCATAGTGGGGGGTGTGGTCATGCCACCAGCCATGAGGCCTCGGGCCGGTGCTAGTATTGACCATACACTGGAGGTCTCTTTGGAACTTTATGGTGGCGGTTGGGTGAGAACTGGGCAGTGGGGCCCTCACCTCCAAAGGAAAGACAGGTGGCCCAGCGCACAACTTGGCGCACTCACTCACCTGTTCTCTCCCCGCAGTCTCCATGACCGTCCTCTGCCAGAAGCTCATGCAAGTGGTCCCACAGGAGACCTAGCTGGGAGGTGGTCTCTGCCAGGAGAGCACGCCAAAGCCGTGTCCAGACAGCTTGCCCTCAGAAAAGCAGCTTCCGGTCCCGTCATCCCACAGCTCTGCCGTGCGCCGCCGACCCCCGAGTCCCCTTGCTGTCCCTGCCTGGGCCGGCACCCACAGCAGCTGTGGTCGCTCTGGTACGAGTGGAGTCCTGGAAGATGAACGCCCCTGGTGGCTCCCAAGCAAGACATGCCGGCTACAAGCTGAGGATGGCCTGGCAGCTCTTACCCACAGGGACTCGCCTCTGTTCCTCCTTTCCCTTCCCATGTTCATTTGCATTTTTTAACTTAAATTTGGGCTCAGGTTGATGCCACCAAGATGATCACTGTTTAAAGGAACAGGTCCAGAGGAGGTAGGATGGTCTTTTCTCAACACGGTCCGCTGCACAGCACGCCTGCAAGGGACCAGATCACTGTCTCTGGACAGAATTCTGAGGCTTCTAGGACCATGGACTTGCACTGGCAGCAGACAGTGCCTGGGCTTGACTTTCTTTCTTCTGTGGTGCTGGGGACCAAACCCAGGACCTTGAGCATGCTAGGCAAGTGCTCTACCCCTGAGCTATGTCCCCGACCATCTTAGCTTAGCTTTTATTTGATTGTAGCTGTAGGGGCATGAGTGAAAACAGCCCGCTGGGTGGTGTCTCTTTGCCTTGAAGTCTTAAGGTAGTTCCTTCCTCGTAGCCTGAAAAGAGAAAGCAGTGTCTCTTGTAGGCAGCACAAAGAGCCGGGTCTGCCTGTTCCCGACGCTGGCCTCAGCAGGGCCTGCTCCTTGGGCCTGAGGACCCCATGTGGGCAGCGCCTCCTCCTGGCAAAGTCCTGATCCCCAGATCTAGAAACAAGGGCAGGGGCTATGGGTGCTGCAGCCCTGCCCTGAAGAGTCAGCCTCTGCCCACTAGACAACAGCCCCTATCAGAGGCTGGCTTCCCACTCCTGGCCTCGGTGCCACCTCCCTCCATGCCCTCATTCCCACTCTCACCTCTGCCGCTACTGGGCCACAGCTGCTCCCCTTGCCCACCCAGGAGCTGCACTGGTGGTCTTTTCTGTCTTCTCTGGGGGACACTTAGGCCCGGCCCCTTGCCCACCCAGGAGCTGCACTGGTGGTCTTTTCTGTCTTCTCTGGGGGACACTTAGGCCCGGCTGCACATCTAGCTACACTGTTCTTGCTGAGCTGCCAGGATGTCCCTGGAAACCACCAGGAGAGGTCACTGTCTCAGGTCAGAAGACCCTGGCAGGCTCCTGTCTTGCACCCTGGGGGCTCAGCCTCAACATCAGACCGCTCACTGACCTCCTGGGAGGAAGGCAGTGTGGGTCACATTGCAGGGTTCGCCATGTCCCTGGGTTAGGGCATGGAGAGATCCAGGCCCCCCTAAAGCAGGGCTCCCACTCTGCAAGGCAGGTCAGAGGGGTCCAGTCAAATTCTGGGGGCTGTGTCCATGGTGCTGACTCTGAATCTACCTGCTAGATTCCAGGAGTGTGGTTGGACCCTGGCCCATCTGGGAAGACCTTGCATTCTGACCGTGTGTGGCCACCGTGTCCTAGGGTATGACGTGCACATCTGGCCTGTTCATCCTCTGCCTTTCATTCTGTCCTAACCCTACTAACGCGGAGGTACTGTTGGCACTGTGTGTATTTATTTCAGGTGGTCGGCCCTCAGCTGGCCGTGGCGTGTGGTACCACGTCTGCACCGGCCACCTTGGTCCATCCACTGTGGCATCCACAGAGTTAATGACTCGTGGCTGGAACATCTTTTATTCTTGTGTTAATGGCTAACCTGTTACATTAGGCTGTTTGGGGTGGGGAGTTCTGTTGTTTTGTGGGGTGTTTTGTTTTTAAAGAAAAGAACTGGAATTCTAAAAAGTGCTGGTGTCTCTGTGTCTTCTTCAGGGCCACATTGGGTGTTGAGAGTTCCCAGGGTTCCTCCCCAGCTCATGCATGCGTTCGTGGTGTGGGTCTGGACAGGTGTGGGTGGCCTGTGGAGCCTAGGGGTGACAAGGCTAGCAGGCAGCAGGGGACAGAGTGGGTCCCAGGGATCAGGGCGCCCAGGCACAGGTGGGGAGGAGCCTCCTGCTGAAGGAGGCTTGAGGGCCCGAACGCCAGTGTGGGGCACCTGAGCCTGCTCCGTGGCTGAGGGAAGCATCTTGCTACTCCAGGGACAGGGGCACAGCAAGGAGTGAAGTGACCGTCCACCACACCTCCCATGTCCTGGTGGCTGCAGTTCTAGGCCAGGGGGTTAGGACCTGCTCTGCCTCAGAACCTTGGGAGTCTCATCCCTAAATGGCGTGGGGGGAGGGTGCTGGGGTGGCAGGCACTGTGGACATGGAGCCCTGGGGCCGGTGGCAGCCAGGCATATCCCTGACAGTGTGGTCTCAGGAGTGGGGTGCTCAGTTCCTGTGAGCCTGGGAGGGGTTGAGCTTTTCCCAATGGGGCCAGTTCCGTAGCACATCAGGAGATGCTTGGTGCTGCTGCCCAGGGCATCCTGAAGGGTAGTAGTCAGGGTCACCCTGAGATGGCCCTAGAGTCCGAGTGGGCCCCTGGCCACGTCCCCTGCACAGGCCCAGGCGTTCTTCCTGCCTGCACCGCCCCCTCAGGTCTGAGAAACCAAACAATACCCTGGCTAGGAAGGGCAGGCCCAGGCCTTGGTGGTACCCTCCAGAGGCAAAGGGACTGGTTTCAGAAGGCTGCCTCTTCCCTCCCTGTCATTAGGACAATTGAGGAGCTGGGACTTGGGAGTGCCTCCCACGGTGGGGAAGGCTGGGCATCTTCAGGCCCTAGGGCAGGCACATTCCCCTTCTGTGAAACGACCTGAAGCAGGCCGTCTGCCAGATGGTCCTGCTGCCCACCTCCAGGCAGTTCCTGGTCAGCCTTTTGTCCGGACTCCCAGCCCCTAATATGGCCTAGACAGGGAAACAGGCCCAGCACCCTGCACACTTGCCCCAGGGCCACCTGAGGTCCTCAGGGCCTGCTGACCATGAGCCTCACTTCTCTCCTTGAGCAAGAGCCCTGCACGTGATTCACTGCCCTGGCCACGGGTGGCCATCCTGAAGCTCTGGTCATCCCCCTTCAGCTGAAGAGGCACCTGCCCCCCAGTGCTTCCTGATGATGTCCCCTGTGAACTTTACAGCTCTGCCCTCCAGGAGCAGCTGCCTGCAAGAAAGCCCCTTCCCAGGTGATTTGGAGGAGGGGTGTGGACACTGCAGGGTCTCCTGGGCAAGGTCAGTCCCTGGCCCTTCAAAGCCTCCTTCTCTGTCTTGTGACCATGTGGGTAGCGTGGAGACCCCCACCGTGCACACCACGCCCCTGGCCCTCTCTTTAAGAAGACAGCATCTGATGCCAGCTGCCACTCACCCTGCCTGTTACATCTGATCACAGGACTGGATGTGGACAGCTGAGCTAGGTGTGAGCTTCATCTTCATTTCTTCCAGGATCTTTACCAAGCGTTAACCATACGTGGAAACCTGCCAGTAGTGACCTTGCTCGGATGCTGGCCGGGTCGGGGCCCGGTTGGGGCCAGGTGTTCGGGACCCTGCACCAGCATGCAAAAGGGACTGCTTTGGAAGGGTGAGCTTGAGGTCAGGGTGGAGAGCAGGTGCAGAGCCCTGTGCTGGGCAGAGTCCAGTGGGACCCAAGTGCCAGTCTGGCTGGAAACGATTGGCCAGAGCCAGACCTGGCCAACTTGTTTCCACCCTCTACAGGGCAGGGAGAACTGATTTGATAAGTGCTAAGCAGGGGTTTGCAGAGTGAAAACAAATCAAATTTTATAAAGAAGGAGGTGGGACTGTCGCGTTAGGGGGACACACTGCTTCAACCAGGTTTTGGTCACCTTTCCCACTACGATCAAAATGCCTGACAAACAATTAGAGGAGGAAAAGTTTATTTTGACTCACAGTCCACAGATGGGCGACCCCATCACCCGGGCCCAAGGTGAGGCAGGGTATCCCAGGGGAAAGGCCCAGTGGAGGAGTGCTGTCCTGGCAGCCCGGAGAAGAGGGGAAGGGGCCCCAGGGCAGGCATACCCACCTCCTCGGCCTCGTCCCACCTGCACACAGTTCCACCCAGTGGTCCATTCAGACCACAGCCTTCACGGTCCAGCCATCTCTCCTAAACAATCATGCATTGACATGGGTTTTGGGGGACGCCCCACACCCAAACTGAGGCCTAGCAGGTTCTCAAGTTTTAGCAAGAGTTTTTCTTTTACGAGATAGGGAAAGGGTGTGGGGAGCGGGTGAATGCCCCAAGAAAACAGTAGGTGGAGAAGGCGTCTCCTGAGGCCCATGGGGTCTCAGGAGGACTACAGGCTACTCCAAGCTCCAGGATCTGGGGAAGGAGGGAATTGAACCAGTTTGCTCAAGAGGCATTTTGCTTGTTCCTCACTGATGAAGCAAAAGAATGGAGTCTGGGTCTGGGTAGACCCCTGCCCACGCACCCTGCTCTCCCCCCACAGAGCTCTAGCTGGTAGCCTGATGCCCAAAGGAACAGTCTGGAAGATGGTGATCATGAGACCCTGGGGCAGCTCTCTGCCACCAAGGAGAGGACAGGGTCAAGGGGAAAGGGTGGGGGCCTGGAGGTTCTAGTGACCTGGCCATCTCGGGGAGGAGTGCTCAGTTTGAAGGGCAGGGAGATGGGCTGAGGGGTGGTGTCTGGAGTCCAATGAGCTCCTGCAGCCTTGGCGTGCATGTGTGAACTGTGCATGGCCATGGTCATCAGAAGCCCAGGTGGCCTGCAGTGAGGAGGGCCCTTGCCTGTGAAGTTGGCCAAAGCCACAGGCACAGCTGTCAGCAGGTGTGGGGCTGGGACAGAGTGGGACTAGTTCCCAGCCGAGGGTGCACTGCTGACCTCCAGCCAACAGGGAGACTCAGGGACCTCCCTATGAACAGGATCCCAGCGAGGGAGACTGGCACCAGCCTCCTCTGGTCCTCCCGGCCTTGGGCAGCACCTTCAAGGCCTCTAACCACTTGCCAACTCTTGGGCCTCTGAAGAGCTTCAGTCCTCAGCCTGCCTCCCATACATCTGCAGGGACAGTGACAGTGGGAAGTGACCATAAGCCTCCTGCCACAGGGCTCACGGGTGTCCCTGGACCTGCCCCTCCCCAGGTAGCCCTGGACAGGATGATGGACCACTCCAATGTGGCCTCTTGGGACTAGCGGTGGCGGGAGGGGCCACCTTCCAGTTCCTCGGCCAAAACCTGAGAAGGTGCGCTGACCCTGTGGCAGGTAGAGGGTAGAAGGATGGTGTTGCCCCGCACTGGGAGAAAGTGGGGCCCAGGGAGACAGGAACTCAGAGGTGGAATTGGATCTATGAGTGTTGGATGCAAAGTGCAGTGTGGGGACCCTGACCCTTGGCACCTAGGTACCTCAGCCCCCCGCAGAGGCTCCTGGCCCTGTGCCCTGCAGGCCTGCCCCCACCTCCAGCCCATGCTCCTCCTGGGCCGGCCTGTGCCCACCTTGCGGTCCCAGTGCATCTGGTCCTATCTCCAGTGAAGAGGCAAATCCTGCCCCAGAAGCATCTTGGGCTCTGGACAAGGCTTGGTCCTGCCAGAAACTGCTGGATGCCCTGTTCACTCCTGGGGTCCAGTTCCAACAAGACCCAGTTCTGTCCCTTCAAGCAAAGAGTGACTAACTGAGGGCAGGACTGGACGGCAGGCTGGAGCCAGCTGCTGAGGGCACAGTGCCCTGAGCAGACCTTCACAACTAGTCTCGGCCTGTTCACGAGAGATCAAATCATCTCTGGGTTAGACGGCAATGGAAGGTTCCAGAAGTCCCCCCTCCCTCACCGACTGCTACAGGGCTGGGAAGAGAACAGGCACGTGGCACCAGGCCTCCCCCAAGGGAGGGCTCTTACCCTGTCCAGTGAGACCCCAGAGCTGAGGTGTCCAGGTCTGGCCCACACTCCAAGCTCTCTGGCAAGTAGCCTGGCTGCGGGAGGCCACCCAACCTCAAGAGGAGGCTCCAGTTAGCCCTCGGGCTCCTCAGAATCCCTTAATCCCAACAGCTCCTGACTCAGGCTGGGAGCGGGCACAGATGAGCCCAGGGCAAGGGCCCGGTGGCTGGGACACAGTCCCACCCTCTGGTCTCAGGAGGCTCCGTGAGGTTCCCTTCTCAGCACACACGAGCAGCTGCTTTTGCTGGCTACTGACTGTTCTCACTTTCAGAGTGTCCTGTCCTTTGCAGCAAGGGTTCACGGGAGCCCTGGATGTTACTGCTGCGGCCTGCTTTCACTGCTGTGACATTTTCTCCCAGACTGTCACCTTCATTAGATGGCCTGAGCCTGGCTCTCAAAGGTGCCCTGTAGGAGTGGAGGCTCCGTGCTGGCCTCTTCCATGAAGCTGCTCCCGTTTCATCCTAAGCTTGGTCCCTCTTGGAGGAGAGCTGCACATGCGTGAAGGCTCCTGGTGGGGCCTGGCCCTGCTGCCTGCGACATGTGTCCTGCTCCTGTTCTGGTGCAGATCCCAGGAGGGGAGCTTCTCCACCCGCTGTTCTCTTGGGAGCTCCTGTCCACGGGCTTTGCTTACCTTTGGCTGTCTGTAAACATGGGGGAAGCTGGTGGTGCACACCAGCAACCCCAGCAACTGGGGAGGCTGAGGCAGGAGGATGGGAGGATCGCAAGGCTAGACTCAGCAACTTAGTGAACTCAAAATAAATAAGAAGGGCTGGGAATTTTGCTCAGCAGTAAAGCTCCCCTGGGCTCAATCCCCAGAATAATAATAATAATAATAATAATAATAATAATAATAATAAAAGAACGATTTTAGAGGCTGGGGATTCCCAAACATCTTTAGACAGAAACCAAAGAATAGGGAGGTAGCAGTCCTGTTGGAATCCCCGGGTCCCCAGAGGGCAGGCTCGGTGTGGAGTCCCAGCCCAGCCAGGGATGGTGAGCAGGCAGCTCCCTGTCTCCCAGGCTTTTCAGGGCTGTGAAGTGGGCATAGTGAGAGCAGCCCGGGGGTGGGGTGGGAGTTTAGAGAAGGGGCCTCCGCATGCTTCCCAGAAAGCACCTGGGAGCCACCATCCCCTCCTAGGCCGACATGCTCCTCTTCCCAGGGCTTGCTTTGGGGCAGCCTGAGGGGAAACTTACGGGAACCTTCTGAAAAAACCCGTCTTAGTAATGTGAGCCCCTGAAAGAGACAGTTTCTTCTGGAAGCAGCTGGAGGCAGCCTGAGAAAGGCCCACACACGGGAGCCCAGAGCCTGGGGAAGGCCTGCCTGCTGTCCTTGTGGCAGAGAGGATGAGCTGTGTATACCCACGGGAACAGAGTGCTCTGGGCCAAGAATGCTGTCCAGCCACTGTGTGCCTGTCTAACCTCACCTCGCGGCGGCCTGCACAAAGCCTGGGCAAGCCCAGCAGAAGGAATTGTCCTGATGGGCAGGTAAGGGCTTCCTATGCCCTCCTGGGGCTGGGGCTGCACTGCCTCAGATCTGGAGGCCAAAGCCTACGATCAGGGTGTCCGCATGGCCATGCTGCCTCCAGAGGCCGGAGAGGGTGCTGTTCCTGTCCCAGCCCTTGCGGCCCCAGGCCTCCCTTGGCTTGCAGCCCATCTCTCCCATCTCTGCCAATCCAGGACGACCTCATCTTAACCCATTGCAAAAACCCTATTTCCAAATAAGGTCACATCCCGAGGCTGAAAGTGGACCTGCCTTTGGGGGATGCACTTTCCCCAGCATAGCCATGGCCCAGGCTAGTTCCTGAGGGGCCCCTGCATGCTGGGCAGCGCTGATTCTGCACCTTCCTGGTGGTCAGCCCTGACTGGGTGGGGGCTGGAATACCTGGGCGATGAGTCATCAGAGTCACCTGCAGAGTGTGGACACCTGCCCCTGCCTTGCTCTTGAGATTCAGGAAGCCGGACCCTCTGGGAGCCACCTCCTCAGGGCCATGGCCAAGCTCCCACTCCCACCTCAGACACACCCATGGGCACCTGCAGGATTTCCACAGAATATTCTGGAAGACAGCCCCAAACCAGAAGCTTTGCCCACCAGAGTTCCTGTTCCCCCTCCCCTCACCCAGACTCTTGAGGCTCCCGTCCTCTACACCCAGCAGGGCCCCACCTCTTCTCCTTGACCCCTGACACCCACACCTTCTGTTTCCCTTCCTCTGTGGCACTGAGGGGAGAACGGGCCCCCAGCTGGGGCAGGAGGGTGTGGGGGGGGGCAAGGAGGCAGCTGGGTGTGCTCAGAGAGAGGGCAGCAGGAAAAGAAAACGGAAATCTCAGGAGGCGTGCACTCTCGGTCAGCTGGAGCAGGGTCAGCTTCTGGGGGTGGACGCCACCCTGACTGTTTAAAACAGCTTTTAATTGTGGAGCTATTTCAGGTTTCCAGGAAGCTGTGAAGATGTAGATAAAGCTCCTGAGCATGTTCCCCCACCATCCCCTGGAAGGAGCATTTGTCACACTGGTGAGCCCCACGGTTCCTAAGAGTGGTTCAACCCACACTTTGCATAGATCTCTAGACCCTCGCCCTTTCTCCGTCCCAGAGCTGCACCCAAGATGCCATGTCTCCTTCAGTCCTGTCTCCTCAGCTCCTTCAGTCTTGCACCTGGCACCTCCCTGCCTCCCCTCGGCTGGCCTGTCTGGAAATAGCGGGGACAGATGGCCTCTCCTGCTGCAGAGACAGCCACTTGGGTTTAGGCAAGGCAAGGGGCTTGGGCAAGGGAGACTTCTGAACCCAGAGAGGGTCCACACCAGTCATGTGAGCAGACTGTGTTCCAAGGCTGGCTGCCTGGGCTGCTGTGGCCAGAGGACACACTGTTGCCTCCGTCCTGTAGCCTCAGTGTCCTGTGATAAGGCCCAATGCAGGCTTGTGAGTGAGGGCTCCCCCGTCAGGGACTCCCCACTCCATGTTGGGGTTTTCTGCGTGTGAGGGTGTTTCCTGTACTGGAGATCAAAGCCAGGCTGTACCACCGAGTGACCCTGCCCTGCAGGGGTTTCACTAAGTAATCCCTTGGCTCTGGCAACTTTCCCGATACCAAGAGTCTGTCTGGGAAGAGAACAGACTTGGGGTGCAGGGCAAGGAGCAAGAATCCAGAGTCCATGCAGAGGCCAGCAGTGGCTGCCCCTGACATCTCTGGGTATTTTCAAGGTGGGCCTGGATCTTGATCTTGCAAGGTGCTCCACAGAACAAGGGATCGGGTCTGGGCTAAGGATGCTTTCCTGCTGTCCTGACGTGCCGGTTCCCTGCCAGGTCAGCAAGTACCCACCATGATCCCCTGCGTCCTCTGCAATGGCTCTCTACCTGTCCCTGCAGAGTGCCCTGGAGGCAGCCAGCTGTCCCCGTGGATCTCCCAAGACTTCACTGGATGGGGAACCCAGGAGTACTCCAGGTTCAGTGGCTCGGAATGTTGGGGATGGTGCTTGCTGACCCCTGCCCAGCTGCCCAGGGACCCCAGGCAGCTTCGCGGGCCTCCTGCAGAGAGGAGCTAGGACTTGCCCCAGGGCATCCTGGGTGGTGTGAAGCGATGCGGCAGAACACAGGTAGGCTCTCAGCGAGTGCCAGTCAGGGCACAGGACCCCTCAGGTCCAGCCAGGCATCTGCGAGCAGCTTCCTGGAGTCCTGGGACCCCAAATGCCACAGCCTTGGTGTAGAGTCCCAGGGGCTGGGATGAGCCCAGGGGAGAAGGTCCAGGAGGAGGTGGGAAAGGTCCTGAAGGAGTTTTCTAGAGGCTCCCGCACACACAGTACTTCCTACCTCCCTGAAGCGAGTAGGGACGTCCACACCCCCTGG
Source organism: Aplodontia rufa (assembly GCA_004027875.1). Classification (NCBI taxonomy): domain Eukaryota; kingdom Metazoa; phylum Chordata; class Mammalia; order Rodentia; family Aplodontiidae; genus Aplodontia; species Aplodontia rufa. Next base: position 152,826 of record PVKS010000480.1, read on the forward strand.
GCCTCATCCTGCTCCTGCTGCGGGCCACGGTCTCACTGGGGAATGACAGTTGTGAGCTTGGACTTAGTGTCCTCGGGAGAAGACAACGACAGTGGGACGCTCAAGATGGGGCGGAATTCTCACCGTGTGTGTTCTGGGCAAGGTCTTGGATGCACCTGGACCCTGGGCTCCCCTCTTGCACCTGGGTGAAGTCGACCTGGTGGAGGAAGCTGGCAAATGAAGCCACCACAGAGCCACTGCCTCTGGGTGGGGAGCCTGGAAGGGGTGGCACACGGGCGCCAGGCAGCAGGGCAGACAAGCCCCAGCTTGTGGGGTCTGCTCCTTCAGGAGTAGCCTTCAGGGCCACCTTACGTGGTCAGGCCCTGTCCCCTTAAACCAGCTGAAGATGCCATTTTGCTGTCCCTGAAGAAAGCATGGTTTCAGAGGTCTCTGTGCCAGTGTCCTGGGGCTCCTGTGACCAGTGGCCCCACACAGGTGACTTAGTAACTGCCTTCCCTTGCCTTCTGCAGCCTGGAGGCAGGAATCCAAGCCAAGGCTGGACCCCTGGCATTGGAGGGGACTGCGAGTGGCTAGGGTCTCAGGTCCCTGCTTGCAACTCTGCCCTGTCCAGGTCCTGCAGGGGCCTCAGTGGCCCTGTGGGATTTCCGGGCAGTGTCGGGGAGGGAGGCTCGAAAGGAGAAGAGGGGTACAGTGTGCATCCTGCTGCCCCTGCGTGCCCATGCTGCTCATGACTCTTGTGGGTCGAATGTGTCTCCCAAAAATGCACTCAAGTCCTGATCCGGGGCCGGTGGAGTAGATCTTTTTGGAAACAGGGTCTGTGCCGATGTGATTAGTCAAGATAAGGTCCTGCCAGTGTACGAGGGACTTCAGGTCCAGTGACTGGTGTCTTATGAGAGGAGGGAAACTTTTACACAGACCACAGAGATGGCCATGTGGCAATGGAGGCGGAGCTGGAGCAAGGCGGACACAGGCCAAGAAATCCAGCGCCTCAGGAGCTAGTGGAGGCAAGGCAACACCTCTCGGGGCCTCTGAGGGGTGTGGTAGCCCTCCTGACCCAACCCAGTGGGCATATGACACTGCAGGACACCACACAAGGACACTGCCTCTGTCCTGGAAAAGCCACGGCCTTTGCCATGGCAGCTGGGGGGGGCAGCACCCTGAGCCTTGGCGGGTGCCTCCCTGAGCCTTCCCAGTCCCTGAACCCTGTTCCCACTGTGACTCCCTGCAGGGACACATGTCCTGGATGTGCTGCAGGATGCTGACCATGAGGGAGGCCACCTGCGGGTGAAAGGTGCTGCCCTCATCCGCTTCCTACCGAGTACTGTGCACCTGGTGCTGCTGGGGGCAGGTTGAGAGACTCAGTGGCTCAGGGACCAAATCTACTGAGTGGATAGAGAGGAGTATGGGGACACTGGGGCCTGAGTGGGATTTTGAGTTCTGGTGTTCATCTCCATTTCCTTGGGCAAACCCTGGTTGCCCCTTGGTGCACAAGAGGACGATGGTACTGTGTCCTGTGGAGCCCACAGCTCGAGAGCCATGGCATGTTGTGAGGCAATGTGTGAGAGACAGGCTGGAGGGGTTGTGGGCCAGGCCACACAGGAAGTGACAAGCCATAGGGCACTCAGCGCCAGTCAACCAGTGGAAAGCCCTGTGCCCTGCGCCTGTGTGGCCAGGAGTCCCTGTGATTCCTGCAGCCACTCCTTAATGACCACGCAGCCTCTTCACCTCCCACCTAAAGCCACAGACAAGGCCTCAGCAGGGCTGCCCACCCTTGCAAGGCTCCTGGTGTCCCTAGCCAGTGGCCACATCATTGTGGAACCTGCTCTGTTGTCCACAGCCTCCATCGATCCCTGTGTGTCTCCATGTCCCTCTTGGTTGGATTTAGGGCCCACTCCACTCTAGCATGACCTCCCTTAACTACTTCCATATGCACTGACCCTCTGTCCAATGTGGTCATACCTGAGGTCCCAGTGCACATGCGTTTGGGGGCATGCTGCTACACCTCGACCTGGGCACCAGCTCTTGTGGCCAGAGGCCTGAGTCCCCGGTGCTCTAGGAAATGCAAACTGCTGGAGTCCAGCCCACAGCGTGCGACAGGCCCTGGCTCTCACCAAGCCTCATTTCTGCCTCATTTCTAGCCAACCCGAACTCTGCCCCAGGAGAAGTGAGCATGGCAGCACTTTGGCACAGAACCTCGCCAACGTGGGGAGGTGTCTGTGATCATTCATGCGTCTCTTGAGAACTGGTGGTTTCCCTGGACTGAATGTGCACCTCTGCAGGTGCGTGTCTGCGGCACCCAGGGCCCCAGGGGATTTGCGATCCCTGGGGAGGGGGCCCGTGCTGCTGGAGTGCTCAGTATCAGCTGGGGAGGGGGGCCTTTCTGATCATGCACAAGGCCAGCCTCCTTAGACCCCTGCATCCTTTCCTCCCGCACACAGCATTTCCAAGTAATTTGCATTAATATTTCAAATTGGGAAATTTCATATTGAATTTTTTTACCTAATTAAAAAAAATCAAAGACTAGTAACTTGGGGTGCATGATCCAGAGCATAGGCGTGGCAGGAGCTGTCCAGTGTTGCCCTCTGCATTGCTCACCTTCACTCCTCTGTGCAGGCATCAAGAGTTCAACTCCTGCCCACATCATCACCCCCAAGAAAGCAGGTTCACATAAGGCCAGAGGTTGCAGAACCTAGTGTTGTGCAAGGTGGTGGCCCATGCCCAGACTGCTTTCCTCAGCCTGAGGCCCTCCTGGAGACCGTGGGCAGAAAGGTTCCGGAAGGGAAGGTGGGAGGTGGCATGGACTGCTTGCACCGGCAGCCTCTGGGCAGGCAGGACTGGGATTGGGGGCAGAACGCGGGGCCGCCACTCTTGCCCACTCTGAGCCAGTGGCAGGCAGCACCGCCAAACAGCTCCTTCTCTCCGGCCCGGGCTTCTCAGTCTGGGCTGCTGATTGTTGGTTGGCTCTGCGCACTGTGGGATGTCTAGTGGGATATTTAGGTGACTGCAGTTCACTGCCACGTGTCCCCTGGTTGAGAACTAACCCAGATGCCACACAAGGTCCACAAGGCTAGAGCCCATGCCTTTGCCAGGTGGGCCTTGCAGAGAGGCACTGTAGCTCCAAGGTGCCTGTCCTCCCTGCCCTCCTGACAGGAGCGCTGCCTCCCCTCACGGCTCAAAGAGGAGCCGCTTCCCTCTTCCAGGTGAAGGCAGATGCAGGTCACAGCGGCTCAAAGGAGCGAGTCCCATGTGGCCCTGGCACTGCCCATAGCACAGCCCAGGGATACGCTCACTCCGTCCTGTCCAGAGCTGGTGGCCAGGTGGAGCACTTCTAGGGTCTGTGCCCTTGGCCATGCTGCCCAAGCTCCCTCTCTTCAAAGGATGGCTGAGGTGAGAGGTGACTGCAGTTCAAGGGGGAAGTGCGACTTACAACCTGCCCCAGCTGCTTGGCTCCTCCTCGCCGGGTGGACCCCCAGCTGCCACCCTGGTCCTGTAGCTGCTGGGCCGTGGGCAGGGACTTGAAAAAAATCCATAGGACAGGGAGGTGCCTTTGTAAGTGTGCGTGGGCACAGGAGGGAGAGGAGACACGAGCAGCCGCAAGCCCTCCAGAGTGGGCACTGCGGGGCTGGGGAGGGTGTGGGGAACGGGCCTGAGAGGGACAGATGGGTCCCAACTCTTGGGCAGGACCAAGAATGGGAATTCACCCTGAGCCCAGGCGGAGGCCCTGGACTGCGTAGGGCTTTTCCCCTGTGAGCTCCAGGCTGTGTGGTAGATGGGGCTGGGGGCCTGATGCATGTCAGCTACCCACAGCAGGCCCTCTACTGAGAACAAAGAGGAGGCTGCCCCTTTGTCTCTGGTTTTGCACTGTGGCAGGGCAGCCCCTCCGACCTCCGACCTCCGACCTCCGGCCACTAGGAGCCAGGCTGCCAACCCCAGGTGTCACAGCCAAGAATGTTGCAGGCACAATCGCCCCAGCCAAGGCCCTGGGCGGCTGGCAGGAAGGGGCTGGCCAGACCTGGGTCCTGGTGTTTTGGGAATTCGGGGAATTCTGGCGATCCGCAGTGTTGAGGAAGTCTCTCTCCCGAGGGGGCAAGGGACACGGAGTGGGAGGGAACACCCTCACCCTGCATGGACACTCAGATGGACTTTGAGAGCCTCAGATGCCGTAGTTCAGGGGCTCCCTGCACCCTGGCACTGCTCTCCAGGATGGGAGGTCTGGTGACTCCCCGTGGCCACCAAGCCAGCAGCAGGAGAGCAGAGCACAAGGCGTGCCTCAGTAGCCTCATGCGTCACCTCTGTCCTCCCTGCTCCCACACAGTGCCTGTGCTCGCACTGTCCTGCAGGCCAGTGTCAGGCCCAATGGAGAAGCCCCCCATGCAAAACGCCCAGGGACTCCCTCATGCTGCGGCCCCTGGGAACAGGAGGGGCAGAGCTGGCTTCGTTGAGAATGCTGCTCCCTGGCGCTGTTTGTCCCACACTCACCTGTGGGTCACAAGTGTCCTGACGTGGGTCATACTAAGGACCGACAGAGACAGACGCGGTCCTGGGGCCTCATTCCTCTAGGCAGCACAAGCCCAGGCAGGTGCCTGGGAGGTAGCTTCTGGAAGGGAGGCATCAACGGGGCAGGAAGGACAGGGCCTGTGTCCAGAGCCAGGCCGTTCTGGACCATCTGTGCTGCCAGCCCATAGCTTGGAGCTCTGGTCACCTTGCTCTGGCCTGAGTCTCCCTGGCCCTGGCCTTGTAGGTGGCCGCTGGTCCCCTCTTGGCTTCTGCTGACCTCCCCTGCACCAGGGAGAGAAGCTGCTCCCCACCAGCCCCGCCTCAGAGGATGGCCAAGGAGCACGGGTTTCCAATGACCGGTGGACATATAAGGGGTGGTGTTGGTCAGCCGTGAAAAGGAGAGACGCGGTGGCGCTCGCTGGGCTCCGACGAACCTTGAAAACATGACACTCATGGGAGAAGCCGGGCACCAGAGGCCACTCGGGGCACAAAGCCACTCATGGATTGCTGTAGCTGTCAGGGGCTGCAGGGCGGGAGCTGAAAGGCGTGGGGTTTCCTTTGGGGTGTCGGAACGCTCTGAGCGTGAGCAGGGTCGGGGGTGCACCCTGCCGCTGCACGGGCAGCCTGGATGCTGTGCCGCCGTGGGTTCTCTCTCAGTAGCGCTGCAGCCACTGAGGGTGCTCCAGGCCCCCCTTTGGCCCTTTGTCCCCGCGGCCCGGGAAGCAGGCGCACCCTCTGCTGAGCGGCACACCGGTCTTGTGCTCCCTGCCGTCTCTGCCTCGGGTTTGTCAAGAGATAGGGCACGGGAAAGTCTGTGATGATTCCATCGGGACCTGGAGCTGTCTCCCCAGATTGCTGAGTGGCACAGACTGGAGAGAAGGCCCGGGTGATGGTAAGAAAAGGAGCAGGAACCTCCCAGCCACAGCCACGTCCCACCCCACTCAGTTCGGGACCAAGGGGCAAAGGTGCTCTGGCCTCGGCTCCCGGCCTGACTGCAGACCCCAGCAGGTTTGGTGGGAGCCACCCCAGCCTGTGCCAGGTTCATCACTGAGGTCAGAGCCCCATGTTCTCGTGAGCAGCTGAGCTTGTGTTTAGCATAGGGCCACCCTGGGGACACCAGGAAAATCTCCCTTGTTCAGGGAGCAGCCTGACGTCTTCTCTCTCCCTAGTGGACCCAGCACAAGCTTCCTGCTGGCTCGCCTGACTCCATCTCACTTCCACATTCACCAGATCAACAGAGCCCAGTGTGAGCCCCCACCCCACCTCCCCATTCCCGCCAGGGCCCAGCTGTGCCGCCACACACCCGCTCAACGCACGACCTTAGGAGCAGCACTGTGAGTGCTGGGAAGGGCCATGTCAGCACACCTGGGCAGCTGCTGACCAGGGCTGTCCACTTCCTCTCTCACCCTGACCAAGCACTAAGCGTCTTAAAACACATGCAGTCTGGGGGTCCGATTCCCAAATCTGGTTTCACTGAGCCAAAGTCAAGGTGTGGGGGAGGCTGCTTCCCACCTGGCAGCAGCTGGAGGCCCGGGCCCGGCCACTCCCTCCACCCTCACAGCCAGCAGCCCTGCCCAACCTCCTGCCTCTCTCTGAGGCGCAGTGGTGAGGCAGGGCGATCTCCTCTCCCACCTCAAGATCCTTGACTTAGTAGCACCAGCAGAGCCCCGGTGGCCCTGTCAGGTCAGAGTTGTAGGTTCCTTCTGGGGACCAGGATGTGGGGATCTTGGTGTGTCATGCCAATGTCCCTCTTCCTAATAGGGTTTCCCAGGGTCCCTGCCTGAAAGCCACCCTGTGGCAACCCCTATGGCACTTAGAGGACAATCTGGAGCCCTCCCCATACCCACTCCGGGTGATGTGCCCCCCAGCTTCACAACGGCTCCAAGCACCCACAGATGTCCTGTGGGGCCTCACCTGGAGGAGCCTGTCCTGTCGAGCTACTGCCTTCACGCCCTGGTCATTGACCCTAACAGTCCTGGGTGCCTGCTCCCTGTTTCCTGCCTTTGCGCCCCAGCTGACCCCACACTCCAGAGCAGAGGTGCCTGGTGTGGAGGACGCAGGGGCCGCCCTAAACCTTATGCGAGGAGGGGCTGGTGGCAGAGCCCATGGGTTACAGTCAGCCCTACGGCTGTCTCTTGGCAAGGCTCGCTGTCCAGCTCCAACCAGTTAGTTATTCAGACAGTCGAAGCGCTGTGGCCCAGCCAGGGAGAACAGAAGGGGCTGTGTGCCTCCAGGCGCAGTCCTCCAGCTGGGGAGCTCTTCGTGTACTTCAGCAGACTCAGCCTTCTTGACCTTCTGACCGCTCCCATACTGGGTCTGGAATCCTGTGTATCTAACCTGCCCCTACCAAATCTGGCCTTGGCCTTGGGTAGCAGAGAATGATCTTCGCTGGCCCAACACCAGCACAGAGGGCAGCCTTGTGGCCACACTTTTTGGGAGTAGGAACTGAGGAAGCCCGTAAAGTCGGTGGCATACAGACCTATGACAGAGATCAGGAGCACTGAGGCCAGCCAAGACCTGACACACTATCTCTGATCTAGGTGGGCAGGAACTTCACAGAGCACTGGTGTGGCTGCTAATTACAGCAAAACACAGTAATTACCTCTGGAGAATGTGAGCATGGCATTATTTTGCCCAGGGCTCAAAACATGTGTGCACCAGCCAAGTAGGCAGAACGCCAGTGAAGCAAGGGTCTGTGTTTAATAAGGCGAGAAGCCCACACGGCTTCACTGCCATTTGCTCCTCCCAGGAACGTAACCCTGGAGACCCGCGAACCCAGAAGAGTGGACTGAAGAGGAGGAGCAGGTCTGCCTGGGACAGATAGGAGAGCTGCCGAGGCAGCAGTGGGAACTTGCAGAAGCCTCAAGAAGATGGGGCCAGGGACCCAACACACCGCACACGGATTGCGGGCACTCTCAGCAAGGCATCTGTGTCCTTGGGAGGCCTGCCTGCACTTCGCAGGTACAGTAGCCCTGCCTCCTGCATGCCCCGACCCAGTGACCCTGCAGGTCACCTGAGGCCTCGTGCACACAGAGCCGCCCCTTCCGCCCTGGCACCAATGCTAGGGCTCCATCAGCTCACGACACGTCTTGCTTATTAAACCCTCATGTGACTTCCCCAGGAATAAAGCAGCCGGAGGGACCCCAGGGCAGCTGGGACTCATGCCAAGGGATCAGCGAGTTCCTGGCCTGATAGAACAGGTCTGAGAAGCTGCTCCCTCCCTCTTGACTTCCATACCATCCTTTGTTCTGTATGCCATTTTTTCAATAGCTCGCCAAAGGTGGTGGCCTGTGCCCACGTTTCCCAGTAAGCATCTTGGGCAGAAATAAGAAGTGCCAAGTGCAGCACCACACTGTTGCTCCAATACCTCCCCCAGAAGATTATCGGGGCTCCTGGCACAGTACTCTGTCCAGACTCGCCAGCCGTTTCCTAAAATGGCAATCCGCCCCTTGTTTGCCTTTGACCTTAGCTTTGCCTCTGACAGGCAAAATCTCACCAGGGCACTGAGGTGGCTCCAGAGAGACCGTGGCTCAGCTGGGGAGCGGCAGACATGAGGTCCAGAGCTTGTCCTAGGGAGGGCGGGAGGTGGCCTGAGGGCCCCAGGACCACCCAGAGCTGGTTTCCCACAGACCCTGAGCAGCAATGCAGTTGGGGACTCTGCTTCTAGGCCATGTCCTGCTCTCCTCCCGGCTTTGGAGTAAATGTGGGACTGGCTGGACTGAGGTGCCAGGATTGAAGGAGGTCCTCTGGTTCTCCATGAAATCACATCTCCACCTTCCTGCCCTGCCCTCCTCCTTCCTGGACCCCTGGAATGCTCTGCCCTCTCAGTTCTTGTATTTGGCATGTCCATTTAAAGTTTGACTGCCCTCATGCCTGCTTGCATGCAAACACACACACACAGAAAATCTGAGGATTTGTTGAAAATGGCACTGAATCTGAGATGATTAGGAGATAATAGGTGCCTCTTTATACGGTCTCCCCTCAGTCATTGAGAGCGGTCCCTCCTCTTTTGCATGTCTCTTTTCATTTCTCTCAATGATGCTTTGTGGTCTTCAGTAGAGAAGTACTTATTGCACATCTCTTGTCCAATTTACCCTTAGGTGGTTGATGATGTTTGCTTCTGTTATCAATGGTGACTTTTTTTTTCTTGCTATTTTTGCCGTGCTGGGGATGGAACCCAGGGTCTTGTGCATTCCAGGTAGCTGCTCTACCACTGAGCCATATCCCCACTCCCAGTGGTAACTTCTAAGATTTTATTTTTTGCTAGTTTGTTGCTGGTGCATAGGTAACCAAATTTTCAATGTTGGTTTGTATTCAGCAACTCAGCTAAAGTTACTGATTAATTGTGATAGCTTATCAGTCCGTTGCTTGATTTTCTACATCATGTTGTTTAATTTCTCTTTCCTAAGCCTTATGCCTTTTATTTCTTTTCCTGCCTTGTTGCTGTGGCTGATGCTCTATGATCTCAACAGATGTGTCAAGAGAGGACATTGCATCTTCACCCCTTTCTCTCACCCTCCCCCACCAATGAGCAGTGTCCCCCACAAGAAAACAGAGAGGAGAGGCAGGTGGCAAAATAAAACCCCCAGGGGTTCCCTCACCGTGGAGAGTGGAGTTTTCCAGAGGTCACTCAACAGGTGACAGCCCGAGCTTAAAGCCTGAAGCAGATCTAAAGATCTAACCTCTTCTGTTAATTCTGACGCCAGGAGACTTGCAGAAACAGGACCAGCCCCATCCTCATGAAATGCTGTGTTTTCAGAAATATAGTTAGTTTTCACTTAAAAATAAGTTATACGTTGACATGTAATAGGAGCACTGCTGGCAGGAGAGCATCTGCGGCAGTAGTCGAGGAGCTGGGGACCCTGAGTGTCCCAACGGCTGGTGTGGTCCAGCCCTGTGACCAGCCAGGGCCTCCTTCCAAGACACACTGAGGGAAACTGCTGGGAGTGGACCAGAGCTAACCAGGCAAGGACAACAGAGACAAATGGAAGACAGGGTTTAGGTCAAACCGGGAGCTCTGGACTGGGATCTGCAGGACAGGCTTGGCCCTTGCTCACGTCCCACGCAAATAGCAGGAGGCGGCTGCTAAGCGAGGCCACTGCCCATGGCACGCCTGCCCCTAAGTGCACGGCCACCGTGGCCACCTGAAAAGTGGCAGGAAGTACCAAGGTCACACCCCACTCCAGGTCACCGTAAGAGAAGCAAAAGAGGGAGCAGAACAGTGTCCCATAGATGGTGGGACCAGAGGCCATGGCTCTGTGTGCAAACACTGCAAACTGCTATCTTGTTAGAACTAAAATTATTATTATTTTTTTAAAGAAAGAGGGACAGCGAGAGAGGGGAGAGAGAGAGAATCAATTTTATTTAGTTTTTCATGTGGCCTTCATTGCTCCACAACTTTGTTGTGTACGTGGTGCTGGGGTTTGAACTCACGTACTCGTGCTTGCCAGGCAAGTGCCATAACTGCTGAGCCACCGCTCCAGCCCCAGAACTAAAATTATTAAAAATTCCCAGGTGCTGTAAGAAAACCAAACGTGTGCCCGGAAGTGGGTGAGCAAGGCAGACTTTACTTCTGCAGAAGGAGCACTCACAGAGGGGATCCGAGGAGAAAGCACTCTTGAGTGGGCAGTCAGCTGCTTATACCTCCAGCCTGCTGCAGTCCTGCCCTTCACTGATTGGAGGAGCTCAGGGGCAAATCTGTGTGATTGGTTAATATAAAATTAGGGTGGGTACAGATAAGAGCTAGGGGAATGGGATATCTGATAAGGGGTTTAAAATGGATTATCTCTGACCACATGGTTCCTGACCTAAGAGGGCTTCCTTTTATGTGTGAACCTTAAGACTGCATTCTGAAAATGGACCATCCAACTTCCTATTTCTCACATAATTCAAATCTAACAGGTTTGGGAAAATCATGAAAATATGACCAGGCTCCAAGTAAAATCCAGCAGTAAGGTGACAGACTTAAGATCCGAATTAGAAAAGTAAAGAAATCATTTCATCAGCAAAGACCAGAAGAAGCCGAGCATACATTGACATAGTAAAGTTTAAGAGGAACAGAAGCGGACTTAAAACTCAGAGGAAACCAAACAAAGTGAGCAGAAGCCGTGGGAGACAGTGAGGAATATCAAAGACAACCCGGGGAGTCTGGGGAAGACCCCCAGGCAAGGACAACAGAGGCACTAGAAAGGGACATCCTGAAAGGACACACATGCAGCCCAGAGCATCAATCCCAGGGGACCGAGGCACAGATTAGGGAAAATACTGCTGCAAAGAGAAGTTTCACCAGGCACAGTGGCACACGCCTGTAATCCCAGCGACTCAGGAGGCTGAGGCAGGAGGAGCGCAAGTTTAAAGCCAGCCTCAGCAACTTAGTGAGGCCCTGTCTCCAAACATGAAAAGGGCTGTGGCCGTGGTGAAGCACCCCTGGGATCAATTTCTGGTGGGAAAAAAAAAAGAAAAGAAAAAAGGAAAATTCCCTGGGCTTCTGGACCAAGAAGCAGCCTTAGGAGGAGGAGGACAAGTGTCACCAGGCATGTGGCCGCAGCGCTTCACAGCAGAGGGAAATGGAGTGGACTATGTAAGGGGCTCAGGAAGAGGTGCAGCTAGACTGATCCCTGAGACGCAAACAGCATCGAGAAAACAGCCCCAAGCAAGAACTGTCCTTCCGAGGGGGCTCCAGACCACTGAAAGTTCCAAGGGGATGTGGACACCAGTGGAGGAGGCAATGTCCACAGAAGTTCTGTCTGACAAAGTCCAGGCTTGGGGATGGGCTAGGCAAAGCCAGCCCTGGAGATTGCCAAAACCATCCCTTCTAGGAATTGGCTGTGTTTTAGTAATTATATGTAATGTGAATTTACTCAAACTGAAACTCTCTGATTGTTATGAGAATTCTATTGCTTAGACAACTGTTGCGGATTGTTGAGAAGGATACTTGTTATAACACATATAGAAATCATGGGAAACAAAGCTATACTGACTCTAAAACAAAATTGGCTATAGAAAGCAAAATAATTAGAACTAAGGAACAAAGAAACAATATACATGAAACATTTACCAATACCATCCTGAGTGCTCACGTTGTATTGTGAACTTTGAGTGAGAAAAGCGTGTTTACCTTTCCTCTTGTTACAGAGGATGAGCTTTAACTCCCTAGCAGTAAATAAGACATGTTTGTCTTTCCTGGCTTAGCGGAGATTGAGTGTTAACTTCTTAGTAGTAAATAAGACATGTTTACCCTTTTTGTCTTTGCAGAGGTTAGGCTTTAACTTTTAGCCTATAGGTTAGGATGCACAGATAACTTTATAGGATTAACATTTATAGAACCTAGGATAGCTATGGAATATCTAGTGAAGTTACTATAACAAAACAGTTTTTAGACATAGGAATTGTAATAGCCTATATCATAGTCTAGCTAAATAAGAAACTTTTCATTTATGCTAAGATAGGGCTTCTAGACTAATGCGGTGCAGTGACCTTTAAGCTCTTCTCTTATCTAATAAGGTAATGGTTTGTGGAAACATCTGGAGGAATTTAAGGAGACAGAATTTGGGGCAGTGTTTGGTCTCTGTCCTTTGTAAATGCAAGTTTAAACAATATGGTCAATGTGGTGGGGAGGTTGAGGCCATGAATTGTACTCATGGCTGATGCTTTAAGTATTTTTATGTCTGGTGCTCTGAAATGGTTTAAACCAAATAGTTACATATGGTCATCATGGTGGGGAGGTCGAGGACACGAATTGTACTAATGGGTGATGCTTTAAGTTTACTAGGAAACTGAAAAGATGATTGTATGATGAAGCTGATAATGAAAGGCTTGTTTGTGCACCTGTATAAAAATGTTCAACAATAAAGAACAGATGGCGTTTTGCTCAAGCAGGGAACTGTGTCTGCTTGCAACTTGCCCTGGAGGTTCCAGCCGTTCCTCCGCACAGACTCCACTCCTCCTTCGGGGATCCGAGCTCAGCTGGGGCTGGCCCCCAGCACACCAGAACTGCTCCTGAGTTTGGCACAGGCAGGTTTTGAAGAACAGTGTGAAAGCAGAGATGTTGTGAAACGTGGTGGCTGTGTGGTCTGAGGATGGTGCAGTGGCAAGAACGCGTCACTGTCACACTGGTGGTGGCCTGATGTTGCTCTCTGGAGACAATTGTCTGTGTAAACAGAGACGCAGCGACTGTGTAACGAACAGTCTGTTCTCTCACCCATGTTTCCTTGAGACTCGGGATTCTCTGTTTGGAAGACAGAATATGCACACGAAAGCCAAAGGATGTCCAAGAAAGGTTCCAGGCTATGGCTCTCAAAGCCATTTCCACCCCCAGAACTGGGGAAGGGGCTGGGCAGGAGGTTCACAAGGCCAGCCTGCAACACCAAGCACTGCCAGCGCCCTCAGCAGGTCCTGGAGTCAGCTCTGCAGGGCTCTGCTGTCCCCAGGTGGGGCCATCTGGGCTGCAGTAAGGTTGAGGCCTGCGATGAATTTGAAACCTACTGGTTAGTTTAAAGCCATGAGTTTGTATCCGCATTTAAAAAGCAGAGCAGGCAAGATAATTAATCACACATGAGGGTCACAGAGAGCCAGTTCCTTCTGCTGCAAGCGAGGTGAGGAAGACCTGATCCTGTCTTTGCTATAGGACGCGCACCACCAAAACCAAACGGCAGATGAGGGAGAAGTCCTCCTCGTAAAATTAGAGATCACTCCAACTATTTTTTTAGAAGGTCTTTTTTCTTTGAGAGAGAGGACAATGAGAGAGAGAGAGACAGAGAGAATCAAGAATCAATTTTATTTAGTTTTTCATATGGCTCTCGTTGCTCTGAAGCATCGTTGTGTACGTGGTGCTGGGCTTTGAACTCACATACTTGCGCTTGCCAGTCAAGTGCTGTGACCATTGAGCCACCGTCCAGCCCCTATCCCAACTATTTGATGAAAGCAAACAGTCACGTTAACCTTGCATCCCCAGTGGCTCCCAAGATCACAAAAGGAGGGGCAGGTAGATGCAAGTGTCCCACACAGGAGTAGACGCCTCCAGGGTCTCATGGGAGACTGCTCTGCCATCCTGCACCACGAGCGTGCGACTAGCAGAGGCCAGGCTGTGGGAAGCTCACGGATGAATTGCAAAACCAAGCAGCAGGTGGAAGAGGAACACGAAGATGAGAAAGCAGCACGCGCCCAGGACACCAGCAAGCCACAGAGGAGCAAGTGGTCACAGTGGTGACTATGAGAAGCCCACAGTGGCCAGGCGCGGTGGCCATGCCTGCAATCCCAGAGGGTTTGGAGGCTGAAGCAAGAGGATGGCCAGTTCCGAACAGCTTCCAACTTAGTGAGGCCCTGAGTAATGTAGCGAGAGGCGGATGGTGGGGACTGTGAGAGAAGAGGGTGCGCGCTGGGGATCAGGCCCAGGGGTTCTAGCAGGAGCCGCTTCTTGACCCCTGCCCTGGTGTGGGGTATTTATTCTCATTTTACATGGCTTTCCTATCTGCGCTTTACAATACAAAGGTTAACGGGGTGGGGGACTGTGCTGAGCTGGGTTTGCCTGAGATTCCTGCTTCCTTCGAAGTCTGAAGCCCGTGACCTAGCAGCCAGGTGTGTGACTGCATCTGCAGCCAATGCCGGTGATGTGAATGTCGGGTTCGTGTCCTCTCGAAGACAAAGAATGACACCGAGGGACACCGAGGCAAGCAGAGCAAATAGAGTTTATTTAAGAAGAAAGATAACAAGGCAGACTTCCCTCAGGCGGGGAAGGGAGCCCAGAGCTCATGGTGGGGTCGAGTTTGCCCCTTATTTATGTCGCTTGCTTCCTTGGGTCACTGCTTCCTTGCCCTTGTACCTAGGACATAGGTGCGGGGAATCCTGGTCTGTCTCTGGTCCATGCCCTAGGCGCCAAAGGAAAGACCGTGCTTCCTTCCTTAGGGGCAGGGAGTGTTTGCATCTGGGCCTGTCTTACAGACCCTCATTAACATAGGGAATATCAAGTGAATATCAACGGAAAGAGAAAAAACCAGTTTTCCCTTGACCGACTCGAACATTTCAACTACAGACTGCCCAACTTTTTCTATCTCACAGGCTTCCAGAGAGGTGCTCAAGGTAAAAGTGGGGTGTGCAGGTAGGCCCCATCCAGGCTGAGAGTCCTTGAAGAGGACAAGCCGAGAGACAGCAGGGACGACCTGGAAGCACCGCCTGCTGCCAGGGAGAGAGGACACTTTGACCCTGGACTCCCATCCAGCAGAACTGAGAGCAGGTCTCCATCTCCTGCAGAGCTGCAGTGCTACCACAGCTAAGCAAGGAGCTTAGGACAGGGGGAGTCTCAGCCCAAGTGGGCCACAGGGCCCCTAGAGGAAGGCCTGGAGGGGCGCCCTGAAGCCAGAGGGGAGGGGTCAGAGTTCAGACCCCTGCCACTCAGGGGACAGGAGCCAGCGAGCCTGGGAGGGACACAGGATACAGGACAGCTAGCCAAGACACAGGGCTTTTTTTTTTTTTTTTTAAAGCAGTTTTAGGTTCACAGCAAAATTGAGCAGGAAGTACAGAGAGTTTCCATGCGCCCTGCCTCAAGCACAGAGCCCCATCATCCATCGACATCCCGCACAGTCTGTCATGATCAGTGAACCCACACAGACATGTCAGGGCCACCCAGAGCCCTCGGCCACCCAGAGCCCTCGGCCACCCAGAGCCCTCAACTGCTTTTCTTTCTTTCTTTTTTAGAGAGAGAGAGAGAAAAAAAATCAATTTAATTTATTTTTCCATCTGACCTTTGTTTCTCCAACACTCAGTTCTTCATGTGGTGCTGGGGTTCAAACCTGGGTCCTTGCATATGCCAGGCAAGGGTTCCAACCACTGAGCCACCACTCCAGCTCCCTCAGCTGCTTATAAGAAAGAGTCTGTTCTCCCTCCAGGCTGGTGTTGAACTGCATGGCTGGGTGTAGGATGCAGCTTGTTCTGGTCTCCTGGTCCAAAGTTTTGGGGCATGAACATGGGTTCAACCACAGGGAATGAAGAGAAAGCCAAGGCCGAGAGGCTGTGCCCCAGTGCAGCTGGCGAAGGGTGGGAGGCTGAGGGCTGGAGCTGGTGTGGAGCTGTGGGACCCTGAAGGGCTGAGCCCCTTTTCTGTGCCGTCTCCTGGAAGAGAGCCTGGTTGCCAGATCTGACCCAGCACCTCGAGCAAGCCATGGTTGGGGGCTGGGCGGAGGCTGCAGAACCCTGGTCCTGGCCCCAAGGCCCAGGCTCAGTGGCTTAATGTCTTTGTGCTTGGCTGTCTGACTTTGCAGAATGAAGCCAGGGGCGTTCTGCAACCCCAGCAAGTCTGGGAGAAAAAAATGAAAGAGAACAGTGGTGGCCACTGTCGGTTGGTAGCAGGAAAACATCAGAGGATCCCGGAGGGGCCACTGAGCAGGTGACTCAGGTGCAGATGCAGGGCTGAGGGGGCGGGGCAGCGGGGGAGGGAAGGGTGCAGGTCTCTGAGAAGAGAGGCCCTCAGAACACAGTCTCTCGACTTCTGCTCGGGACTCTGGGTGGGAGCAGAACAAGGGTGATGTCCAAACGTGGCTTGGAGCTTGGTTGACAGCAATGTCCAGTGCACTGCGGTCATGGAAGAAGAGGCCAGAAGAACTCTCAGAACTATCTGTGACTTTTCTGCAACCCTAAAATTATTCTAAGAGAAAAAACTATCTGAAACAAGAACTGGAGGAGGCTGAGCCAGGGGGGAGAGGGAGCAGGGCTGTGTGCTGGGGAGGACAGGAAAGCCGGATTAGGACACGTGGTTCTCTTTGTGCGGAGCACAGAGGTCAGCCAGCGCCTGCTCTTGCCTGTGCTTTGATGACGAAGATGATCCTAGTGAAGATTAGGATTATGAGCCGGAGGGCCAGCCACCGCCTGGAGCCCTTGGCAATGGCTCACTTGCCTGGGTCCTTGCTGCCTCCTTTTGTTTTCAGAACAGATAAGCAAACAGTGATTCACTGGTCTCCATGGACACCTTGGAGATACTGGTGACTCTGATGACAGGGTGGCAGTTGTGCCAGGTTTCAGATTGGCCCGTTCCTCCCCAGGACCCTTCTGCTGGTTAAAGTCTGGCTGGTGCCTCAGGCTCCCAGGCTCTAGCCGCCCCCATGTGGTCTGCCCCGGAGGGAGTGTCCTGAAGCAGGGATGGACAGCAGACTGCCCTGTGCTTGTGACAGGGCTTCAGCCTTGGCCTAAAAAGTAATTTTTCTTTTTTCTTTTTTTTTTTAAAGAGAGAATCAATTTTATTTAATTTTTCATGTGGCTTTTGTTGCACTGAGACTTCGTTGTGTACATGGTGCTGAGGTTTGAACCCATGTCCTCGCACATGCCGAGCAAGCACCATAACCACTGCTCCAGCCCCTAAGAGAAGCCATCTTAAAGCATGAAATAAAAAGCTGTAACTCGGTAACTGTTGACACCTACAGAATGTACTCTGAGACAATTTCAAATGACTTAAAACAAGGCATACGGTCTTGCTTCACGGCTCTCACTGCATGGTCAGCGTCCGTAACTGCGCTTGCTTCCCGCACCTGCAGACCCATCGTGCCCACGGGTACGATTTTTGCCTTTATAAGACTGTGCAGAAAGAGGATCGGGCTGCTTTCCTTTCTGGCGCTTTGCTGAGGGAGACAGTCACCTTCTGATTGGACTGAGTCATGGGCTTTTCTCTGAGGGGAACCTCATAACAGGTTTAAGTGGGCAACTGGTGGGGTTGCTTCCCTCTCTGCTTTTTAAAACTGTCACTAGTTCTGCACCAAAGCCCCTCTTCAAACACGTGGAACGGAAATGTAGCTCCTTACACACCGCGGTCTGGGAGGGAGGAGCAAATTCAGAGAAGCTGCTTTTTGGAGCTATCTCCCACCCTGTTCCTGGGCCAGCACAGCCACACGGAGGGACCAGCCTGCGATGGCCATGGCAGACCACGCAGCTGTGACAAGACAGGCTGCCTGAGGTTCTGTGCTGTGAAAGTGCCTCAGCACAGGCTCGGTCTGCTCAGCTCAGGTCCCAGATCCTTCCCTGCACCTCCAGAGGATGATGCAATGTTTGCATTGGGTGTCAGCAAAGCTCCAGGCCCCTTCTGTGTCGCTGGGCTGACCCCTGGCGGCCAACCTGGGCATTGTGCTCAGAGCGTCTTGCCAACTTGTGCACCGGGTTGCATCAGCCAAGGAGTCGCTAAGGAAGCTAGGTCCGCCGGGGTTCTGGGGGTGGGGGTGGGGTGGGCAAAGGAACCTGTCAGCCTGGGGGAGAGGGGGAGGGCGCAGCTCAGCTGCTCAGGAGGAGGGGACCGTGTTGGGCAGACTGCCTGCACCTGGCTCCCCGCCAACAAACAGGAGCTGTGGCCAGGAAGGACCCTTGCAGGAGGCTGTGCCGCTGTTGCCGAGTTCAAGCCAGGGTCTGCACTGAACTCCTCTTCAATCCACGATGCCCAGCTGCCTGCCCCACAGCACCTGGAACTCAGACCAAGTGTCCGATGTGAGGAGAAATAAAACATCCCTCTCTCCTTTGAATAACATTATCAACATCCCTCCGGCAGCTTCACTGGTAGAACTGGCAGGTATGGGTGGAAGGGCACAGTGAAGACGCGCAGATCACTTGGTACCCATGACCTGGCTTTCTGGCTGCTCCCCGTCTCTCCCTCTGTTATTCTGAAATACATATCAAAGCAAAATCGCCTGTGTGCTTCTGGGCAAAGTGGACTGCTGATGTGTGGTGTGACTGTCACGCTCTGCTGGCTGGCCACAGCACCGTAACTGAAGTTTCCGGGTCTGGGAGGCATCATGTGAAGATCAAAGAGGGACATAAGCCAGGAAACCAGCGTTTAGCATTCTTTGATGTCATAATGACAACGGTGGGTAGGCAGGGTGTCAGGAAACTGTGACTAGCGTGTTCTCCACGTGAGACTACAGGCTGTGTCCTCTAACCCTACCCACACAGCGCCTCTCTGCCTTCCTGCAGCAGCAACCAGAGGTACAACTAGAGAAAATGCTGAACACAGGAAGAGCAAACTGCCCAGATGCTAGCTGTTTCTTTAAAAGGTGGGAGGACTTAACCCAACTGTGGAAGATGTAGATGGTTCTGACAGTGAGTTGGGTTTAAATTTTTTTTTCAGTACTGGGGATGGAATCCAGAGATGCTTCACCTTTGAGCTACACCCGCAGCCCTTTTTGTTTTTTATTTTAAGACAGGGTCTTGCTAGTTTACCCAGGTTGGCCTGGAACTTGGGATCCTCCTGCCTTCGCCCCCGAGTTGCGGGAATTACAGTTGCTGTGTTCCGCTGCACCACCTGTTCCTAACATCCCTCCAATGGCACTGTCTTGAACACATGGTGCTTTGATCCTGCTCCAGCCAGGAACCAGCTCAGTTTTAGTCCAGAGTTCTGCTGAGGGCTCACAGCAGCAGCCTCTAAATGCCGCCCTCTGGATGTGAAAGCAGATGACTGCGAGACTCCCCGCTCTCAAGAAGAGCCCTCTTCATTCAGCCACAGGCTCTGACCGAGGCCATCTGGATGGGCCAGGGGCTGCCTTTATGGAAGGTGGATCTGAAACCTCCCTTCTGGGCTTGGAGCTAACCACATCCTCCTTTTCTTGGCTCAGCTAGAGAGTGATGAAATCTGTGGAGAACAGGTGAAGCCCAGAAAGACTGCCCCTCCACCGGAATCTGGGGTAGGCGGGCTGCGGAAGGCGTGTCCGGTTTCGTACTAGGAAGCCATATCTAAGACGTGGATGCAGGCTGCCCAGTATTTTATAGACAAAGGAGAAACAGATCGCCGTCATCCGATTCCAAGTAACCCAAGATGTTCCGCTAACAGCACTCCCTCTGAGGGTGCTGGTCCTACTCCAGAAAGGGCTTGTGTGGCCCACGTGCTCCACCCTCTAACCATCCTGACCTCTCCAGCTGCCCACTCTCCTTTGTGTACCCAGGACAGAAATTTTGCTCTATTTGTAAAATGCAGACGAATTATTAACAAATGGCAAATGCTCATTGGGCACATTGTTCATGAAGGGATGCAGAGAATATTTTCCGAGCATGGTCGGAGGAAGGGACACATTAGTCACTCAAACATTTTGTTCAGCTGGGTGTAGTGGCACACACCTGTTATCCCAGCAGCTCAGGAGTCTGAGATAGTAGGATCACAAGTTCAAAGCTAGCCTCAGCAACTTAGCAAGGCCCTAAGCAACTTAGTGCAAAAAAAAAAAATCTATCATCTGTCTACCTCTATCATCTATCATCTATCATCTGTCTATCATCTATCATCTGTCTATCTATCATCTATCATCTGTCTATCATCTATCATCTGTCTATCATCTATCATCTGTCTATCTATCATCTATCATCTGTCTATCATCTATCATCTATCATCTGTCTATCATCTATCATCTGTCTATCTATCATCTATCATCTGTCTATCATCTATCATCTATCATCTGTCTATCATCTATCATCTGTCTATCATCTATCTATCATCTATCATCTATCATCTGTCTATCATCTATCGTCTGTCTATCTATCTATCTGTATACATATATACATGTATACGCTCATCCTGTACATGGATCATCCACTTCCAAAGACTAAGAGCCAAGTGTATTTGACATCCAAACTCTGGTGAGATACAGATGCGGAGTGAAAAGACGTAACAGAGGCACCCGGGATCGAGTGCATGTGGAGCTGATGTGACTGAGAAGCTGACTCTGGCCGCATCTTCAATTAGATGCAAGCTGGACCTTCCCTGTGAACAGACTTGCTGTGCAGGGTTCGCTGCAAGCCTGTGATTCTGATCCCTAGCTTCCCCATTAAAGATGTTGGTATCAGCTCCCCTGCCCATTCACTTCTCACATTTGCCCGTTTCCCTGTCCTTCTTTTGCTTCCTGTTCTAGCCTAAGAAGGGCTGGAGCAGTGTAGAGGGGAGCTCTTAGCACTGGGCCCTGGGAACCTGGCTTGGTTACTTAAGCGAACTGGTGGAGGCACAGTGACATCCCTGCCAGCTTGTGCTCCAGGCCTGAGATCCACTGATGTGTGTCCAGTGTCCCAGCTTCCCACAAGGCCCTGTGCGCCGAGAGAGACTGATGATTTTACAAGTGTGTATGTCTCTCCATCGGACCCCATCAGGAAAACGCAAACTAAAATAGCAATGTGCCCAGAACAAGGGGACACTGACAGCTAGCGAGGCTGGGAAGGCGTTTCACCCTCGACGCAGTCGCAGAGGAGCACGGGCAGAAGTCAGGGCGTGGTGGGTGGGGGCTTGAGGCCAAGGCTGACCTTCCAGAAGGCAGGTGCAGGGGTCGTGCTGGCCAGGAAGCAGGCCTGAGTCTGCAGTCCCCCGACAGCGTGCCCCTGTCAATGCCATGTGGAGGGTGCCTGTGCCCACGCGGCCGGCATGGCTTGGGTCTTTTTCTGTTCTCCAGTTTGGAGTTTCCTTTCTCCTATCTTTGCATCTGATGACTCCCAAACGTCCTCATCTTCCTGTGACACCTCTGAGACCCAGTGACAAAGAAGGCGAGGTGGCCGCGAGAGCGGTGGAGGAGTAGAGACTTGACGGAGCTTGGATACCCACCCATCAGAGGGAGCCCCCGACGCCACGCGTGCCTTTGGGCC
This sequence comes from Aplodontia rufa, assembly GCA_004027875.1. NCBI lineage: Eukaryota > Metazoa > Chordata > Mammalia > Rodentia > Aplodontiidae > Aplodontia > Aplodontia rufa. The sequence goes on from PVKS010000480.1 coordinate 173,904, forward strand.
ACCCTCGTTTCTGTGCGCATCTCCCAGAACTCCAGGTGAGCAGCGGAATCCAGCACTGGAAAGCGCCACTTGAAACCGAGGCACAGCTGCAGTGCAGGGCACAGGGTGGACTCCCGGCTGTGGAGGTGGAGGGAGGGGCGCCTTCAAGAGGAGCCTGAGGAGGTCCTCGGGTCACTGAGAGCGGCCCAGAAGGGACGGCTGCAGCTTTCCTGGCTGCGCTGTTTCAGGATGTGGTCTCTTCCTCCCGCACGCCTTCCCCCACCATCCTCCATGGCCCCAGACTGCTCTTCCAGAACCGTGAGCCAAACGTCTTTCCTATTTTTTTCTTTTCTTTTTTTTAAGAGAGAGGGACAGTGAGAGAGTGAGAGAGAGAAAGAGAGAGACAGAATCATGAACTTTTGTTGCTCAGATACTTCATTGTGTACATGGTGCTGGGGTTTGAACCCCCATACTTGCGCATGCAAGGCAAGCACCGTAACCCCTGAGCCACTGCTCCAGCCCCTAAATCTCTTTTCTTCATAAGGTTAACCTCCCTTGGTTATTTTCATTATAACAATGAAAAATACAACTCCAACTAGGTTATTTGAACTGTTCGTCCCATTTGAAGCAACTTAAAACTGCAGGATAAATGTGGAAACAAGCCTTCTTAAAGGCACAGTAAAGCTAACATAGGAATAGGGATCAAGTAGGAAGTAAGGAATTACCAGGCTTGAACATGGGAAGTAGAAAACAAGAAAGGTCATTGGTCCCTGAGACCCCTTTTGCAGTCTTACCACACTCAGCTTGGGTTTGGCACCTCCAGGGGCAAGGGCAAAGCCAAGGCTGCCAAGAGGGATCTATGAGAGACCCTGCCAGGTTCTGCTGAGGCCTCGAGGGCCCTGCTGGAAGAAGTCACTCAGCACTGTGCGCCTGTTGGGGAGGGGACCCCGAGACACTGACCACACCAGAGCCCTTCCTGGACTTTCAGCCTGGGTAGTTCAAAGCCTTGTGCCAGGAACTGCTGTTGGAGCCTGCAATTTCCTGCTGCCACAGAACCATTCCCTTTCAGACAATTGCACTGGGACCATGAGCACAGTCACTGAATGCAAGTGACAGAACAGCAGTCAAGCCCGGGAATATCTTCAGGGGATTCGCGGTCCAGCAGATTCGAGGAAAAAGTAAACAGGACTGTTTCCCACTTTCTCATCCGCTGTCATTAACCACGGTTGAAAATCAGGTGGACAGGTTGACCGACTTGCTGGGCTCGGGCTAGAACCCAAGAACCCAGCAGACAAATCAGTGGCATCACCAAGGTGGCAGCATAGGGAGACAAAAAGGTGGAGCTGCAGCAGAGAGGCCGGACCTGGGAGGGAGGAGCAGGGGCCTCGCGTGGCCAAGAGCCCCCGCAAGGAGGCAGGGAAAAGACCTTCTGGTCATGATAAAGCAAAGGTTCACAAAGAGCAGCAAGTACCTAGCAGGCTAAAGTAAATCAACGTCCAGATGCACTCCTGTGAAACTCAGTAATAGCAGCAGAGTCAGTAAGCAGGTGGAGGGAGAAATCACTTTCCAGGAAGAGCTCTGGAAAATCTCCAAGTAACACACTTCTAGGTAGCCCCTGGGCCTAAGGAGGAAGGAAAATCAGCAAGCATTCTGTGCTGAATGAACATCAAAGCATGGCACATCAGATTTGGGAAAGATCTGAAGCAACGCTTAAAGGAAAACTGAGAATATCAAACACATGACCTCCAATCAATGAATTCAGCTTCGAAGCTAAGAGACTAGAAAAAGCAGCAAATTAAACCCACAGCAAGCTGAAGACAGGAAATGAAGACCAGAAAGAAAAATACAAGAACCACAGGGAAAAATCAGTGAAGTAAAAATCCGGGTTCTTTGAGGCGACTGATGAAGTTGATAGACCCCAACCTGACCTGGGCGGGTCAGCGGGGTTGGGCCAGGGAGGAATCACCGACATCAAAGCAAGAACAAAAGATAAAAGTCATCAACATCAGGAACGAGAGAGGGCCATCATTATAGATCTACAGGTAGGAAGAGGATAATAGGACTTGACTACGGCAACTTTTTGCCGTTTCTGCGTGATTTCATTCTTTTTACAGTTATCTCAAAATGTGAGCGGTGGATCTAATTGAAATGCTTCATTCAATAGGAAAAATCGGCAAATAACCAAGGAAGCATAGCTTCAAGGTGACATTATTTGTCAGTAAAGCCAGTAGAGGTCCCAGATACAAGGTAGGAGACCAGTTAGACCACTAGATTCAGGAGTGTCCTAGACCAAGGCCTGTATGGGAAACTTTTTGCCAGCGAATTCAACAACCCAAATGACATGGACAAATTCCTTGAAATATACCACCTACTAAAGCTCCCTCATGAAGAAATAAGCAGGTAGTACAGCCCTGTATCTGTTAAAGGGAATGGATTTGTAGTTAGTTTCCCATGTAGGAAACTCCAGACCAAACTGGTTTCAGCGGTGAATTTTACTAAGCACTTAGGCAAGAGGTAGCACTGATCCTATACCAACTGTATATTCTGTACCTACTATTGCAAAACTATTCAACAAAATCCAACATCCGTGTCCCATAAAACCTCTCCGAACACAAGGAATCACTGAGAACTTTCTCATCCAGATACATAGTCCCTGTCACATTCCTTCTGTGAGCTGCTTTCCTGGAAGCAACGCCCACTCATTGGCTGACAAGCCAGCATCTGGAGAGAGACGGCTGGGCATCTGCCCAGGGTCCCATGAAGCCACCACAGAGGCATCACCCACCACCTGATCACGATGAGCTCAGGTCTCCTCCACACTTACAAGGTCATGGGTGGCGGCAGAATTGTCTTTGGTGGTTGTAGGACTGAGGTTGCTGTGCCCCGCTGGCTGTCAGCCCTGAGTTACCTGCTGTCCTTGCCACATGGACCCTCCATCGTCAGAGCCAGCCACAGGGAATCTCCTCACACGGGATCCCTCTCGTGATGGGAGCCTCATCAGGAAGGCTGGGTCAGATGCTCCACAGTCCACTGTGCCTTGTCACACGGCCTTCCTACACGAGCATGCCCGTCACCCAGTCCCGGGGACTACCTGGGGCAACAAGCCTGGAGGACATCTTGGAGTTTTGCCACCACAAAGACAGAAGGCTTTCCTTATAAGCCTGGGAGCAAGGCAAGGACTTACCCTCCTATTTTTACTCAACACAGCCCTGGGAGTTGAAGCCCCGCAGCAAGAAAATAAAATAAAAACGTAGCCAGCCAGAAAGGAGAAAGCTAAGCTGCCTTTAATCGTGGACTGCATGGGGGACCCACCGCAAGCTGCTGCAGCGATGTGTGCGTTAAGGTGGACGCAAAAGACAGTTGTACCTCAACGAATCAACAACATTTAAGGAACGGAGGTTGAAACTGAGTGAAAACATAACGGCATCAAAAAGATGAACTACTTAGTGACAAATCTAACACATGATGTGTAAAACCCACGCTGAAAACTAAAAAAAAAGCTCACAGAAGTTTCAGAAAGACCCAGATAAATATATGCTGTGTTTGTGGATTGAAAGAGTGAATGTTAAAAAGACCAGCTCTTCCTAAACTGAACTATAGACTTAATACAATCCCAACTGAAATTCTAAGAGGTTGTTTTTGTAGAGATTGACAAGTTGATATAATGATTAACAAGGGATCTTATATAACTAAAAACAACTTTGAAAGAATAAAGTAGGAAAACCAACACAAACTGATTGTAAGACTTATCATAAACAAGACAGTGTGGTGTTGGATCCAGGTGAGTCACAGGTGCATGGGACTGAATAGATGACAGACAGACTAAACTGATATTTAAAATAATACTGGGGACTGAACCCAGGACCTCGTGCATGCCAGGCAAGGCGGCCACATCTGAGAGATGTCACCAGTCCTTTATATCTTTAATTTTGAGAAAGGGCCTCGTTAAGTTGTTGAGGCTGGAGTCAAACTTGTGATCCTCCTGCCTCAGCCTCCCAAATCACTGGGATTACAGGTGTAAGTGATGTTGGACTTTATACAAATCAAGAACTTCTGTTCTTTGAAAGACACTTTTTTTTTTAAAGAGAGAAGGACAGTGAGAGACAGAGAGAAACCAAGAGAATCAATTTTTATTGAGGTTTTCACATGGCTTTCGTTGTTCTGAGAGTTGTGTACGTGGGTGCTGGGGTTTGAACCTGTGTACTTGTGCATGCTGGGCAAGCGCCGTAACCACCAAGCCACTGTTCCAGCCCTGAAAGACACTCTTAAAAGCATGAAAATTCAAGCCACAGACAGGGAGAAAAATAATTTAAATCATATATCTAAATCATATATCAAAAATTTTTAAGAGCTCTCAAACTCAATAAAAAGAAACAATCCAATAAAAAGCGGGCAGAAGAAGCCGGAGCTAATCCCAGCCGCCTGGAAGCCTGAGGCAGGAAAGGCGCAAGTTCGAGGCCAGGCTGGGCGGTTTACAGAGACCCTGTCTCAAAACAGAAAACAAAAAGGGCTGGGGATTTAACTCAGTGGTAGAGATCCCTGGATTCAGTCCCCCGTATCACAAAAATAGATAGATAGATAAATCAATCCCTAATTATAGTTGGAAAATTTAACATCCTTCTCTCTGGAATTGATTCAAACAAGAAGAAAAAATTCAGTAATGCTACATAAAGCTGCGCAGCTTGGACAACACTGTTAACGAGCTGGCCTGACATTTACACAATTCCTACGTCCACAGCTATGGACTTGAACTCACCCATGAGCATGCTGAGCCGGCTGTAGGACTGTGGGCTGGCCCTGAACTGTGCCTCAACACACCTAAAAGGACCAACGTCAGGCAGTGTGTGCTCCTCAGTCCCAACAGAAGCGAATCAGAAATGAAGAGCAAGAAGGTGAACAGGTCCCCAAACGTGAGGCTACTAAGTAACACCCAGAAGAGAGCGATGGAGCAGCAAGACTGGGCCCCTTTCCCCTTCATCAGCTGGAAATTGGCTTCGATTTTGCAACTCTCCCCTCTCCCTTTACCTCCTTGCTTACTCCTTTCACTTCACAGGGCGTCTGGGGAGCATCTTGGTGTTTGCATGTCACACTAGAACAAAGTCTCCCTGGAGCTGGAGGCTGGACCTTGTGTTTGGTGTGTCATGTGGCCCAGTGCAACGTCCCCCATGTTGTGGCGTTCATTTCGTATATGTGTGTGTATATATATTTTGGCGCTGGGGATGGAACCCCAGGGCACTGAACCACTGATCGACTTCTCCAGCTGTTTTTGAGATGGGGTCTCACCAAGTTGCTGAGGCTGGTTTTGAACTTGTGATCCTCCTGCCTCAGCCTGCTGAGTTGCTGGGATTACAGGCATGGGCCACTGCACCTGGCACAATTAATATTGTTAAATGGCTGTCAGTCAGTTCAAAGCCTCGACCTCTCGACAGCACGTCGCGTCTCTAAGGTTTGTGTTTGCTCTGGATGTTTCAGCACTTTGTAGTTACTCCCCTGGATCCTCCCAGGCTTCCGTGGAGTAGGGGGTGGTTGTTATTCTCATTTTCCTCCTAGGAAGTGTGTGAAGAACCTCCTAACCGACTCCGCACCTGGACCACTCTTCCCGGCATGCTAATTATTGTGAAGTGGACATCTGTCCGTCATGTAGGCTGTTACTAACAGGCTTCTAGCTTTCTCTTCTGAACTTCTCCTTGAGAGCAGCAGAGGGCGCCTGACTACACAAACGACCATCTGAAAGCGACAGGTTACAGTCAAGACTCCATTAAATTCTCAGAAATGAGAGTTTCACTAAATTAGAAGGCGATTTCAGGATTCTGACCTCACTGAGATGCTCCGTCCTACTCCTCAGGGACGAGAACTTCACTCTCAAGGTAAAGCAGCACGAGAGGTGAATCCACGTTTCCCAACTCAGCCTCAAGAACCTTCCAGATGATGAAAACACTGGGCCTGTCCAGTCCAGACCCCTGCGTCTTCAACAGGGAACGCTCTCTTCCTCTTGCAGCTCCTAAGAGGGGACCACTGCAGCGTACTGCAGACGGATTGCCACAACTGAAGGGCACTGCCTCGAGGTGACCCCGTATTCTCAGGAGAGCATGGAAGGGTTAGGTGCGTTTTTTGTTTTTGTTTTTTTAAAGAGGGACAGAGAGAGAAAGAGGAAAGCAATTTTTATTTAGTTTTTCACATGACTTTGTTCCTCCAACAGTTTGTTGTGTACGCGGTGCTGGGGTTTGAACCCACATACTCGCGTGGAGCCACTGCTCCAGCCCCTTAGGTGCCTTTCTTTTTTTTTAAGAGAGAGGGACAGTGAGAGACAGAAAGAAATAAACAATTTTTTGGGGGGCTGAGGACCAAACTTGGGACCTTGCGCATGCTAGGCAAGCGCTTTGCCACCGAGCTAAATCCCCAACCCTGAGAAACAATTTTTTATTTAGTTTTTCATGTGGCTTTCGTTGCTCCAAGACTTCGCTGTGTAGATGGTGCTGGGATTCGAATTTGTGTATGCTGGGCAAGCGCTGAAACCGCCGAGGCCCCCAGCACCTTAGGTGCTCTCTGAAAGCCACAGCATACTAGAGGGAGCTACTCCCACCCCGAAGGCAAGGGTGCGGGTTTAGCCTTTTGTAGCTCATCCAAGATGATCACATCTGCAGGCTCAGGCCAGGTTTCTGAAATTCTGACTCCTTGCTGATCAGCCTCTAACTGGTGCTCCTCTTCCCGCCCTCCATCACGCACATTCCAGCCTGGAGGTCGTGGGAGCCTTAATCCAGTTCTACCTTTCTTCCATCTTTTTCCCCAGATTTCATATTTTCTTGAAGAACAGGGTTCATGGACAAAGCTTGGAGTTGGCTGGAAAACTGCCCCTCCTTGGCTGTCCGCACCTGACTGGATCCAAGGCAACATCTTTAAAGCTGTCAGAAATACCAGGTGCCCTAGGAAAATCAAACACAGTCTCGGAAGCGGGTGGGCAAGGTGAACTTCACTTCAGAAATAGGCGCTACTTAACCTGGGCGCAGTCTGCTTGCTGGCTAGAGATTGGCAGAGCTCAGGGCTTTCCCATCTATCCAACTGGCTAATTTACAATTGACGCAGGCAAGGGGAAGGACTTTAATTACAATGGCTACACTTGAATCCAATTAAGGCTGAATACCATGCTCTGAGTATGGACCATCAGACTTCCTATTTCTCACAAATTCCCCCTTTTCCTTTTTATACCTTTTCGTATCATTTTCATTATATCCTTTTATATTGTTTAAAAAAAAAAGGAATTTCTAGAATGAAATGTAAAGGTCATATCTGGGAGCCAAACATTCCAGTCTATTCCTCCACCTGGGAGCAGCAGGAAGATGGAAGTGGGGTTGGACCCAAATTAGGTTAAGACCCAGATACAAGCAATCTTAAATTCCTCCCTTTTTTCATTTACCAATTTATAAAAGCACGCTCAGTAGATCCAAATATGTTACCTCATAGAATTTAAGAAACCAGGAGTAGCTGAATTCATATTTAGCAGTGATGTTTTATCATTTCAACTCTACAGATTAATCAGATATCTCCTGTAACAAATACATTTATTTAGATTAATCCCATTTAGGTTAACCTGGAATTGAAGCAATTAAACTTCCTTTTCTACTTGGCATCAGGAACAAAGTATAACTTTCAACAAAGTCACTGAGAAAAACATGGGTTAGTAATTTCAAAGCATCTTTATTCTTGTGTTTAACCAATTTAAATTGGACTTTTTCTTAAATGTTTAAGTCACATGAACTAAAAGACATTTGGATCGTTCCTTTTTTAAAATTTAATTTATGAGCACTCATTTATGTATATGTCAATTTTGATACTGTAAGATGTATGTCTTTCCCATCAAACTGGAAAGATTATAATGTATAACCCACTAGCTCCATTTTAGATCCCCCCCCTTGAAGATAGTAACTCCCTCACCTGTGTCCACCTACCTGTGTCCGGCCACCTCTTTCCAAGGGCCCCTTCCGGTAGACACCCATCCTCTTCCTCGCTGAATCACCGGGACCCCCACCCCCACTCTCCCAGTCGCTGCCTACTTCCTCTAGCACCCGCCTCCACCTAATCACAGCCAATTGAAAAGGCTGCACCTGAGCTCCTCCCATCAGAGCGAAGGGCAGTACTGCCTCAGTTCAAAATGAAAAACCCCTCATTTCCTTGTGGGGGGGCGCATTTTCTTTTGCCCTTCCTGGAAGTAAATTTTCATCCTTGCTCACCCGCACCCGACCACGTGTTGATTTAATTTATAATAATACCTTGAGACTTTTTTTTTTTTTAAGAGAGAGGGACAGTGAGAGAGAGAAAGAGAGAAACGACTTTCTTTAGTTTTTCACATGGCCTTCGTGGCTCCAACACTTAGTTGTGTATGTGGTGCTGGGGTTTGAACCCGGGTCCTCATGCTTGCTAGGCAAGCGCCGAAACCGCTGAGCCACCGCTCCAGCCCCAATACCTTGAGACTTGATATAAAATACCCACAGATCTCCACAGAATAAACTAAAACAGGAGACAACAGCTATATTTATTACAGTCTCTGAGATTTAACCCTTCAGGGGCTGGAGCACTTGTCCGGCATGTGTGAGGACCCAAGTTCAAACCTCAGCACCACATACACAACTAAGTGTCGGAGAAACAAAAATCAGGTGAAAAACATATAAAACTGATTCTCTCATTTTCTCTCTTACAAAAAAAAGATTTAACCCTTTAGAAATTAAAATAGAGCCGATCACAGATTTTTACATTATAACTCAAGTGGGGTATGATCGCCCCTACTATCACCATGTTTATTTCCTCCTTAGGACTCTGTAAAAGGAGATTTTTACAAAAATGATTGTGTAAGTATTATTTGGCTTCTTGGGTGAGTCAAGAATAGGATGCATTGATTCCCCACCCAGATCCCTCCCTATCCCCCTTCCCTCTCCCTTCTCTCCCACCTCTTTCCTCCCTCTTTCCCCTCCCTGCATATCTATGGTCCCCCTACATTATGTGCAGCTGCGACTTTGGTGAGTTTAGTACATGGGTTTGACTTCCTTTCACTGAGACCTGGGTTTTGCTCTAGCCTAAAAGGAAACTTTTAATTCAACATATTTGAGAGTTAACCAAAAATATGCTTCTGAACAAAAGAAAGCAGGAAAAAAAAGCAGAGGGCTAAATAAAACTCCGGTATGATAAAGTAAGACTGACTGGAAATAATACTCATTTGGGCATGCAGGCTCAAAAGTGAATTCACCACAAAAAGCATGAGCTCAGAAAATACAGGAGTTCTTAAAAAAAAAAAAAAGGCAAGGGCTGTAACTAGGCCACTGAAGGAGCACTTGGAACATCTTCATTAGCTCAGTGCAAGTTTGGACTGGATCATGGAAAACGTCCTCAAGGTAAAGAAGCGGTGTACATGACATCTATTAGTTGCTTTTCCTGGTCCTTAGGCCCATGATTTTTTTTTTCATTTTTCCCCTTGTAGGTTCCTGTACTTAAATTTCCCCTCCTGTACTCACACGGCCCTCTCGACCTTTACTGGAGGTTTCTTGTACACCCCAGGCCCTGGATGCTTAATCCCACTTACCAGGGATTTCTTGCACATCCCTCCATCCTGCTTTCCTGGTTGTGATCGTGTTTCTAGTAGAATTTCAACCCCCTGCCCCTTGGGGTTTTCTTCTACTTTTTTCAGTTACACCTCACACAAACTCTGGGAATTCCCTGACCACCCGAAGGACTTTTTCCCCTCAAGCTCAAGAACAGATACTCATATCTTGATCTGCCTGCGGTATTTTCTGGTCACCTGCATCGCTGAGCCACTGCAGATTTGGGGGGCCTTTTGAGAGAGAAAAAGTTAGGCAGTCCGAGTAGTTGGAATGTTTGAGTTGGTCAAGGGAAAACTGTTTTTTCTTTTTCCTTTGATATTCGCAGTGCTAATAAGGGTCAGACAAGATAAGCACAGATGTAGACACTGCCTGCTGCTAACGAAGGAACCACATACTTTCCACTGGAGCTTGAGGCCGGGACCAGAACTCCCTGCACCTGTGTCCTAGGTACATATAAAAAGGGCAAACCTCCCTGCCTCATGGGCTCTGTCCCCTTCTCCCACCCTGGGGGAAGTCTGCTCTTTCCCCTACGCCTTACTTTCTATGAAACAAATTCTTCGACTCTACGAGGACACGAACCCGACATCACTTTGACCTCCGGGTTCCCTCTGCCACTCTGAGGGAAGCAGCAGGCTGTGTCTCCTCTGAGGAGGGGGGTGGCCCGGGCGACCCCTAAGTGACATATGGAGCCCCAGGATGGGTGTCGAACTGTTACAAATGAAAATGCTGGAATTGCAGCGGTGCTGCAACAACAGCGAACCCAGGCAAACCTCTGCAGCACGGAGGGCTCCAGCACCTGCACCGCGAGCCCTGCGCCGATTAGAGGCGCTCGGGGGTGCTCGAGCTGGGGCGGGCACAGGGACGGGCTTAACTGCAAAGGCTGCCACCGACTGCAGTGAAGGCTGAGCCCGTCCTGCAAGTGGACCAGCAGACTTCCTGGGCAGCTCGTCCAGGAGGAACGACTTTCCCCGTGTCCGCCTTCCCTCTGCCACGGTTTCGCCTGTCCTCGTCCTTGAGGTGCCCGCGTCCTCCACCACAAGCCCTTTCACTCGCGCTTCCCCCCACGACGGTCCGAGCCACAGCCCAGCAGAGCCGCGGAGCCAGCGTCACCGAGGACGTGGGGACACGCAGCAAGGGACCCGGGCTGCGGAAGGCGCTCGGCCCTCGTGAGGGGCGGAAGCTTCGGGAAGGGGGCGGGCTCACGCGCCCCGCTCCCAGGAAGATGCCCCGCCCCGGAGCTTGCGCACATCCCTGCGCCGGAAGCTGCTCGGAACACCGGAAGTGACGTGATTTGCGCGAGCCGCCGCTTCCGGCCATCCTCGCTTCCTCCACATCCCTGCAGTCGCCTCCTGGGCGCGATGGGCAAGAAGGGCAAGGAGAAGAAGAAGGGCCACGGCGCCGAGAAGACGGCCGCGAAGATGGAGAAGAAGGCGTCCAAGCGCTCGCGGAAGGAGGAGGTGAGCGGCCGCTGGGGACCCAGGGCGGGAGCGGAGCTGGCGCTGCAGCCTCAGACGCCTGGGCACGGCCTGCGTGGGACCCGCTGGCTCCCGGGTCCGGCTGCGCTCGCCGGGAGCCCCACGTTCCTCGAAGAGTAGCTAGGTTAACGGGCTTGTTTTTCCTGTCCCGGGATCCCAGGCGTTTCCCCTGCCCCGCTGCCGTGTTGCCAGGGTGAGGAAGGGTGGTGGAAGGAGGCCCTGGGGTGAGTCTGCAAGGTGCGGAGTCCGGGAGCGAGACCCCATAATCTGAGCCTTTCCTCATTTCTTAAAAGGGGACGAATAATGCGGCAGCAGCCCTGAGGAGCGGGCTTACAGTGCCGTTTAGTAGTTGAGGAAGCCAGCGGAGCTGGAGGATATTCCCGCGCAGTTGATGGTCCCTGCCCTCACCCCAGGATCAGTGCTGGCTTGGGGGTGCAATGCTGCGCTCTGTTGACCTCTGCTCAGGTCCTCCTTCACCTGAGGTGGCTGTAATTGCCTGTGTGTAGTAGCATTTCGGGACTGTGCTGCGGGAGGTAGGCAGCACTGGCATTTCTATTGGACAGGAGGGAAGCTGGAGAGGAGCAGGTCACTCAGCCATAAAGTGGGGAGCTGGGGTTTGACACCTGCGGGTGTGGGCCACTCCTCTGTGTCTTTTCTCATCTTGCCGTTTCCTCACCTGTCCTTTCAACTTGCCTTAGGCGCTAACATCCTAAGGTTCCTCACCAGTTAGGTGCCCTCTTATCCCTGCCCCCTACTAGCTGGACAGCCTCAGAGGAGCAGGACCTGCCAGCCGGGAGATGGCAGAAGCAGTTCATCTCTGTGGCGTCTGAGAGCGCTTGCCACTGGGTAGCTGTCATCTTTGCGCATCTTTGAATGTCCTAGTTGTACTGGTACTTAGATGAGGATAGCGGCAGCTGCCACAGGGAAAGCTTGCCCTGGGACCTGCACACTGTCTTGATCCATTCTCAGAGCAAGGCCAGCCCTGCAGAGGGTGATCTCCCTGTCTTCCCGGTGTTAAAGTTGGCTGTGTCACATGCCACACCTCATCACGGGAGAGATAGCTCGTTGTTTCAGTTCTAGGGATTGTTGTGAAAGAGGGCAGTTGCGGAGACAGCTGGAAATTCTGCCACTACAGAACCCACGCATCCGATCACCTGGCTGACAGCTGCTTTCTCCCGTGGCCTCTGCCGCTTCTCCAGCTTTCTGCACAGGCTCCCTGCTTCAGCCATAACATCTTTGTCTTGTTGTCTCAAAGGCACCAAATTCTTCCAAGAGGATATGAGGTGGGGCCCCCAGTGTGACCTTATGGTGACAGTGTGGCTGCCTGTTGGAGACTAAGGCCAACATGACGTCTGGCCGGATGCCAGGTAAAAGAATTGGTGGTAAACAACTCTGTAAGGGGCCCAGCTGGCTTGTAAAAGAATTAGTGGTAAACAACTCTAAGAGGCCCAGCTGGCTTATAATTAGCAAACTGCCTGACCGCATGACTAAGCTCTTTGGCCGCTCATTTGTTACAATTGGGTTGAATGTGTTTGCACTGTATCCCTATTGGTTGTTGTAACAGATAAATACCGAGCATACAGGGAAAAAGTGTAACCACTAGTCAGAGAAGCAGCAATAGCAGAGACAGAAGAATCAGAGGAGAGAGCAGCAGAGGCAGGGAGGAAGAAAAGCCTCGGCAGTAGAAACAGAGCAGCAGTAGAAATAGGGACTCTAGTGCGGCAGTAGAAACAGAGACTCTAAAGAGAGAAAATGTGAATGGCCTTGACTCTAAATATAAAAAGCCTTGCCTCTAGCGAAGAGGAAGGAGATGTAAAAGCCTCTAGTGAGAGGAGATGTATGTAAAGGTCTTGCCTCTATCGAGAGAGAAGGCGGAGAAGGAAGCGCTTGGAGAACTCGGGACCAGTGGGTCTACTTCATTCCCAGTCAACCGCCGATTGAGAGCCGTCCGGTTCCGCCGGCTGGGACCGGACAGCTGCCCAGATCTCTTTTCCCAGAATGGGTGATCTGCCTCGTTACCGGCAGCCTGCTTACTCCTTGTAGTCTGCGGGGGGACCCCACCCCAGGCCTGCACTCCATCTGCTTCTGCTCTTCCCTTTTCCTTCTTTCTCTTTGTCTTCTCTTTCCCATTCTATTTTTCAGTCACTGTTCAGGTCAGGCACAGGGGTGCAGCAGCCTCTGTGGTGTTAGGAGTTAGAGTTCCCTGACACAGAATGCTCTCCCCAGGACTAATCGCTCTGGCAGCCGCTGACAGAAGGCAGGACTGGACCCCTGAAGTTGTTGTCAGCCCACATAAAAGGGGGGGTTTTGAGTCCCTGGCATGTGGAAGGCAGGGAAGTGTGGGTGCCTTGGATTCCTTTGCTTTTCTTTCTCTAAAGAGATGTCCTGTTTTTTAAGAAAAACTGAGTGGGACCAGAAGTACCAGGACCTCTCCATCATAAGGAAAAGGCTCTCATGACTTGCTCTGGCAAGCCCTTCCTTGTCAAGGCTGAATTTAGGGTCATCTGACCCTCCTTCTGCCCTTTTGACACCTTCCCTGTCATTGCTGCCTGTCCCTGCCTGCCCTAGCACCCCACCCTGAGAGCCCAGCATGACCTTTCCTGTGAGACTTTGTTCTGGGACACAGAACTTGCGCATGGAGGTTTTCCTGACGCTCACCAGAGTGTGTGTCCTCTTCATAACAGATTTGGGGTTCTGCGAGGAGAGATTCTGGGATGAATTCACAAAGCCAAGCTTGTCTTTCCCTTACCTGGCAAGATGTGACGGTGCAGATGGGAGGCTAGAGTAGGTGCTAAGGAAGTGACGTGGCTCATGGTACAGATCAGCACCTGGGTGGCAGTGTGTACAAGTGGAGACCCCGAGTAGGATTACAGCCTTGGTGTCCATGGGGAGCTGATGCCATCCCCTGCTTAGCTGAGGGCAGGAAAAGATGCACATTTAACTCTAAGTTATGACAGAGTCCAGCTGTGTTCCTGAACAGGCTGACAGAAGCTTTTGGAAATGATACCTAAGGTTGATCCTGACTCAGCAGAAGCCCTGATAGCTATGGCTTTCATCTCCTAACCAACCCTAGGCATCAGGAGAGAACCTATAGCCGCTCTGGTTGACGAAGTTATTTAATAGAGACAGGGCAGAGGTCAACTGGGTACACTATTGACTGAAAACAAGCAAACAAAGCTCCCCAGCTCTTGGCTGCCCTAGCACAATCCCCTCGAGGTAACCCTAAGAAAGAGCCCTCTCAGAAGTTTTGGAAATCACTGATAGCCCCTGGGGCCCAGTCAGCATGGTTACTGTTAGAAGGCCACAGGCATTGGGGGTTCCCTGCTTGTTCCTGGCAGGGGCAACTGTGGCAACCCAAGCCAGAGGCTTCTTTTGGTGCTGCTAGAAGATGAGCCTGGGTGTTCAGGTGTCCCCAGGAACTTGGATCAGCAACACACTGGTCACTCTCCATGGGGCAGGTGGGACAAGTAAATTATGTGTCCATGCTAGAGCTGTACCCGCACTTCCTTACTCAACCCGTGTGGCTTTTATCAAAACGGGGATGTTCTGTGACAGAGTGGATGGTGGACCTCGGGTCCTCAGCTGAGACACTTCTCTTTTCTTTTTGTTTGCATAATGGCTTTCATATTATCTCCCTTCCTGCCTGCCTGCCTGCTTTCCTTCCTTTTTTGTTTGTTTGTTTGTTTGTTTTTTTGTTCTGTTTTGTTTTGGAGAGGGAGAGAGAATTTTTATTTTTCCATCTGGCCTTTGATTTTATGACACTCAGTTGTGTATGTGGTGCTGGGGTTTGAACCTGGGTCCTCATGCATGCCATGCAAGTACTCCAATTGTTGAACCACCATTCCAGTCCCCTCCCATTCCTTTCTTCATGTTCCAGAATGTCCTATCCCTCTGTTAGGAACGAAGCTATTGACAAAATTGGAGCAAGTGTCACATTAACTGGAAGCCATATTGAGGCAGAGGAGCACAGAGCTGGGTGTTTGGGGTGGATCCAGGTGATGCTCAAGGGCAGGACCTTTATGTAGAGCACTGAAGGGGCCCGAAAGAGCCCCCCAGGCAGAGGGCATTTGACCAGTCAGGCAGCTGGGTTGTGGCCCAGCTTAGGCCTCCCTGACCTAGAAAATGCTTTCATACACTATGTGAAAAGCTGGATTTAGCTTTAGGGGTTCTAACCCCCAAATTGGGATCTGTGTCAAAGCCAGTAGCCTATTCTAGTCAGGTCCAGTGGTATTGGTGCTCCTCAAGTTGCCAGACCATAGCGACAGCCTCTTGACACCTTGGAGGGCGAGTGGTTCCTACTGGGTGCAACTTTGTAAAGAGGTCAGAATGACCACCCCTCGCAAAACACCTGCTCCCCACTCCCTGCAAGAATGGGGGCTCTCAGTGGAGAACTCCTGCACTTCCTGTGTGCGTGGTGGTGCCTTTTGCCTCCCCTGGCACCAACTTTACCCTCCAGTGGCAGAGGCAGGCGGTGTCCTGGTGTCCTCAGCTTGAGGCTAAAGCCTCATCTGCTGCGAGGCACAGTGGTTCCTCCTCAGGTCCACCTTTCCTCCCTGAGGGCTGACTCTCTCCCAGGGAAAGATGGGAGCACAATACTTCTGGCTGCCAGCCTCGCTGCCCGCGTCACAGCCGGGACCACGTGGCGGCCCACCTTGCGCTCCTGCCTTCTCCCTGCGCTGCTCAGCCAGCTCTTCACCGAACTCCTAGCTTGATCACACTCCTGCCTGCCCACCTGTCTCCAGTAGGTCAGCCTGGCAACGGTGCCGTTGGCCTTCCCTTAAACTCACAAGGGCGGCTTTGATCCTCGTTTTTCTTGATTTCTCTGTTTGGTGCTGTCAACTACCCACTTCTTGAAGCTTTGGATTCCCTTGGTTTCTGTGATATCAGTCTCTCTTCCCTTTGTATTAATTAACTTAATGAATGTCCCTTTTCGGTATTGGACACAAAAGATGTCATGGCCATGGTCCTTAAGGACTGAGAGGTTTGGGCAGGTTTCTGAAAGCTTTCTAATTTCTTCAAGGTGTTTTGCTGCCTCTCTGTTTCTCAGTACTGTGTGGGAATCCTTGAAAGGAGGAGGTTCAGTAGGCCAGGCCTTGGGGACCACAGGGAAGGCAAAGAAAGGAGCTCCTAGGGAGGGAAGCCAAGAGATGGTGTGGGCACTTGAGAGATGGAAAGAGCAGGACAGAAAGACCTGCCTGTGTCAGAGTGGCCTCGGGGCCGTAGCCGGTACAGGCCCTGTGAGTCCCTTGGCTTCAGGAAGGGTCTGGTATGTGCGCTAGGCAGGTGCTGTGCCCCAAGCTTGCTCCCAGACCGTGACTGCTTTTCTTTGACATTGTGTTTCTCCTGAACAATTCAAGCCAAGTCCTACAGGTTCAGGGGGCTGAGCGGAATTGACTTGCATTTTAAGGGACTTTTACGTTTTAAGGCATTCATGTGATTCTCCTGGGTGTTGGTGATTTGAATGTTCCCTGAAGTGTGCTGGGCAGGGGGAGCGCTCACCTGGAATGGATCAGAGCTCACCAGCACCAGAGAGCAAGGCATACCTTATAAACTAGACTTGATGCCTCAGCTCCCTCTTGGCCTGCCCTTTGTGTTCAGTAAACTTCCTGAATTTGTGTTTATTTGACCTATGCCTAGGAAAGGGGTGTGTGGCTCTTGAGGCCCAGGGACCTGTGGGGAGGAGGGAAAATGCTCTGGAAGTGCCTCAGGTGCTTGGACATTGGTTCCACTTTCAGGCCCTGTGGAAACAAGGGGGTGTGAGGGAGGGGAGAGGAGAGGAGCGTGGAGGGAGGGAAGGACACAGGTCTCAGCATGGATAAGGTGAGGGAGAGAGATTGAGAGCTGAAGACTGCAGGCAGCTCTGCAGATGCTGGGCTGTGCTGCTGGACTGGGCAGGGTGGGAAGATGGCTTCCAGCCGGCAGTGCTTTAGGTCTGCCCCACACCTGTCAGTAGACGATGCCACTGTGCAGGCCTGTCTTCTCTCCAGGGGCTCAGTTTGTCATGGGGGTGGGGTGGGGACAGAACAAGCAGGAGCACGAGAAAGATGAGGTACTGCCACACAGGCAGGGGCAGGCTGGCAAGGGCCCAGGCCTGTGTTCAGGGAGTTGTTGAAGGGTGAGTGCTAAAGTCAGGGTGATTTGCTACTGAGCTGTGTCCCCTGCCCTGGATGTTTTGAATGCATCCAGCCCTGTGTATTTCAAACCCTGGAGAGCAGGTTAGGATTCACAGATGTGCCTGGGCTACTCTGATCCAAGGAAAGCTGGCCAGGGCTTTGGCTTCATGGCAGGTCCTGAAAAGAGTCTGATGTTGCTGTTTGTGTGCCCCTAGGAAGACCTGGAAGCGCTGATAGCTCATTTCCAGACACTGGATGCCAGGAAGACCCAGGTCACCGAGACCCCGTGCTCCCCACCCTCTCCACGGTAAGCAGCCTCCTGCCTGGTGGTCCTGGTTCCGTGACTTGACGTGGATGCCATGTTCTCATGAGTGACCGGGCACTGAGGACAGTTCCCATGAGCACTGGCTGTGGGGCACTTTCTTCTGCAGAGTGGGGACTGGCTGACAGCTCTGCTGTCCTCTGGTGGCAGCTGTAGACAGGTATCGCACCTTCCCCCACCCCCAGCCTTTCTCTCGCTTTCAAGGTGTTTTAAGAATGCCTGTCCTAGGTGAAAAGTCACCACAGTTTTTTGCTGTTTGTCCCTAATGCTTTTAATGGGCTTTGGTCTCCATCTGGCTGCTTCCTCCAGGTTTCTGAGTGCTGATTATTTTCCGTTTGGGTCATCCGGTTAGGAACCTGGGTGGCTCCAGCACTCTCATGAGAGGACGCTACACCTTAGGGAGTGGGCAGCGTGTAACTGCCATGGCCTCTGGGCCTGAGGAAAGCTGGCCAGGGCTTTGGCTTTGTTCAGCTGAGAAGGGTTCACGTTGGTCCTCAGAATTAGTTGGAGCTTGCCAGTCCGGCTCAGTGGTGTCAGCTTAGGCGCAGCCTGGGTCAGCCCCCAGGAAGGGGGCGCCGGGTGTGGCCCCAGAGTGCCTGTGATGGAGTAGCTGCAAGTTGGATGTCCCTTCTGTCCCTGTTCAGTGCATTCAGCAGTGCACCTTCCATGGAGCCACGTGTTGTCTTTGGCCACCAGGAATCACTGGAGCCACTGAGGCTCTGAGCGAGGCGGCCCAGACCAGTGCTGTCCAGGTGTGACCCTGGCATCTGGCAGGTGACTTGCAGGGGTTTTGGGATGGCCCCTTGGCCCCCTGTCTCCATCCCAGGCCACTCTTTGATGAGGGTTCCCAGAAGCTGTCTCTGGGGAAGCTGACGGAACAGAGCCTGGCTTCAGCTTGGTGTCGCGTGGTCTGCCCTGTGCTCATCTGCCTTTTGTCTCTTACAGGTTAAACGCCTCCCTCTCCGCTCATCCTGAGAAAGATGAATTAATCCTTTTCGGAGGTGAATATTTCAATGGCCAAAAAGTAAAGTATATATTTTTTTTCTCTCAACTTTTCCTGGGGTTATTTGAAGCAGTTACTTGAAAGCTGTGATACAAATATCACTTTCACTTTCCACTATTCATCCCCCTTGCTGAGTTTCAGGCTTGATGTGGGGCACTGTGACCTGTCACCAGGACCAGTGGGGGACTGAGTGACTACAGGCCGAGCTCTGCAGAGTGCTGTGTCCAGCTGGCAGAGTCCCGCCCTGCCCTGCTGCCTCCTCTCCTTCACAGTGCAGTTGTTGGTGTGCAGTACTGGGGACTGATCCTGTGGCCTTGCACACACTAGGCAGGCTCTCAGCCCCGGAGCTACATCTCTAGCCCTCAAAGTCATTTTGAATTAAAGTGATAATGAATTGTGGGGCTGACTTTTATTTTTGAGTAGGTCAGAAAGCCCTGTGTGGAGCAGCAAGAAAGTGAGCTCACTGGCCTGGCTGGCGTGGAGTTCCACAAGTCTCTCATCATCTGGCCTCTTCTGCCTTGTTGTGCATTCAAAACCTGGATTTGAGCTGCGTGTGGTCCCCACACCTGTAATCCAGCTTTTTGGGAGACTGAGGCAGGAGGATGGCAAGTTCAAAGCCAGCCTCAGCAACTTAGAAATCAAAAGGGCTGAGTATGTAGCTTAGTGGTGGAGTCCTGGGTCAGTTCCTTGTGCTGTAAATCAGTCAACCCCAGGAATGCTAGGCTTGGATTTGGAGAGTGAGCGACCTGGCTGAGCAGCCAAGGCTCCCAGTGCCTTAGGGTCGTAGGCACGTAGGCCTGTTCCCACAGATGATCTCTGACTTTTGAGGGGTTCTGTGTATGAGGTTTTTTTTTTTTTTTTTTTTTTTTTTTAAAGAGAGAGGGACAGCGAGAGACAGAGTAAGAGAGAAACAACTTTATTTAGTTTTTCACATGGCCTTCGTTGCTCCAACACTTAGTTGTGTACGTGGTGCTGGGGTTTGAACCCGGGTCCTCGTGCTTGCCAGGCAAGCACCGAAACCGCTGAGCCACCGCTCCAGCCCCTGTGTATGAGATTTTGACCCTGTACAGAGCAGTGTTCAGTACGTGACGTGTGATGTCAGCACTCTTGTGAAGCAGGCTGTGCATTAGATGGTCTGGCAGATGTGAGTGTCCTGGGCACACTGCAGGCAGGATGGGTGCAACCAGGGTGTGCATGGTTAGGTGCATCAGG
>PVKS010000481.1:0-136741 GCA_004027875.1 Aplodontia rufa
CTGTTGAATTCCGTCTTCCATTTCTTTTTTTTTTTTTTTAAGAGAGGACAGTGAGGCAGTGAGAGACAGAGAGAATTAATTTTTATTGAGTTTTTTACATGAATTTCGTTGCTCTGATACTTTGTTGTGTACGTGGGTTGCTGGGGTTTGAACCCGTGTACTTGCGCATGCCAGGCAAGCGCTGTAACCACCGAGCCACCGCTCCAGCCCCCCTTCTTCCATTTCTTTTAGACACATACCCAGAAGTAGAATTGCAAGGAATAGATCCTGTCTTTAAATCGGAAACCCACCTCCTCTCATTGCTATGGGTCTAATATGATGCTAATAAGTTTTGGTTAAACTTCTTAAGAAACTAACAAACTGGGGCTGGAGCGGTGGCTCAGCGGTTTCGGCGCTTGCCTGGCAAGCACGAGGACCCGGGTTCAAACCCCAGCACCACGTACACAACTGAGTGTTGGAGCAACTAAGGCCATGTGAAAAACTCAATAAAGCTGTTTCTCTCTTTCTCTGTCTCTCTCACTGTCCCTCTCTCTTTAAAAAAAAAAAAAAGAAACTAACAAACTAACATTGCTTCTTACATCATGAGATTTTTTTTCTTTATCTTCTTGGTGAATGTCCATTAGAAATGTCTTGAGGGATGAGCTTATTGGTGGTAAACTCGGTTTTCATTTATTCAATAATGTTTCTTTTTTCTCCTTTGTTCTTGAAAAATATAATTTTGGGGGGTACACAATTCCATGTTGACAAAATTTTTTCCAGGCTTTGTATACTTCCAGTCATTCCCATGCCTACAGGCATCATCTGTGGCTATGGAGACTCGTGCTACCAGTTTAGTGATGCTCCTTTGTAGTTTATCTGTGCTTTCTCTCTCACCTTTGAGATTCTTTGTCTTCGTTGTTCTGCAGTTTCACTGAGATGTACTTAGATGTGGATTTCTTTATATTTATCCTTCTCGGCATATGTTCTGCTTCCTATATTTATGAGTTCTTGTCTTTCATCAACTCTAGAAATTATCAGCCATCTCTCTTTCAATACTGCAGTTGTGCCTTTTTTCCCCCACCTCTCTCCTTGTGAGATTACAGTGTGTTAGGCCTCCTCTTTCTTTGTCTTAACTTTTCCAAATGCTTGTCTTTCTTTACTGCAATGTGGAGAGTTTTTTTTCAGATCCATATTGCAGTATACTGATTTTCTCTTCAGCTGTATGTTCTGTTTAACCAAGCATTGCAATTTTAATTTTAGTGGTTACATGCCTTTTTCATTTCCAATATTCTATTTTTCCTAAATCTATCTGGGCATTTTTGATAATCCACTGTTCCTTACTTATTTTTCTGTTTCATCTCTCATTTATTTAAACATTTTACAATAGCTTCTTTAAATTTTTTACAGATTATTCCAAACTTTGAAGCCCCTAAAAGTTAAAACCTGTTGATTGTTATTCCTGCTGATTACCTCTCCTGGTGGTTTAAATCAGTATCTACTTAGTAATGTGTGTGTGTGTATATGTGTGTATTCATATTTGACTGAATTTAATCTAGTAGGCTAGATTGAGGGTGCTTTCCTCCAAGGAGAATTGGATTTGCTTCTTTTGAGTCCATTTCTGCAGGTGATATTAATCTGGGGCCACTTATAGTTTACAGTTTAGTTTATCAAAGGGAAAGTAAAAATTCCACAGGTTCATGAGAAAAAAGGTCTTGCTCAGGAACTAATTTTTTTTATTAATTTTAGCATCTAGTATTAGAGCCAGACAGGTTTTCTTGTAGATTTGCTTTGCAAGTAGTTGGACTGTCTCCTTTCAACTAAGAGTGCAGTGACTTTGAGGATGCTATGATTTGTCCCCACCAAGTCATGCTGAGACTTGATCCCCAATGTTATGGTGTTGAGAGGTGGTAGAATCTTTAAGAAGTTCCTAGTCTGTGCCAAAATGAACCCACTATTATCTATACCTATAATGCACCAAAAATAATTTTAAAAAGAGGTGACTAGGACATTAAAAGAGATTAATGCAGTTCTTACAGGATGGAGTTGCTCCCATGAGAGCAGAATGTTATAAAGCGAGGTAACTGTGTGTTTTACCTCTTCTGCACACAACTGCTTGCCCTTCCACTTTCTGCCACGAGCTGAAGCAGCACAAAGCCTCGGCAGAAGCCAAGAAGCCAGTGCTCAATTTCAGACTTAGCAGCCGCCAGAACCCTAAGCCAAAATAAATCTCTTCTCTTTATTAAAAACAAAACAAGGGCTGGAGTGGTGGCTCAGTGGTTATAGTGCTTGCCCAGCATGCACGAGTATGAGAGCTCAAACCCCAGCAGCACATACACAGTGAAGTCTTGGAGCAAGGAAAGCCACATGAAAAGCTAAATAAAAAATTGATTCTCTGTTTCTTTCTCTCTCTTTCACTGTCCCTCTCTCTTTAAAAACAAAACCAAACAAAAACTAGTCTTTATATTCTGTTTCCACAACAGAAACAGACAAGACAAGGGAATAGGGAAGTCGTATTATTTAGCTCTCCTCTCTTTCTAAGGTGCCAGATTTATCGTCTGGTTCTCCCTCAATCCTCACACTCAGTCTCCAGAGTTCTGGGTTTCTACTTAGTTAACTCCTCAGTTTACTTTTGGTTCGTATTATTTTATCTCACTGCTTTTAAGCTGATGCCATTGGGGGATTATACTTATTTTCTTGGGAGTTTACTAATGAACCTAAAATATTTATTGTGCTCTCAATAGCACTCAGGTATTCTACCATGGAAGCTTCTTGAGAATATCAGGCCTGTCATACTACCAGAAAAGGATCTTTTAAACAAACAAAAATGTGATTATATGGCACATATTGTTTTAAAACCTGCAGGTATGTAGGATCATTTCAATGACTGCACAGTCTTTCATGATTAATTTATTCAATATATTTCCTATAAATGGATATTTAGGGTTCCATTTTTTTACTATATTACAAACAACACCCTCCAGTGCTTATCATTGTAACTAAATCTTTGCATTCATTAAGATCTTCTTCCCTGTTTGTTTGCAAAATTAATACATGCTCAATGCATAAAAAATTCAAACACTAAGAAAAATAAAAATCCCCTTTTATCCTCCATAATGTTCATTACTGTCACCTCAACACCATTAGGTCTATAATTGGAATATCTTAATTTAAAAAATGAGTGAGAACTAGGACTAGAATATACAAGAAGAGAAACCACACCTGCCTCCTACTCTCCCAACCCACAACAACCAGGAAGAGAGAATTGGAGCTCCTACTAAGGATGGGCTGAAGGTAATCAAAAACAAACAGAAGCAGAGAACTGAAGGAATGAGAGATACCAAACAGACTCCAAAAGCCTGGGACAACTGGGGTCAGGGATACCTAGCCTGATCACAGCACCCTGAGAGAGGGTCTCAGGTCTTCCAGCTCCAGAAGCTCCTGATTACTGGGCAGACAAGTCCCTATCAATGCAGGGCTTGCCTCAGCAGGAGCAGCTACCAGGGACAGGGCAGGAATACAGATGGCAGCCCTTCACTTGCATTGTTGAATACTTCACACCTTCCCCAGCCAGCTTCATCATCAGTGGAATGGTATAGCCCTGCAGCCTGCGTGGAAGGAGAATAATTTGAGCCAGGCTCTCAGTTCCATATGTACTTGGGCACAGTACTTAAACTCAGTGCGTCCCTTTTCCTTACAGATAAAAAGGTAATAAAAGGCAGCACCTATCTCCTTCAGGTTGATCGGAAATTAAATAAACTAACATGTGGCCCCAGAACATGGTAAGCTTTATAGACATCTTACCTTGGGCCCAAGTGTGAGCTCTGGGACGGCAAAAACCTCCTAAGCACCATCCACTCTTCACCCAAGTGCAGGTGGTAGAGCTGGGAAATCCGTTGGAGAAGGGAGAGGAGTGGCTGGAGAAGTATATTGATTGTGGTTTCCTGGAAGGTGAGGATGTCTTCTGTGGCACCTTCAATGCCCAGCTACACCTAATCTGGTGGCCCCTGGCAACAGGTGCACAGGAAACACTAGATGGAAGAAAAAGGCGCTAGTTTTCATTCCGCGCCACCCCGTGGGGGCGGGACTGGAGAGGCGCTGGTTGGGGAAGGAAGTTGTTCAGTCACCCCAAGTAGGAAGACCGACCCGGTAAGCGGAATCCGTGCTTCGACCTAGAGACCGCCGTCCTCGTCTCTGCTTAAAACCCCAGCTCCAGAAGTTATTCCATCCGCGCAGCTCATAACTTCTGGAAGTTCCTAGCACCTTACAGTCTGATGTCTTGCGTCAAGCTATGGTGAGTGGGGATTGGGATGTGGATCGGCAGCCTCCCACACTTCCACACGGGACACGCTCCGAGAACTACCTTGCTCCCGGATGCCACAGGGGGGATTGTCGGGGACAGGGGGATGTCGAGGTTGGAGAGTGTTCTCACCGCCCGCCCGGAGTGACCGGGATCGGAAGAGCAGAGCGGGCGTGGGGCATGGCCAGCTTAGTGAACAAATCCCCTCTCTCAGGCCCAATGGTGCCTCTGCCTCCGTGGTACCCCGCGAGGAATTGATAAGCCCGAAGTACGTTGGCGAAGGCGGGTTCGGCGCGGTGTTCCGGGCACAACATAGGACGTGGGGCTATGATGTGGCGGTCAAGATTGTGAACTCGTGAGTGACCCGGGCTGCGGACTGGCGGGATTTGGCACAGGAGGCGGGGCCACTGAATCGGGAAGGGATGGGATCTTCCTGGACCCAGACGCCTCAGCATCTCTCTCCCGGGGGTGTAGGGAGGCGATATCCAGGGAGGTGAAAGCCATGGCAAGTCTTCGTAATCAGTACGTGTTGCTCCTGCTCGGAGTCACCGAGAACCTGGAGTGGGACTTCGTGTCCGGACCGGCTCTAGTGACTCAGTTCATGGAGAATGGCTCCTTGGCTGGGCTTTTGCATCCAGAGTGCCCTCGGCCCTGGCCACTCATCTGCCGCCTGATGCAAGAAGTGGTGCTGGGGATGTGTTATCTGCACAGCCTGAACCCAGTGCTCCTGCACCGGGACCTCAAGCCCTCCAACGTCCTGCTGGACCCAGAGCTGCACGCCAAGGTCAGCTCATCCAAGCCTCCTCCAGCCTTGGGACAAGACCCTGTCCCAGAGCTGTTCCATCTCCACAAACTAGATTAAGGACCTGCCACAAAGGTCTGGGGATGAATACCCTCAGCCTCTCCCTCTGGACACAAGACTGCCCAGGGCTCAAGGCCAGCCAGGAATTTAAGCCCCTGCCATATCAAGTGATAAAGGCCCTGACCCACCTGGGTCAGTTCCACAAGCGCATTCCACCAGGCCTTCCAAAGAGCCAGGGCAAACATAGCCCAGTAGACTCAGACCCATGCATAACAGACACAGATCTCCTACCCAAGGCCCCCTGACTCCACCTTTCCTCTGACCCTTCATATTGGCTTTACAAAGCCAGACCTGCACCCTCTGGGGGTGGGGGACAGAGGATTCTAGAGGCTGTCTGGTTCCTTCTGTCCAATACCTCCTCCTTCCCTTCGTTTGCAGCTGGCAGATTTTGGCCTATCCACATTTCAGGGAGGGTCACAGTCAGGGGCAGGGTCCAGGAAGCCTGGGGGTACCCTGGCCTACTTGGCCCCAGAATTGCTTGCTGATGTAAACCGGAAGGCCTCCATGGCCAGTGATGTCTACAGGTAAGGCAGCCACATTGAATACACATTCCAGCTTTCGACCTCTCTGGGTCCTTCTAGAGGATGGTATATTGGAGAGGAGTCTTGCCAGTGTTTGGCCAGGCTTCCACTTTGTGTCTCCTGCAGCTTTGGGATCCTCATGTGGGCAGTGCTAGCTGGAAGAGAAGCTGAACGTAAGGCTCTAGGCAGCCCCAGGTGTCTCCTCCTAAAAAACCCAAGCTCTCCCCCTCCTGCTCCAACTGCCCTTTTCTGTCCTCACCTCCCCCTTGGATAATACTCCTTGCCCCTGCCCATGATAGAGCAGGCATCACCTCACACACTGAATGTCTTTTATTATCACCTACCCCATCACACCCCAGTTGTGGGCAAGATGTCACTGGTGCAAGAAGAAGTATGTGAGAAGCAAATCCGGCCCCCCTTGACTGAGGTGCCTCTGCCCAGCCCTGAGACACCTGGCTTGGAAGATCTGAAGGAATTAATGCAGCACTGCTGGAGCTCTGAGCCCAAGCACAGGCCCTCCTTCCAGGGTGAGCTGACCAACTCACTGGCAACTGGAATAGCCTTGAGTCTGTCTGCAGAGGATTTGTACCAGAGAAGGACATTCTGCTCACCTGCAACACATTCTGCTCTTTCAGATTGTCGACCAAAAACTGATAAAACCTTCTTCCTGCTCCAAGACAAGATGGATGATGCTGTTTCCACGGTGAGTAACCAACATCAACTCCCAATTAGGAATTGGTTAAGGATGGCACATGTGTCTCTCTTTGTCATCTAATGACTCCCCACTGACCACTGTTCCCTCTTGCCTACTCTCCCACCCTACCTGTGAGTTCCCAGGCAGCAGACCACGGACCAAGCAACTACTCCCTTGGGTTTAGTCTGCCTCTCCCAACTCAAGGCTTTCCTGTCCCTACAGATGAAGAAATTTCTGTCTGAGCACAGGAGCAACAACAGGAGGTTGTCTATCTCAGAAACAAGCCAAAGTGGGACAGAAATGGATGGCCCCAGGGCAACCACAGGAAGCCACTTCTCTTGCACTGGTTCCACAATTTCTGAGAGACTGAACAGGATGAATCTGGTGGAGTCTCCCAGCTCAGTCCCTGAAATATGCCCAAGCATTACAGAGGGGAGCAGGGAACAGGAACAGCAGATTCAGCATGCCAGGACAGCAAGAGCATCTTCAGATTCAATGGCTCAAGCTCCCCAAACACCAGAGACCTTACCTTTCAGTCACCAGATACCCAACCCCATCTTGATTGGGAGTCCAGGTCCTGGACCACAAGAGAATAAGGTGAGACGTTGGCAGGACTAGGGATGTTTTAGGACTCCTTTGAATTTTATTCCATTAACAAGGAAAACTTAGGGCTGCAGGAGTATACAATGGAAGAACCAGGCTCCAGGACAGAGAGCCTGAGAATTCTGTGCTGTTTGTAGGGATCTGAGAGACTTGATGCCACATGGTTCTCCAGGGCCTCAAGGCCAAATCCAACAAATCCAATGACAGGTATGAATTCCCCATTACCTTCTTTTCCCCTGCTTAATTTTTCATCACCTTTTCATATATATATATATATATATATATATATATATATATATATATATATATATATAATCTCCAGGGTACTTTGGGGACAGGGAGAAAGAGCTAGAGATCATATAACACAGTCTTTTCATTTCATAAATGAAGAAACTGACATCCACTGGGAGAGAATCCTGCTGAGTGCTGAGGTCACACAGCAAAGCCTGGACTTGCCCCTGTGTCTTCTGATTTTCCCCAGCACCAGCTCTGTGAGACCCCTAAGGTCTGTTTTTGATATGGCAGTCCAGGAGACCTCCTGGCATAAACACTCAAATTATCAGTTATGATTTTCTTGAGCTTCTACAAAATTAATTCTGGAGAGGCAGCCTGAGGGGAAGGCACAACTTGACAGTCACTGGCAGGCTCAGACTCCATACTTGCATTTCCCCAGGCTGACCCTGAGGTGCCAATGCCTCTCTACCCTGACACTACTACCTCATCTTTCTGACCACTAAACCCTCCCACCACTATCACTCTTTCTCTTAAAGGGACACCATGTGTTATCTTAAAGAACTGCTCTGGGGTGCAGATTGGAAACAATAATACCTTGACCATACAAGGGAGAACTGCATGGCCCCATCAGGGCCAAACACACTTCTGCATGGGTAAGAGCTGGAACACCCCCAAAAAATAGGTTCAAGAGAAGGCTTGCCAGAACCTGAAGACTGGAGCAGACCACGGGGCCAGTATAATCACAATGGGAATTAAAGCATCTTCTAAGCTGCCAGCAGGGACTGAGGCAACCAGTGTCACCCCTCAGTCCAGTCTGTGCCCAAAATGAATTTGTGATCTGCCCCATAAGAAGTCAATAAATGTGATGGAATGTTAGCCAAGCCAGATGAGGGTGTCTGAGTTATAGTTGTCCTCTGTTAGGGGTGGGAGGGACAGAGGGGGAGGCAGGACAAGAGCTGGCAACCAGGGAATGGGAGGTGGTGCCACAGCAGGCTTGATCAAAGCAGGAAGGAGAGTGCTAGGGGCTGGGGATGAGCAGCCTTGTGGCATACAAGGTCAGGGCAAGCCAGTGGCAGGAAGGAATCCCGGAGGCCTGGTTGCCCTGGTGTTCTAATCTCAGGGTGGGGTGCTTTCTCTGGAGCTCAGGACCGACCCCACCAGAAGCCTAAACTCACAGTCCGCATTTTCTTTTAGATTTCAGAGACTCAGCTTTGGGGCCTTGTGGGGAGGGGTCACTGTGGGAATTCAGAGATGCCAGCCCTTCTTCTACTGTATCCAAGTTGCCCCAGGCTCTCTGGAGTCAGGCTCCCCCCCACTCCCGTCTCTTTCTCTGCCTCCCCCTCCCCCCACACCCATGCACAAGCACTACCACCGGGGCTCACCGTAAACCTTGCTTCCTAAGCTTGGGGAGCATTTTTGATTCTCGTTTGGTGTCCACAAATGGGAAGATATAGCTCACAAAGCTCCACACAGACTTGCCCCCTCCCACGAGCTGAAGATGGCCAGAGTATGGACAATTCAGATTCTACCACAGCTGCTACCAGAGAGGCCAGAGTGGAGAGCAGAGTGTGTCCCAGTTCTGATCCCAGTCCCCATCTGGCATGCCAAGACTCAACGCTCTTCCTTGCATTCTACCCAGGCCTCACTCTAGTCCTCTCTCAGTCTCCCTGCATCCAAATGTTCAGCCCCTACTTTGACACACCCTATCGGGCCGACCCCACAGCCTTGCGTCTCTCCCGTCGTCCATATTCTCTTTCCTTGAGTCGAGCGGTAAAAGGCGAAGGTTAGGAGACACAATCGACTGGGGGAGGAGGCCAGGGTAGACCGGCACGGGAAGGGGCCGGGCTGTCCTGTCGGGGAAGTGGGAGGGGGCCTTGGCGCCGAGAGGGAAGCGCCTGTCGCCCCAGGCTCCGAGCCACTCGTGTAGCGCTGAGCATGACTCCGCAACCAGCTCCCCAGCTGCGGGAGCGTGGCGCACAGTGAGTTCTGTGAGGGGAAAGGAGGAACCCAAAGCCCTGTAGCATCAACTCCAAGTCCTATACCCTCGGTGATAAAGCTTTGCTAAGGCACCTCCACTGTCTGGGTTTGCGGGATAGGCTGGGGAGGGCAGGGAATCTGGTGACTGCCACCTAGGAGCCAGTTGGGAGCCGGCTGGGAGGCCGCAGAGAGCGCCTGTAAGCAGACCGGGATTGTCTAGAGGTTGGGGGCACCGAGGAAAGGGGTCGTGGGGCAGGTGAGAAAGGCACTGTGGAGCGGGCAAGGAAGTAATCCAGCGCCCGGCCTTCTCCAGGCCTGGAGGTCGGGGCAGGGACACCATGGCGCGCCTCTTCAGCCCCCGGCCGCCCCCCAGCGAAGACCTCTTCTATGAGACCTACTACAGCCTGAGCCAGCAGTACCCGCTTCTGCTGCTGCTGCTGGTGATCGTCCTTTGCACGCTAGTGGCGCTGCTTGTCGTCGCCTGGGCCAGCGGCAGGGTGAGATGGGCCTCTGGTTTTGGGGCGTGCTTAAGAGCCTCAACTCTGCTGAGGCAGGGAGAAGGGTAGCTGACTAGGTGGCATTTGGGGGGTTGGGATTTGTGTGGTCTTCTTTTCAATGTTTCCTTTGCCGGGAGCGGGAAAAGAAGCATTGAACCTTCTTATAAACAGTGCTGACCCTGAGCAAGTCACAGCACCCTCTGGGCCTTGATCTCTGGGTCTGCCCGGGAAGGTAACTGAGTCCTGGATACTTCTCATTGCACTCCGGGTCTAACGGACCTTTCGAGCTTCTGTGGTCTGCTGGTTCTAGAAAAACTCCGATACCGGATTTTCCAGTTTTCCAGAGGGGAAATTCTACTCAAGCCCCTGGAGGAAATCATTTCCTGGTTTTCTCTCCCTCATTGGAAATGTGGGGCAGACTCCCACATTCCTTGCTCTCATTTAGTCCCCAAAGAAACCCATTTTCAGTTTTCCTTTGAGGAAGAAGGGGTCTTTGATTCCATTTCTGGAAATATCCTGCTCCCGGTTTTCTTTTCGCTCCTTGGAGGAAAGGTGGGAAAGTCACTGGGTGCGGCCAGTCCCCGTTGGTCCAACCCGAAGTCAGGAAAGAAGTGGGAACAAAGGGCGGGGCCGAGATGGAACTTTGACGCGGTGCTGGGGCAGGTGGTGAGCCCTCAGCCTTTGGCGATTAGGGACCCGGGCGGAGCCCAGGCGCCCCCTATTGCTGCTTAAGCGCTGCTTGGCGCCATCGCCCAGGCTTCCAACCAGGGACTCCAGGCGGGGAATCGCCCAAGCAATTATCCCGATTTGGAGACTCTTTCCTTAGTGCCATCTTGTGAGCTAGAATCGTTCGCTTTTTTCCAGCCGCCAGATGGGTGCTTCAATTCCCGTTTGAAAGATAAGAAAACTAATGAGTGGAAAGACCCTGGATTCACAAACAGCCAATTTGGGGTCGGAGCCTGTTCTGGGTAGATGTTGCAAGCATGCAAACGAGGTATTAGGTTGAACCATAAGAAATTACCGACCCTAAGGATAAAAACAGCAGGATAGCAGCAATTTCTTGCTTCCAATCAAATATGAATGGCAAGCAGAGGTGTCATGCTTTTTTTTTTTTTTTTTTTGATACCTGGATTTGAGATACTTTTCAGAACTGCCCTGAGGGGCTACCCATTCTTACTCTATCTAGTTCATTCCTCCTCTTCTTGGGCGAACTCCCCAAGTTTTTCATCCCAATCTTGACTAATGCACTGTTTCCCCACAGGAACTGACCTCAGACCCTAGCTTCCTGACCACTGTTCTGTGCGCTTTGGGTGGCTTCTCGCTGCTGCTTGGCCTAGCTTCCAGGGAGCAGCGACTACAGCGCTGGACACGTCCCTTGTCTGGCCTTGTGTGGGCTGCTCTGCTGGCTCTAGGTCATGGTTTACTGTTCACTGGAGGCCTAGTGAGCGCCTGGGACCAGGTGAGAGGGATGGTAGGCAGGCAAGGGATGGAGGACAGCCCTAGCCTGGACCCTACACCCAGGCCTTGTGAAGCATAAGCAGGCCTTCTGCTCCCCACACCCTGCCCCAGGTGTCCTTTTTCCTCTTCATTATCTTCACTGTGTATGCTATGCTGCCCTTGGGCATGAGGGACGCCGCTGCCGCAGGTCTCACCTCCTCTCTCTTGCACCTGCTGGTCCTGGGACTGTATCTTGGGCAGCAGCAGGACTCCCAACCTTCACTGCTGCCACAGGTAAGAACACAAGTAGCACAGGCAGTGCCCAGGGCCAGCTCTGCTGCATTTGCTGGGCTATGACTCTGAGGTAGGGCACAACACTGAATTCAAGATACAAACACAACCCCATTGTGCTTTCATGAAACTGACACACCAGCCTCTTCAAGTGGCCTGCTGATGCCACCAGAAGAGGGCTCTGGGCCCACAGGAAAAGACCTCGTGGCTCTTAAGGGAGTAGGGGTGTGGGGATAGATGTAGATGATGGAACCATCACAGAGAATATAAATCAGAACTTGAATAGGTCTGTGCAGCTAGAGTGGAGGACAGGGAATGAGGATGGTGGAGTGGTATACCATGCATGCAGAAGTTTCTAGACTTAAGAGGCCATGATGACCCAACAGCAAGGAGTCTAAGCAGGAAGCATAGAAAGGGTGAAACAGCCCTAGGAACCTCACAGTATAGCACCACTTGTCCTGAAATGCGTAGGCCACTAACTGTAGAGCCCAGTCCTCCCTAGCAGGTCTTGAAGACCAATTCCAACCACACAGATACCCCAACCTCAGGCAGGTCCTGCTCCCTCTGAGGCTGTCCTCACCTACAGTTGGCAGCAAATGCAGTGTTGTTCCTGTGTGGGAACTTGGTGGGAGCATACCACAAGGCGCTGATGGAGAGAGCATTGCGTGCCACCTTCCGGGAGGCACTGAGTTCCCTGTATTCTCGCCGGAGGTTGGACACGGAGAAAAAGCACCAGGTCAGCTGGGCCTGGAAAGAGGGTTGGGACTAGTGTTTAGATAGAAGAATTGTTTACATTCTACAAGCTGGCTTCTTCACAAACTGACTCATTTGACCAGCTATGGTGTTTCCTCCTGTGTATGAAATGTAGCTGTTGCCTACTATGTATGAAACTTTGTTGCTAGGCTCAAACAAACTGAAACTTAGGAAGTTATGAAGTGAAGAGCTCTAACTCAGTCCTTAAAGGTGATCAGTCAGAAGGGGTGCTAGAGTATGGCTGTTTGCATTGACAAGAACATTCTGGTAAGGGTGGGGCAATATGTGGGCTTCTAAGAGGCTTGGGGACCGGGCTTCTGGTTTTAGGGTGTAGGAGGGTTGGTGCTCATAGTGACCTCCTCCAGGAACACCTTCTCTTGTCCATCCTACCTGCCTACCTGGCCCGAGAGATGAAAGCAGAGATCATGGCACGCCTGCAGGCTGGTCAGGGGTCACGGCCAGAAAGCACCAACAACTTCCACAGCCTCTATGTCAAGAGACACCAGGGAGTCAGGTACAAGGAAGGATGATGGCCGGAGGGGAGGCCTGTGGGCTGAAACCCTGACCCTATTGATGCGGTCTACCCTGTGCAGTGTGCTGTATGCTGACATCGTGGGCTTCACACGGCTGGCCAGCGAGTGCTCCCCTAAGGAGCTGGTGCTCATGCTCAACGAACTCTTTGGCAAGTTCGACCAGATTGCCAAGGTCAGAGGGGGCCTCCTTCCCCATCCATAGATCCTCAAGTACCCTATCCTGGGGAGCCCCTTCAGTCTTCTAAGATCCTAGTCCTATCTCAAAGCCCTGGATACTCTAATGGAATTAGGAGACCATTTCAAACATTTCCAGTCTGAAGCTGCTCACCATACACCTCAAACCTGCAGAGACTTCTCAATATCTCTACAGATGTCCCAACCACAGTGCCCCCAAATGTGCTTAAAACTCCAGCACAGATATCTCTGCACTTTGCATTTCAAATCTAGGAGAGCACAGTGGCACACACCTATAAACCCAGTTTCTCAGGAGGTTGAGGCAGGAAGATGACTAGTTCAAGGCCAACCTGGGCAGCTTAGTAAGACCCTATCTCAAAAATAAAAACAAAAAGGGTAAGGATGTGCACCCCTGGGTTCAATCTCCAGTGCTGAGGGAAAAAGTATCTTTTTTAAAAATCTAGAGAGATTTTTCTGGTCCTCTATGTTGAGAAAAGTTGAAGGGAGAAGAGAAATTTCCACCCTCTACAGTCTCAGCTCAGCACCTACTCAGACCCCAGGGATTCAACCTATTTTTTTTCAACCTATTTTGGTGCCCCCTTCAAGACCTTCAAGCCTGAGACTATTTCCATTCACATCTGGTTACATCCTACACATGCCAGAACTTGGGAGAACCAGAGATGCTCCAATCCTTGGGAATCCCTTCCGAGAAAGGCATCCATGGGGACACCTCGATCAGCCCCATGTCAAGTTAAGGGAGTCCCTAGATCTGACTTAGACACCCCCAACCTTGAAGGCTTTTCAGGAATACCACACTTACTCCCCAACTTCCTCCTACAGCTCTGACCTCTAATCAGATTCATCTACATACCCCACCCCCCTCCTCTCCCCAATTCCAGGAGCATGAATGCATGCGGATCAAGATCCTGGGGGACTGTTACTACTGTGTCTCTGGGCTGCCACTCTCACTGCCAGACCATGCCATCAACTGTGTGCGCATGGGGCTGGACATGTGCCGGGCCATCAGGTCAGCATGGGTGGGTGAGTGGGAGGAATACTGAGGGATGGATGTGGGAGGGTACAGGGAGGGTGGTGGGGTCCTCCTTGAGAGGAAGAGGAATGTGGAATGAACAGAGCTAAAGGTAAGACTCAGATTGTACCACATACTCTCCTCAGGAAGCTGCGGGCAGCCACTGGTGTGGACATCAACATGCGTGTGGGTGTGCACTCAGGCAGTGTGCTATGCGGAGTCATTGGGCTACAAAAGTGGCAGTACGATGTCTGGTCCCATGACGTCACACTGGCCAACCACATGGAGGCAGGCGGTGTACCAGGGTGAGACCAGGGGCCCCAGGCAGCCACAGCAAGAGTCCATCCAGGCCACCCACATGCCGCCACCCTTTTCATGGTTCCTTAAGATGAGCACAACCCCATTGGGGCTCAGGGAGATCGTGAGGCATGGGAAGGCACCCATTGTAACATAAGGCCTTTCTTGAAGTCACACTTGCAGGAATGATCTTTAAAAGAAACGGGAGGTTTGGAGACCCTTACTGATGACTCCTACTGCCTTCTCCTTCCAGACGAGTACACATCACAGGGGCTACCCTGGCCCTGCTGGCAGGGGCTTATGCTGTGGAGGATGCAGCCGTGGAATCCCGGGACCCATACCTTAGGGAGCTAGGGGAGCCTACATACCTGGTCATTGATCCTCGGGTAAAAGACCAGCCCGAATCCCATGGGGTGGACCATGCAAACCACCCTACAGTCTATAGGGCACATCTCTTCTGTGCCAGGGATTGAGTTCCTGGGTCCTAGTTACCGGGGGTGGGGGTTAGGACAAAGTCCCTAAGTGGAGTGGAGAGAAAAGGGAAATGCCTGTGATCTTTACTCTCAGTCTTCATGTGCCCCAGGCTGAGGAGGAGGATGAGAATAGCACTGCAGGGGGCTTACTGTCCTCTCTAGAGGGCCACAAGATGCGCCCATCACTACTGATGACCCGCTACCTGGAGTCCTGGGGTGCAGCCAAGCCTTTTGCCCACCTGAGCAAAGGAGACAGCCCGATGTCCACCTCTATCCCTCTCCGGGTATGTGTTCCTCCATCATGAGCCCCAGGACAAAGGGTAAGCCATTGCCCTCAAGCCCCACTTCCGACATCCCTCACAGTCTGACCAGTGAGTCACTTGAAGATTTGTGATATCTCAAGGTCATGAACTGGCTGGTAACCCCAGTCACTGGTTCAACCCCTCCTTGTGCTTCCTTCTTCCAGAGAAAGAGCAAAGATTGCTGCCCTCTGAGCTCATCTCAGAGAAGGTGCAACATTGCCCTAGACAGCATGTTCATTGCTCTTCAACTTCCTCTGCCCCTGACACCACAAAGGCAGTAGACTCTGCTTCTTCCTGACTCGATCTGGTGCTGCCCACCTTACACACCAGGAAATGTCTCTGTTTAGCTCAATTCCTGCAACTACATGCTCTCTTCTTCAATCCCTACTAGAATTGGGAAGATGGGGCCAAATTGGTTGTTGTCTCAGCTCCCCAGAACTTGTATGTGGATAAAATCAGATGAATTTGAAAATCATACATGCCCTTGAAGCAGAAAGTCATCATGAGCAGACAAAGTGTGGGGGAGGAGAGGGAGTCACCCATCCCTTGTCTGGGAGGAGCTAGGACAGAGCCAATCACTGACTGACTCTATTTGTAGCACCTGGAGCTAAGCAGTGACCAACCCATCAGCTGGTGGAGGAGCTGGGATCTCCCCTGCAGGCTGATTCTTGATTTTGATGCTCCATGATGAGCTGTCAGAACCCTCTCATACAGGGACTCATGTAATGTTCCTAAAGTCATGCACCAGAGTAAAGTCCCTGTCTTCTCAGCCTACTGTCCCCCATCTTTCCTGGCCTTCCCCATATTTCTTCAGCATTCCCATCATTTTTCTATAGATCTCCCTGGAATCTTCTCTATTGGTTAGACCTGGTTGCATTTATGGGATGTCTTCAAAGTACCTTTTCTGTATTCCATTTCCCCTCCTCTACCATCCAGCAGGAAAGAAGGCCAAAGGTCAATAAACACTAGGAAGTGAGAGAGCATTGGCAGCAGTGGTTCAGGAGAGAACTAATTCTTAGTCTCAGCAAAGGGAAAGGGAAAGGTCAAAAGGGTTAAGCTGGCAGAAGGGAGAGGAAGGAAGAATCCAAGGCACTGATGACTACTGTGGGATGAGGCCTCCAGGGAGGGGTGGAGTGCTGTGCAGGGTTTACCACAAGTGAAATGACCTTGGGTACAATTCCTGTGATGAGAAAGCCCATCAGAGCCCATGTCATACCTCCTGCCACTCTTCCCAGGTGTAGGAGGAGCAGGCACCCCTCTTCAAGGGTATCTCCTGAGGTAGGACTTCTCTAGCCCAGAAATTCCACTTCTCAGCCCCTGAAGTTCCAGGAACTCCATCAAATGTTAGAAATCCTGGCAGGAACAGTGGCACATGCCTGTAATCCCAGCTGCTCAGGAGGCTGAGGCAGGAGGATTGCAAGTTTGAGGCAGCCTGGGAACTTAGTGAGACCCTATCTCAAAGTAAAAAATAAAAAGGGCTGGGGATGTAGCTCAGAGGTAGAGCCCTCCTGCTTCGATCCCCATTACCTCCCGGAAAAAAAAAAAAGTTAGAAATTCTGAGAGTTGGGGCTAGAGTAGTGGCTCAGATGTTATGGTGTTTGCTTGGCATGCACAAGGACACGGGCTTGAACCCCAGCACCACATATACACCTAAGTGTCAGAGCAATGAAAACCAGATGAAAAAACTAAATAAAATTGATTATTTCTCTTTCACCCTCTTTCTCTTTCTCTTCTCAACCCTCTCTCTTAAAAAAAAAGAATTCTGAGAATCACCTCCAGCCTATTTTTTTTTTTAAGAAAGAGGGACAGTGAGAGAGAGAGAGGGAGAGAGAGAGAGAATCAATGTTATTTAGTTTTTCAAATGGCCTTCATTGCTCGGACACTTCATTATGTACGTGGTGCTGTGGTTTGAACCTGTGTACTTGAGCATGCCAGGCAAGTGCCGTAACTGCTGAGCCACGGCTCCAGTCCCCTTCAGCCCTACTCTTAAACAATGTGAAACCTTGGTTGAGTGTGGGGCAGTGTTTGTACTTGTATATATCATTCATCCTTCTATTCCTTCCAATTCTTTTTTTTTTCAGTGTTGGGGAAGGAACCCAGGGCCTCATACATGCTCAGTGAGCGCTCTATCATTGAGCTGCATCTCAAGGCCCCCTCCATATTTTTTGAGCATCTACTCCATGGCAGACACTATGCTAATTTTTGAGAAGATGAAAATTAATGTTTTTCCCTG
Source organism: Aplodontia rufa (assembly GCA_004027875.1). Taxonomy (NCBI): domain Eukaryota; kingdom Metazoa; phylum Chordata; class Mammalia; order Rodentia; family Aplodontiidae; genus Aplodontia; species Aplodontia rufa. Next base: position 17,188 of record PVKS010000481.1, read on the forward strand.
CCTTTAAATAACTTACAGATATTGGAGGATAGGAAGGTAGTTTGAAAAACGGCCAGGACATAGATGCATAGATGGGCCCATACCACTCAAATCCCTCCCACTTCTCCCTATCCCATTACACCATGTTTTGGTTTGGAGAATGATGTAGCTCTGTGACCCTGCTTCCTTCACATGAACCAAGGGACCAGGGAGGAATGGTCACCATGTTGTTTGACCAGACTGTGGCCCACGGAACTTCACTCCCTTCCTCACCAGTTGCTTTGCCTGCTCATTTCATGTATCTATATATACTAGGCATTCCTTTCAGTGAAGACGAAAATGGCCATAATCAGGTTGATTTCCCTCCCTCTTCTCCTTTCTTCTCCATTCCTTATTATCCAGCTTCACCATCTCTCAACATAACCTGGCTGATCTCACAAAAGGTCAAAGAGAGTCAGAATACTTGCATTATCACTTCAATTTAAATCAACAAAGTGTTTTGGTATTTTTGGTTTTTGGCATTTAAAGATGATGGTAAAGTCCCTGCCTATGAATTTGTGCAGTCTTTAGGAAAGGTGAAAGAGAATCAACACTTCATAGTGCATATAGACAATAAAGGGTTGCAGAGTTAAGTGATGGAACTCATGAGGAAATAAATAGTGTAAGTCCCTGGGGGTCTATAGTCAGGAGAAAATATTACAGTAAATGGGATTTGAACTATTCCTTCGAGGTCAGATGGCATTTGGTGTGGGAAAGAAAGAAGTCATTAGAAGCAGATGAAACAGTCAGATAAATGACTAAGATTGGGCTGGAGTGGTGGCTCAGTGGTTGGAGCGGTTGCCTGGCATGTGCAAGGACCCAGGTTCGAACCCCAGCACCACATACACAACTAAGTGTGCAAGAAACAAGGGCCAGATGAAAAACTAAATAAAGTTGATTCTCTCACTTTAAAAAATGGCCAAGATTAAGGTCATCCACAGAATGCACTTACACTTACAGTACAGTTCACGGTCTTCCTCACTATGCAAGAGATACTCACATTCCTCCCCACCCCCCATGTTCTCCCAATAGGAGAAGGCCCTGGCTTCCTTCAGCCCCCAGTGGAGCCTGGACCGGTAAGATTGGAGCATCCTTGACAGTGGAGCTGACTGGGTGACCTATCTCCATCCTCTCTAGAGAGCTACTCTTTTTGCACAGATATCTTTGACAGACTTGGTTGTCACTGTGCAGGAGCCGGACCCTCCGGGGATTAGATGATGAGCTGGACACTGGGGATGCCAAGTTCTTCCAGGTCATCGAACAGCTCAACTCCCAGAAGTATGGAAAGCAAAGAGGGTTGGGAGGGCTGCAGACCCAGAGGTTATGTGGTGGAGGAAGGGTGATGCTCCCCTAGGGCCTTGAGGGAAGACCCACCTAATCATCTCCTCCTGTCCTCGCCTTGCCCTGCCCTGCCTGGTCTTCTCTGGTGTTTACTGCCCTTCCCCCAATCAGACAGTGGAAGCAGTCGAAGGACTTCAACCTGCTAACACTCTACTTCCGAGAGAAAGAGATGGAGAAACAGGTGGGCTGGGGAGGGGAGCACCAAAGAATTTCCCAACTTTAGTACCTTGATCCTGCAAAGAGGTCAGGCCTTGCATCTCCCCTACTCTCCCCAGGTTGGCTAAGTTTTTGACCCTGGGGTGGGGGGTGAGGGCTTTTGCCTTTCTCAGAAAGGAAAGTCATCCTGTAGATTGGATTATTGGGCAGTGGTGGGAGGGATGGCATGGTAGAGGCTACATGGAACTGAACTGGAGAATAGATCAGTGAGGCTGGGCCACCTACTTGCCTTCAAGGTGGTAGGCAGCATCAATGCCCTGTCCCCACCTACCCCTTCCCTTGCAGTATCGACTGTCTGCACTCCCCGCCTTCAAATACTATGTAGCCTGCACCTTCCTGGTTTTCCTGTCCAACTTCATCATCCAAATGCTGGTGACAAATAGGTGAGAGAACACCAGGCAAGGGAGGCCCTGGCCCTCATACACTGACTGATCCCCTTGCCCCTTCCTGACCCCCTGTTCTTCCTTCACCCCCTTCCCTTCAGCTTCAGGCACTTACTAAGGAACACACATTCTGGAGAACCAGGACAACCACAGTACCTTCACTTTCTCACCTCTCTGGGTACTAACAACATCCCCATGAAAGAGGTCATATTCCCATTGAGGAGCCAAATCTCCCAGCAAATGAAAAACCATGCCCTCCTTCCTAGTCCACTACTAGGAAGTGTAAGGTCTGGTTCAAAACTCAGCCAGAGCTGGATGCAGTGGTGCACATTTGTAATCGTAGCTGTTTAGGAGGCTGAAGCATGAGTACCACAAGTTTGAGGCCAGTCTGGGCAACTTAGTGAGACCCTGTCTCAAAATAAAAATTTTTAAAAAGGGCTGGGGATGTATGTGTGTGTGTGTGTGTGTGTGCACACGCGCGCACACACACACACACACACACACACACACACACACACCTCAGTTTAAAGAGCTTTGGTGGAGAGATTGGCCTGATAACAGTCTCAGCCACTCTGTGAGCCACCCTCTAATTTAATGTTGTCCCCACCTTATTGGTTTCCTGTTCCACAAGCTTTCTCAAAACATCAGAACATGATATCCTTCATCAGCCTGAACCTCATCAACTAATCTAGATCTCCAGGAGCACCTCTAACCCTACCACCCAACTGGTTGGCAAAGCACCCACACAGCACAGAGAGCCTATTCTGGCATTTCAAATCCTCCCTCTTATTTTCCCATAGACCCCCAGCTCTGACCATCACCTACAGCATCACCTTCCTCTTCTTCCTTCTCCTCCTCTTCATCTGCTTCTCAGAGCACCTGACGGTAAGGTGGACAGGGGGGCAAAAGTGGCAAGTTGGATCCATGCAGAGTGTCCAGTGGCTAAGACACCTGTATTACCTCCACAGAGGTGTGTTCAGAAAGGCCCAAAGATGCTCCACTGGCTACCTGCACTGTCTAACCTGGTGGCCACACGGCCTGGACTGCGAGTGGCCCTGGGCACTGCCACCATCCTCCTGGTCTTCAGCATGGCTATTGCCAGCCTGGTGAGAGCAACAAGGGCCCTATCTACCCCCATCAGGAACTGAAAGGGGATTCCTGGATCTGAGAGGGCAGCTAGACTAAGGTCAAGCGATGCTGAAAATGTAAAGAAAAAATTAGTCTCCCACAACCTAATCATTGCTAATAACATGTTGATTGACATATTTCATTTTTCTATGTGGGAAGATATATATTACCTAGCTTACTTGGCTGAATTTTACAGAACTTATAACAGTTCCTAGAATTCTATCCCTGGAATGTGCTCATAAAGTATCAGCCAGCCAAGTTACAGAAAAGGCCCAGAGAGGTTAAGCAGCTGGCAAGAGCTTACAAGGTACATCCATGGCAGAGTAGTCCTCTAGACACCCTCCAAAAATCCCTCCCCTGAGTGAGGACCCAGACTGAGACTCCCTCACCAAACAGAAATAGCAAAATCTGCCTTTTTGGCAGTCTGACCCTAACTCATCCCAGGTCAGCCAAAACTCAGCTGAAGCCACCATTGTTGCCAAGTAGCTGCTTGTCCCCCCACCTCCTCATCTCCTTCTGCAGTTCTTCTTACCAGCATCATCAGACTGCCCCTTCTGGGCCCCCAATGTGTCCTCCATGGCTTTCAACCTCTCCTGGGAGCTGCCAGGTTCCCTGCCTCTTGTCAGCGTCCCGGTGAGTATCCCCACGCAGCCCTGCATCGCCCTCCCCTTTAGCCTTCCTCGGCACCCCCACCTCTTGAGTTGAGGCACACTTCTTACTATGGTTTGGAACTGACATAAGCCACACCACTGCCTGTTTGTGTGGATAACATTCCTGTCCCCTGGACAGAACCTGGGCCCTGGGAAGGATCAGACAGGAACCTTGGGTGTCCTACCTGCCTATGGGACACGCCCACTCCTGACAACCTTGCCTGGCCCACAGTACTCCATGCATTGCTGCGTGCTGGGTTTCCTCTCCTGCTCCCTCTTTCTGCACATGAGCTTTGAACTGAAGCTGCTGCTGCTCCTGCTATGGCTGGCAGCTTCCTGCTCCCTCTTCCTGCACTCCCATGCCTGGCTGTCCGACTGCCTCATCGCCCGACTTTATCTAGGCTCCTTGGACTCCAGGTATGCATGGCCACAGGACAGAGGTGCTCAGGCCCTCAGGAATGGGGGAGAGGCAGGACACAGCAGAGCTGTCCTTGCCTCCCTGTCCTGAACCACCCACTGAGCAGAGGAGGGGGCATTGAGGGTTACATGGGAAAGGGGACGGGGACAGGGAGGAGGCCATCAGAAAGGGGCAGAGCAAGGGACAACCCTGATCTGTGGCTTCCTCAGGCCTGGAGTACTGAAGGAACCCAAACTGATGGGAGCTATCTCCTTCTTCACCTTCTTCTTCACCCTCCTTGCCCTGGCTCGGCAGGTAAGTCATTCAGCTCAGCAGTCCAGAGCCTGCCTGTGAATGGTAACTTGTTCTCTCTCATCTCCAGGGTTGAGTCCAAGGGGTTTGCTCACTGGAATCTTCTAAGTGAGACTTCCTGTTCCCTTTCTTGCTTATTCACTCCCCAAGGGGAGTGCCCTCAAGTTCTCCCACTCCTCTTTCCCCCTGTCCCCAAATGTGGGAAAGGCCATGCTTAAGGATAAATCTGCTGCCACAGTTCTACCCTAGTTTGAATCTAGTGTCCTGGGTAGTCTCTCTCCCCGAGGAGAGGTGCAGCATTTTCTCTAAGCTGGGGGTGTTTTCAGGATCAAGGAGTGGGCTATGCACACTTGGGAGCTGGGGTTTCCCAGGCAGTGTATTTCCTCATGGCCCCTTGCTAACTATCTCCAGAATGAGTATTACTGCCGCCTGGATTTCCTTTGGAAGAAGAAGCTGAGAAAGGAGCGGGAGGAGACAGAGACAATGGAGAACCTGACCCGGCTGCTTTTGGAAAATGTGCTTCCTGCACATGTGGCCCCCCAGTTCATAGGTCAGAATCGGCGCAATGAGGTAACTCCTTACCCCTGACTCCTGGGCCCCAGATGCCATAGGGAGTATATCTGGATGAAAGTCTAGGTCCTTGTATCATCCTCTCTGGACTCTCCCACATTGGATCAGACATGCACCAAGCCCTTGTCCCTGTCAGACACCTCCATATTCACAAGATTTTGACCTCTGTCTCTGGTGAGCTCAGAATTTCTGCATTTCAAGTTCTTACTTGCGAGGAGTCTTTTCCAACTCATAACTACTCCATGTGTTTCAGAAGTTTAGTCAAGTGTTGATGGTGATTGTCTGTAGGATAGAGTTCACCCATCTCCCTGGACTTGCACTATCTGATGTGGTAGCCATTAGCCATATGTGGCCCTTCAAATTTAAATTTAATTAAAATAAAGATTTAGATCCTCGGTCGCATTAGCTACATGTCAAGTGCTCAACAGCTACGTGTGGAGTGGCCACCATATTAGACAACACACCAATAGACTGTCTCCATCACAGCAGAAATTCTACTGGATGCTGCTGCTCTAGATACTCAGAAATCTTGCTACCATCAGACCATCAGAAAGTCTCTCATATTTTGTACCATATTTTTTGTACCACCATCACCTGACCCTCTTTGCTATGGGCATGTTCTTGTCCTACACTGGAGGATAGCCATAATCTGAAAGACAAAATAAAAGAAGTAGCTCAAGAGCTATTTCATAACCTTAGGCCCCTACCACCTTCTCTGCTCTCAAAATCAGAAGTAGTTTTACTTCTGGTTTCTTCTATTATTAACACAGGAAATCTTGTAACTGATCCTGTTTCTCTCTTCACATTGCCCATTAGAAAGCTCAGAGTCAGAATTCAAGATTAACAAGAACTTTAAGGCACCCATTTTGTGAACCAACTTCAGATCCAATTCCATCTTTATCATTTTACCCTTATTTTCCCCTTTATCCCATACTTTCTATTGTTGCTTTATTTTGCCTTCCAGATTGTGGCTATCTTTGCAAGCTGATTTATGGGCTTTAACACATTTTAGCAATAATATAGGATATAAAAATAATTTCCACTGACAGGATCCCGATTCTATGAGTGAGTCCCTTTGCATATGCAGCTATGAGGTGATCCTAGCCCCAAATCTCCTGGAATCACAATAACACCATAGCTTTGACTCCCGAGTCACATCCCTGGACCCTACTTCTTTCCCTCTTCCCCAGTGCATCTTAAATAGAGGGATTAGGAGTGTGGCTACAGAGGAAGACCCCACACAGAACCAGAAAGGGGAATGACATGACCTACACCCCTCATCCTGGCCTTCTGCTCCCCTCCAGGACCTCTACCACCAGTCCTATGAGTGTGTTTGTGTGCTTTTTGCCTCAGTTCCGGACTTTAAGGAGTTTTATTCAGAATCCAACATCAACCATGAGGGGCTAGAATGTCTGCGGCTGCTCAATGAGATAATTGCTGATTTTGATGAGGTGACAACTCAGAAGTTTCTCCCCCAGGCCCTCTGTCCTGGATGCTAGAATTCCCACTAGTTCCTTCTTGTACTTTGCTCTCCTGGCCACAAGGTCAATCCTATCCATCACCCTCAGCATCCCTCTCCTTCTCTAATGCCCCATATAAACCCTCTCCAGCAACACTGCCCACTATCAATTATCTCCTTCCTGCCACCACCCCCTACTCTACAACCTGGTCCTTTAGCCACCAAAGGCCTAGGCCTGAGCTTCTGGGAGAGGGAAGGGAGAAATCAAGAGAGACAGTGGTCAAGGCCTCCTCTCTGTGCAGCTGCTCTCCAAGCCCAAGTTCAGTGGAGTGGAGAAGATCAAAACTATTGGCAGCACCTACATGGCAGCCACAGGCTTAAATGCCACCTCTGGACAAGAGGCACAACAGGTACAGCAACCCTTCCCTTACCTACCAATCCTCCTCTGGGCCCTCATTGGTGGGTCCATAAATGGGACTTATTCCTGTGCCCTCATTGGTTCATCCTGATGGGCGGACCCATTGCTAGGATGCTGAGCGAAGCTGCAGCCACCTTGGCACCATGGTGGAATTTGCAGTGGCCCTGGGGTCTAAACTGGATGTCATCAACAAGCATTCATTCAACAACTTCCGCCTGCGTGTGGGTGAGGGCCCCCGCTTGCTGGGGCAATGTGGTACCTCCTCACCTTTCCAAGCTCTCCCCTCTCCAAGTCCTTTTTAGGGGCACTCCAGCTCATCCCTGAACCCCCTTTCCAGACTCACTCCTATGGGTGAGGACTAAAGCTGCTGGTGAAGGAGCTAAGAAGCTTGCTCCTTTCTTTACCTCAAACAATCCTCCAGCCCAAGGGACCCCTCCTGTCCTTTAAGCCCCCCAACAGGTCCTTCTTTTTCCCTAGGTCCCTTAGTTTCCTCTTCTCTCCCTCTTCAAAGTTCCCCCCATTAGGGCCCTTCTTTACCATATTCCTTATCAGGATTGAACCATGGACCAGTTGTGGCAGGAGTAATTGGAGCTCAAAAGCCGCAGTATGACATTTGGGGCAACACAGTGAATGTGGCCAGTCGCATGGAGAGTACAGGAGTCCTTGGCAAGATCCAAGTGAGTGAGCCACCTGGAGGCATAGGATAGGGATAAGGATAGCCATACCCCCATACTCCCTCACATCCCCTCCAATTGTAGGTGACTGAGGAGACAGCCTGGGCCCTGCAGTCCCTGGGCTATACATGCTACAGCCGGGGTATCATCAAGGTCAAAGGCAAAGGACAGCTGTGCACCTACTTCCTGAACACAGATTTGACACGAACTGGACCTCCTTCAGCCACCTGGGCTGAGACCCCTCATCTACTCTAAGATCCTCAATAAAAAGACTCTGGGATGTCTGAAAACAATAGATGTCAGAAGTTGATGTAGCTAGGAATCGCCCTTCACTGGGACAGTTTCTTCCTAGGTCAAATTGAGTATTATACATATGTGTGTGTGCACATGTACCTGAGTGTGTGCAAAGGGAATGATTCTTTTTACTAGTTCAGGAGAGAACTGCCTCAGCCTCCCCACCTACATCCTAACCTGATTCCAATATTTTGTGTACCTTGGAAGCATAAAGAATTTTAAGCACATAAAACACAGATATGTCCTTTCCTGCCCCTACTCATAAATACTGGAAGGAATATCCAGCAAAATGTAATTTAACTTTTATTCATTCAACATAAATGCAGAATGGACAAGAGACCTAGGAAATAATCTGTTAGGTCCCACCCAGTTTCAGTTGCTGTTCTCAAATTGGCCCAACATGCTCTTTTCTTTCTTTTTTTTTTTTTCTAACATTTTTTTTCCAACATCTTTTTTTTCTAGTAAAGATCTGTAGACAGTTTAGTTTGGCGCCATCAGATGCCTGCCTTGCTTGCTTCTTCATCCTTCTATGCAAATGCTGATGTAGTACATGTGTTGTGAAGCATCAATGCTTCATTTTCACCTGCTCATATTTTGAGGTCCATAGGAGATATCTACATTTCTTGCAGGTATTGTACATGGACTTTTGGTTTTGCTCTGCACTTCCTCTCTCTCTCTTTCACTCTTTCTCACATTGTTAATTTTGTTTTCATTTTGTTTTGTTTTGTATTTCATCGGGGAGGATCCAAAGAACACAGCACTGCCACTACTGCCTTCATCATCCTAAATGTCGTCAGAACAAAGCTGGGCCAAAAGAGCTCTAAGATAATAGTCACCCCCAGGAAGTAATGGCTCATCCCTCTCACTTTAGGGAGTCTTTGTTTCCTGTGGGTGACCATGGCCACAGAGGGCCCCTCAGGCTCACCCTGTACCAGGGTGTGTTGTGGGGCTCACAGATGCTGATGTGCAAAATCCTAAGGGACAAGATCTGATGATGGTGGTCTCAAGTGAAACCTCCTTGGGAGACGCAGGAAAGGAAGGTAATCCCCTGGACCATCTGCTGAGAAGACAAAGATTCCCAGCAGAAAGCTGTAGTCAATCATGCTAACAAGAACACTTACCAAGGGCTTAAGGGAAGATTTTTCCCAGCGGCACAGTTATCTCAGAAAGTCCTCTGAATCTTGAGTCTTTTGTGAGAAGCCTACATCAGTGGTCTTCTTTGACAGTCTCCTTTAGGAGTCTGTGGACTCTGTATTATGAGTGGGATCTGCAGATCACCTAACTCAGAATCATCTTTTGTGTCTTTTCCAAATTTGTAAATCACGGGGAACTAAAGGATGTGACTTCTTCTATCTTTGAAAAGGGATACCGCCTGGGTGCCCACAAGCACCCCAACCCCCCATAATACACATGCCCCACTCACAGGGTTGACCCAGTTTCAGACTTGAGTTTTAATTGTAAAACTTCCTGCAGGAATCTGGCCAGAGCGTGCTCGCTCATTCTGCCCTGACTTGCCCCACCCCACCGTCTTCTTTCCACTCCACCCCAGTCTCCCGCGCGGGTTCTTCTTGCCGGGTACAGAACTGGGTCAGGCAGCGTAGGGTTGCCTGAGGAGGAAAGTGAGCGTCCTTCCACCAGACATCATATGGTCGCTTCACTGGAGAGGCTCGGAGGCGGCCGTGAGGCTCTCGGCGGGACTAGGCTCCGGAGAAGGGATGGCGTCCTTCATGCTCTGGCCCCGGGTGCCCCCGCGGCGGGTGCTGGTCGCCTCGGAGCCGGTGCCCTCCAGCAGTTTGGCGATGAAACCCAGGCCAGCCGAGCGCAGCAGGCCGCCGCCGGCGCACGCGTACAGTACTGGGTTCACGCTGCTGCTCAGGAAGGCGAGTGCGATGAGCACGTGGCGGGCTAGCTGCAACCGCTCCCCTGCGGGCCCGGACCCCGCGCGCAGGCCGGCCAACGCGCGGCCCGCCTCGGCCAGGTTCACCACGTGGTAGGGTAGCCAGAAAGCGGCGAAGGCCAGGATGATGAGTGCCACCAAGCGGCCGGTGCGGCGGCTGCGGCGGAAGCGCCGAGCCTGCAGCCTGCGCCCGATGTCAGAGTAGCTGGCCACCACCGCCAAGAAGGGCAGCAGGAAGCCCGTGAATGCCTCGAAGAGCAGATGGAAGGCTCTGTGGCCCTCACTGGGGTACTTTGAGAAGCAGACCAGGCTCCTGTTGCCCAATCCCAAACTCACCGTGCGGTATGCAAGAACTGGTGTGGCCAGCAAAAAGGACACCACCCAGATGGCTGCCAGCACCGGCCGGACAATCGCCTTGGTGCGCAGCTTCTGGGACATAAAGGGACGGGCCACCGCCAGTGAACGGTCCAAACTCATGACTGTGATAAACAGCACGCTAGCGTACATGCTGACTCCACAGATATAGTGACACAGGCGGCAGCCAGTCAATTTGAAACTCCAAGTGCCTTGGGCCAGGGAGTGTAGGAAAAAGGGAGCAGTGAGCAATACTGCCAGGTCGGCCAGAGCCAGGTTCAACACCAGCAGGGCAGTGACAGAGCGCTTGTGCATCCTTTTCAGGATACTCCACACCACAAAGCTGTTGCCAGGAAGCCCCACAGCCAGCGCCACTGACAGTAGGATGATAGCCAACAAAGATACAAACATGACAGCTCGTGGGTAGGATGCTGCAGATGTAGTGTTGGTGGTCATCACAATGACCTGAAAGTGAGGGTAGACTCATAAGAGGGGGGCTTCAAGGATCTCCTAACTCCCTGGACATACCTAGTCTGAGAACTCTGATCTGTCACCAAGTTCAGCAACATCAGAAGCACCTCTGAAATATACTGCCCCACCGCTGACAAGTGACTTACCTTAAGGGGATCTGGTTGAGTAGAAAGGCTAGTTTCCTAATTGAGCCATGGGGCCCCTTCCTGCTCACAGATCCAATTGCAAAATAAATAGCCATCTCCAGTAGCAAAACTTCCAGCTCTTCTCAGCCTCCTTCCGTGAAACCCAGAACCAAACTGGGAGATTTTCCTCACCCATGGTGCAACTTTTGAAAGGCTGGCTAGTACCTTTGAACCCTGCCAGGACCTTGGTCCTCCATCCCACAGACCCTTCCTAACCCTAACCCTAACCCTAATCACCTGCCCACTCTCCCCAGAGACATCCAGGGATTCACCAGAAATAACTGGGATGGAATAGCAGTTAGAAGACAGGCTTTGAGGACAAATCCTCCCAACTCTGCTTACACTCATCAGGCTCTCTTTGGAGATTCCTTTGCAAACCTTCTCTGATGGCTGCACTGGTCCCCCACACTGCCATCCCCATCTCTAGGATACTTACTTATAAGCTTTGCCAGGTACTGGCTGAAAGCTGATGCCAATCCCAGGGCCAGGGCAAGGTGGTATAGCTGATCCTGGATCTGTCTCAGTGCCAGGACCTGGCCCCTGGTCCGAGTGCTGTCAGCTAAGTAGATCAGAGAGGAAGTATCTTGGGGCAGGAGAGGGGAAGACACATCTTCCTGAGGGTGGGGCTAAAACCCCCACTCCTTCCCTTCACTAGGAGGAGAGGGGATAGTCTTTGTGTTCCAGGGCAGCCCAGCCACCAGAAGAACTCCTCAGAGGTGGGACCAAATGGGAAGAGTCCAGGAAAGGGCACTGAGAGAGGAAATAGGGGTGCAGGGAGTGAGTTGTCTGGGGTGTGGTCTCAAGATGCAGGTCTAGACTGGAAAATTGAACAAAGTAATTAATTGTATCATTGGAAAGACGGAGGCTGGAGAAGAAAAACAGGCTCAGACTGAAAGGCTAAAATGCTGGTACCCATTTTTTTCTTTATATTTCACATAAAATTGTGTGTACAACGTAGATCTTTAGATTAATGGGAAGTGTAGGTTGAAGCTATAATGAGGTTCTGGGTCTGGGTGTGGGTTAGGTGACATCATGATTAAAAGAGAGCATGTCAGTAAACTAAAGGGGGCGGTACCCTGTTCTTGACTTCCTGGACCAGGATCCTGCTTGTGGGAAAAGGGCCATTTCCCAGCACCTCCCATTCCTCCCTTCACTTAAAGGGATTGGCTCCATTCTTTGTCAACCAGTTCTTCATTCTCTGTGGTAGAAACCACTCTAAGCATCACACAGAATGCCAATTTCCTCCCCTTCCCCAACCACTTGCCTTGTGCTTGTGCATGTGGTTACCCTGCCAAGTTTGGATTTAAGAACTGGAGGCCAGAAAGATGGCTCAGCGGTTACGGCATTTGCCTGGCATGCACAAGGACCTGGGTTTTGAACTCCAGCACCACATATACAATGAAGTTTTGGCGAAGCAAAAGCCAGATAAAAAAATAAATAAAATTGATTCTCTCATTCCCTCTCTCTTAAAAAAAAAAAAGAATTGGGTGCTGGGCAATGAGATTGGCATCACTTCTTTCCTCTATTCCCACAGCCTTAGGTCATCCATTTCCACTTGTGACAAACTAAGCAGAGGCTGAAGCCTGGGTTGGAGCATGAGAAGCAGAAGGGAGAGCATAGGGGCAAGAGATGCCTCATGCCAGCCCTGCTAGGAGAGGAACCCAGGAATATGGAAAGAGGAGTCCTCAAAATGTTACCCTTCCCTTTTCCTGAATGGAAGGATGTGTTCTCTCCTTGAAATCTTCTGTAGAACACAAAAACTAAGAACACCTTCCTATTTCTGTAACTTCTCAAGAAAGTTGCAAGGTGTAATGGTGGTCATTAAGGTCCTTTGTAGTTCACAGTGCCCCTGCTCTCTCTGTGTTGAGAAAAGCCAGGGAAGAGCAGAGTTGACCCAGTAACTAACTGTCAGGCAAAGGATATGATGAAAAACAATGGGCTGAAACCACAGCAAGAACTGAAGACAGCATTGAGGAAGGGCTTTCTGACCACAGAAAGTGAGATGGGGAATATGTAACAGAGGAAGTTAGGGAACCTCTCTGCCCTAGATCTCTAGGACAGGAAGAAGCCTATGTTTGGAGGAAGCAGCTTTTGGTTCAGAACTCCAAGGTCAACCAGAAGCCCCTTCAGACAGAAACTGGGCTGTCTTTACCTTGCCATCTCTAGCTGCTCCCCTATTTTCCTTGAAGGTCTTTCTTCCCCACCAAGGACTAGGTACTCTGAGCATACTCCCTGTTGTCCTAGTTCAGAGTGCATTCCAGCTTTAGTTTTGGTGGCCCAGGCATGACCCTGGGGACTGGATTTCTTTTGCTGTCTTGACCTCTGCCTGGAGGGTGTGAACAGTCACTAAAACAGAGCCTGGGATGATGATGGCCAGGGTAACCACTCAGGTGACCAACCATTTCAGTTTGCTGAGGGACTGACAGAGCTGGGATAAGGGAATTACAGTGCTAAACCTGAAAATTCTGGACCAACTGGGATGAATTAGTTACATATGCGTCTGTGAATATCACTGGGAAAGAATCCCATTCTACATTACCAAAATCAAAAGTGTCAAGATCCAGAGCAGGTTTTAGACCTAGCAACAGAGAGATTCCAAAAGGTGGGGATGAGAAGTATTAAAGGAGGGATTAGAAGTCTCTTGGGAGAAGGTAAAACTTAACAGATGGAGGAAGAGGAGGAGTCATCTCCCTGAAAAATTCTTCCTGTTTTCCAAATATTCCCCATATCCCCTTAACTCCAACCTCCAAATGTCCCCTGGTGCAACAAAGGTTGGGGCTCCTAAGCTTTTTTTCAAGTCAGATGGTCATAGAGAAGGTAAGTCTCAGATTCCCAGGCCTCAACACCACTGTCCACCTGTATGCCTCTCTCCCACTGTACCAACCACAGGACAGGCAGGAACACATACCTTTCAACCCCCATAAATTTACTTTCCCCTTCCAGAGCCAGTTTCTTCCCCTACACAGCTCTTACAGAGTCCAAAGAATGAATATCATCCTCATCCCCCATCCAAACTCCCACACTTTTCCTTCTTCTTTCTCCCTCTATTTGCAGGGTGGTTCTATGGGCAGGCCTAGGGGAATCATGCCACCTGGCTTCAGTACAACTCACTGAGGATAAACCACCAAAAGGAGAACACTAATGACTTCTAAATGTATTTCATCATAATTGCCACTGGCAACAAGTAAGCAATACTGGCACATGTGTTCGTGCCAGCTTGCAAGCAAGCACACAGTATTTTTAACGTGGGCCATCACTACTCTCACAATCCCTCATTTTGGAGGAATCTGGGTTTGCCCCAGGTATACAATAATCCTGCCCAGCCAGATTCAAACTAGTCAGGGAAGGGTCCCCAAATGCTCCGGAGAGGTGAGTTCCAGGGGCGATGGAAAGAGGTACAGAAGAGCAGACCTGGTTGTAGGATTTGGTGTCAAGGAGCCCATTCTTGACTGCCCCTCTCCATCCCACCTCCTGGGTCTCCGTTGCCCCGGCCCTGCCCCAAGACTTTTAGGCGAGGAATGGTCCGGAGCTCCATGGTACCCTCCCTAGAGCGACTGCCCCCTCGGGCCTCTCCAGAGCCCTCGAAGAGCCGCGTGAGGAAACGCGGACCCGCCCGAGGCAGCAGATCCCCAGCGGTGAAGACGTAGAGCACCGGGTTGACGCTGGAGCTGAAGAAAGCCAAGGCGGTCGTCCCGGCTCGTGCCGCCTGGCCTGCGCCTCCGAGCCTCGCCAAGGCCCCTTCCGGCGGCGCGAGCGCTGCCACCGCCTGCAACAGGTTGACCGCGTGGTAGGGGGCCCAGAGCAAGCCGAAGGCCAGCACGATGGCGCTCACCAGCCGGCCCGCCCGCGTCCCGTGACGCCCAGAGCCCCAGCGGGCGCCCCGCAGCCGCGCCAGCGTCACGCTGTAACAGCCGAGCACCAGCCCGAAAGGAAGCACGAAGGCTGTCAGAGTCTCCAGGCTCAGGTGGGCCGCGGCGTGGGCCGGCGACGGGTGGCATAGCTGGCACACGCGGTCCCCCCAGAGGTGGCGGTAGACGGCGGCCGGGACAGCGAGCAGCAGGGCGGCCAGCCAGACAGCCAGCAGCAGGCGGCGGGCCAGGGCCGGGCTGCGCAGGCGGGGCGCCAGGAAGGGGCGGGTGACTGCCAGGCAGCGCTGCAGGCTGAGCAGGCCGGTGAGCAGCACGCTGGCGTACATGCTGAGCGCGCACACGTAGTACACCGCCTTGCAGCCCGCCTGGCCCAGCGGCCAGGCCTGCCCTGTCAGGAAGGCCACGAAGAGCGGCGTGAGCAGCAGGACTGCACCATCAGCCAGCGCCAGATGCAGCACCAGCGTGGCGGCCAGCGGTCGCCCCCGTGCGGGCCTCCAGCCAGCCAAGCTCCACACTACGAAGCCGTTACCGGGCAGCCCCAGCAGCGCCGCCAGCAATAGGAAGGCCGTGCCTGTGGTCCTCGAGGCCTTCCAGCTCAGCAGCGTCTCGTTCCCAGGGGGGCGGTAGCAGACTGACATCCTTCTTCTCCTGCGAGGCTGGTAGGGGCCACACAGGACATTCAGGAATGGGGCAAACGTCCACATTACCTCTGATGCTAGGTGAGAAGGAACTGTGCCTCCCTCCACTTGCCTGCAGCCTGCTTCTCTTTTCTCTGGGAACCTTGACTTGGAGGACCCTGGGCCCCAGCTCAAACATGACTCCTTAGAGCCCAGATCCCCTGCTCCAGGTCAGATGACTTCCACTCCTGGCACCTTCCCAGAGCCCAGTTGTACTCAGGCCCCAAGTCCTCACTTCAGGTTGTGACTATCCATTTCTGCCTCTCTAACCAGGTCCCTTATTTCCCATCCCTATTCATTATCTCAGGGCAAAAGTGGGCAATGTGGAGTAAAGGGGCACAGACAGATCTACTTACCCAGCTGGGAGCAGTCAGGGTTGGGGGCTTTAAGAGGCCTGGGGAAACTGAAAGGTGAGGCAGCAGTGCACCAGGTGCTAACTTCTGTCACATTTGCAGAGGGTGAGGCGAGAATGGGGAGGGACAAGATGGGGCTCATCCTGGTCTTTTCCTAGGGCCCCTCCCTCGCCCCATTCTTTCCCATCACTACCAAGTCTGGGCATGTGGGAGCCTGCCTCCCTAGGAAACAGGATGAAGCTGAAGGGGTGCAGATAAGGTGCCCTGGCTGGGGAGGGAGCACTCAGTTGACACTTGACCCTGCACCCTGTTTTTGCTCTTGTCCCTCCTCCACCTCTGCCCCCATCCTTCCTGCCCACCTTCTGCAGTACTTCTGCTCCCTGGCCTCCCAGGCATGCACTCACAGGGAAGGCAACCAACACAACTCACACTCCCAGCTGCTCTCTCTTGGCCTGTTTTCAGCCTCCAGACCCTACAGCACCCTTTTTCCTCAACTCCCAGTCTACCCCCATGTCTTCCTGTGGGCCCTGCACCAGTCTCTCTACCCTCTGGCTCTGGCTGGGTTGTCAATTTCAACTTTTCAGTGTAAGGAATGGTGCTAGATTTGTGGAGGAGGAGAGGGGAATGCACAGAAGTTTAAGGGGTGTTGTGGTTTGTATTTGGAAGTATGGTCCCCATTAGAGCAAGATTGACAGGTTGAACTTTTAGGCAACGATTAGCATGCTGACCTTATATAAATCTACTTGTTGGAATAATCCATTCATAGTTGAATGTTCTACTGGGAGGTTGGACCTAATTGGAAGAAGTAGATCACTGAGGGCATGTACTTGGACCATTGCTGTCCCTCTCCTCTTCTCTCCTCTCCTCCCTTCTCTCTCTCTCTCTCTCTCTATCTCTCTCTCTCTCCTTTCTGGCTGGCTGCCACGAGCTACGTGACTTTCCTACATCAAGTCCTTCCACCATAATGTTCTGTCTCATCTCAGACCCAGAGCAATGGAGTCAGCTGACTATGGATCAAGATCTCTAAACTGTGAACCAAAATAAACTTTTCCTTCTCTAAGTTGTTCTTGCCAGGTACTTTGGTTACAGTTGACAAGCTGACCAACACAAGAGGCTTGTAATCTGTGAATCATAATTCATAACCACATGATCACACTACCAGACTTCACCAAGATGCAAGAAGAAAGTAAAGGTTGCAGGAGTAGAAACATTGAAAAGAAGTCCTCTACTTGGAGAGATCAGGCAAAGATTGGAAATGAAGAGACTGGTGGGGATCAGGGGAAAGGGGTCCCTGGCAGATCAATGGAATGGAGGGAGGGGGAAAAAAGTCTGCTGCCCAGGCAACAGCCAGGACTGGAGTTCCCTGGTAACAAAGACCCCAGTAGCACTGCTTAGTTTGAGTTCCTCCAAAGCAAAGCTTGAGATAAGGGCATAGTATAGGTAATCCTGTATGTGAGAGGTCAGCTCAAGAAGCAGGAGGGAGGGAGCAGGATAAGATAGGGAAGAATGGCTGGGCATGGTGGTGCTCACCTGTAATCCCAGCAACTGAGAAGGCCAAGGCAGGATTGCCAAGTTTCAGGCCACCTCAGCAGCTTACCCCACTGAGGCTAAATTGAGACTCCACCTCAAAATAAAAAGGGCTGGGGATGTGGATCAGCAGTTAAGCACCCCTGGATTCAATCTCTGGTGCTTCCTCCACCTGCCAAATACACACACACACACACACATATATACACGTATATACATACATACATATATGTATGCATGGAAGAAGAAAGCTAGTAAAAGTATGGTATTGCATTCCTTTGGTAGGCATTCAGCACCTCTGAGAAGTGTACAGAATACCCAGGACAGGAGACAAAGGTGTGCGTCTTTGAGAATTGTCCTAAAGCATTAATGCCCCTATACTTGCTCTTATAAGGGTTTGAGTAAACTGCCACAGCTTCTGACAAGGATGCTTCCATCTAAGCCAAACTCACAACTAAAATCATCCCAAAAGTGGTGGCAAGAGAATTCCCAGGGGGGCTGGAGCGGTGGCTCAGTGGTTTCAGCGCTTGCCTGGCAAGCACAAGGACCCGGGTTCAAACCCCAGCACCACGTACACAACTAAGTGTTGGAGCAACTAAGGCCATGTGAAAAACTAAATAAAGTTGTTTCTCTCTTTGTCTCTCTCACTGTCCTTCTTAAAAAAAAAAAAAAAAAAAAAGAGAATTCCCAGGGCTGGTGCAGTGGCTCAGTGGTTTGAGCATTTACCTGGCATGCACAATGACCCAGGTTTGAACCCTAGCACCACATACACAACTAAGTGTCAGAGAAACAAAGGCCAGATGAAAAAAATAAAATTGACTCCATCTCTCTTAAGAGAGAGAGAGAGAATTCCCACAAAGGTGTTCCAAATCATCCCATCATGGGGCCAGTTGGGAATCCAAAGAAGCACTCAATGCAAGGGTGATTAGTCCAAAATATTTACAAAGCAGGCTGCAGTGTGTCCTTATGAAGGGAGAGGAAGACACGTTCTACCTATCCTGTACCATAAGAGTACCAGGGTAAAGAGTTCATGTGAGGGCTTAAGGAATTAGGTTCAGGGCTGAGGCTAGTTTCTTTCAGTGTTTTGGGCAACAGTCTAAATATTTTTAGCAGTGTCTGGAAATGTTTAAGGCCTCAAGCCTGCATGAGAAATGCAGCTGCCTAGGTCACCGGGCAGTCAAGGTACTCCATGTTTCTCAGAACAGAAAGTTGGGGGAACTAGGAGACCTTATCAGGTTCTTTCCCAGTCATGACAGCAGGGATTGTGCTCACTTGAGGCATTTACTAGTGAATCTAAGCTTCCATGCAAAGTCCATCTCACAGCAACTGAAATCAGAGATGGAACACTGGGCCCCAAAAACTAAAGTCCTGATGCCATTAAAGGACACCTCCTGCCCCAATCACATCTCCTTCATGCCCATTAGTTGGTGAAAAGAAAAAAGGTGAGAGCAAAGGTCACTACTGCAGTGTTACTGAAGCAGCAGTTCTAGAGAATGAGTCAGGGAAACGTTAGCCAGCCCCTCTCCAACCCAGGAAGGAACAGGTCGACAGGAAAGCCAGGGTCCCAGACAGCATCCTGGTGTTCCTAAATCCATGGATCAAGATTCATCCTCTCCTCATGCCACTTCCAGACACCTGCCTCACCTCTCATTTTCCCCAAGCCTTGCCCCAGCTTGTTTTCCACTCCATTCCCCCAACCCACAAAAACCCATTTCCCCACCCTCCACCCAACCTTTCCAGAAGGCTGCAGCCCATGGCTTTTTCCAGTAGGTGGCAGCATGAACAATGCAATGTCTCAGCAGCTGGGGGCCTGAAACTGTTCCTAGATATTCCCTCCACAGAAATAAAAATACCAGGTCACATTCCATTCTTTTCACCTCATAACATGCCCTCATCATTCATGTGGGGGTGCACAGACACACACCTGAGGCTTTTGCTGGGCAGTCCAACTTCTATCACCTTATCTAGACCCCTCCTTCTCCCCTCCCCTTGGACTTTGTCCTTCGTACTGACCAGGCAGGGGGGGCCAGAGTCTGGTTTGACTCATCTCCCATCTCACCTGGGCTGAGAGCCCAGCTTTGTAACAGAAAATATCATTTCAGTCCCAGCACGGCAGAGAAGCACCCAGTCCAGAAGCCGTGGGGAGGCAACCCTTCTACTTCCCTTTATCATGGAGTACCTCTCATCTCTGAACCCCAGTGGCCTGTTCAGGTGATTCCTAACTCTCCTCTCCATTCTCTAACTCTGGGGTTATGGGCAGGCAGCAGGAAACAAAACTCCATTCAGACCATAGAAGATACACTTCCCGTCCTGCCCACTACTCTATAGGTTTGTCCAGTTCCTGAACTAATGGCCTCAACCCCCACTCCATTGCCTCTTTTAGCTAATCTGCAAATCTAAGATCTTCCCTCTGTGGCACTCCAGCCATCCCACCCCCATTACACTACTTCACTCACCAAGCGCCTCCTCCCCACTCTTCCACCTTTTCTCCCAACTACCAGGGCTGTATCTAATATGAGCTCTGAGCTTGGCCATAGAGTCTGGACCTCAGCTCCACCCCCTCAGCGACCCTTTCGAGTCTGTGATCACAAGCGGACAATTCGGAAAGGTTTGACAGCTGCTACCCGCCAGGAACTTCTAGATAAGGTAAGTGTGGAGCAAGTGGTGTAAGCCCAATAACTTCTGTTGCATTTGGGTAAATTTTATTTATTTTCCAAGTTATGGGCTTTTCTTTGGGAGTAGGGGAAGTAGTATATAGGGAAGGCTGGAGGATGGAATTCAGAAGTTGGTATGGAATGTGATTTGCATGAAAAGATAAATTCAGATTAGGATTTCACTACTTTCTGTCAAACCTTAGCAGGTTATTTGACCTATTAAATCAAAACCTCAGTTTCATCTATACAAAGTGAATAATAATAAACCACTTCCTAGCACTGTTGAAGGAAATAAAAGTATGTAATGTGCTCACAGATACCTGGCACATAGTGAGATCTCAAAAGATTACACATCATTATTGCTGAAAATGATTGTGGAAAATCATTCCACAAGGTTGGGGAGAAGAGTGAGGTGGGGCATTGTAGATAGACAGATAGATTTCAAGAGAATCTAGCTATATTTTTTTTTGAGCTGAGGTCTTGCTATATGCCCAGGTTGATGTTTAACTCCTAGATTCAAGCAATTCTCCTACCTCAGACTCACAAGAAGCTGGGATGACAAGCATGAGGTACTGTGCCCAGATCCTGGCTAAATTTTTTACTTAGGTAGGAGTGACTTGGAGGGAAGCAGGGGGTGGTGACAGTGACGTAGTAGGAGCAAAGAGGAAAAAAGGGGGCTGAGGATTCAGCCTAGATGCAGAGCATTTGCCTACCATGTGCAAGTCTCTGGGTTTGATCCTCAGTACCACAAAAAATAAAAAGGAAAAAAGGTCAGCCTCTAGTGCATTGAGAGCTGCGGCCATTAGCAGGGATGGCAAAGCACCAGGAAGTAGACTTGGGATATCAACCAGTGTCTAGGGACAATAGATCAATGGTCAGCCAGAGAGGGGAGGGGCATGGCGTAACATTTGCCCCTCCTGCTTCTTGCCACTGGACAGGCACTGGAGGCCCTGCTGCTGCGTGGAGTGTTAACTCTGGTTCTAGAAGAGGATGGGACCTCCGTGGAGAATGAGGACTTCTTCCAGATGCTGGAGGATGACACATGCCTGATGGTGCTGGAATTGGGTCAGAGCTGGACCCCCACCAGGGTAAGGCCCATACTTGCACTGCTCAGGTCACCAATCCTTTACAGTTCTCCCAAGCTCCTTCTCCACCCTAACCCTGAACCTGGGGACAGAGGCGCAGGGTGAGCTATGTTGTTTTCAAGGATATAGTGGCTGTAAGTCCAGGAGAGAGTGGGTCTGACCCAGTGCAGATAGGCATTAGCAGTGGATGCTGGTATCCACTGGACTAACGAGGATACCCTACAGAGTATGCTGACATATGGCCTGGGGCGGGAGAAACCGAAGCACAGCAAGGATATCGCTCGTATTACCTTTGATGTATACAAGCAAAATCCTCGAGACCTCTTTGGCAGTCTGAACATCAAAGCCACATTCTACGGGCTGTACTCCATGAGCTGTGACTTTCAAGGAGTTGGCCCAAAAAAAATACTCAGGTCAGATATCAATTGTCATATTTCCCCACCCCCTATTATCAGGTAGTCCCCATAATTCTGTCTCCTATACCCACTTATCCCCAGTTAACTCTCCCTTGTGAAAAAACCCACTCCCCAGCTCAATAGCCAAGTCTCAGATCCCCCTAATCATCTAATTTCCTCTTGTCTCTGCCTTCAGGGAACTCCTTCGTTGGATCTCCTCACTGCTGCAAGGCCTGGGGCACATGTTCCTGGGAATTTCCTCTACCCTTCGCCATGTAGTGGAGGGGCCTGAGCAGTGGCAGCGGCAGGGTCACCTCCATTCCTACTAAAAAGGGGCTCTTGCTTGTGCCCCCACACTTGTTTCAAGAGATATGCTGTAAGGACTATGACACCATCAGGTTTCAGGAACCGTGGACAGTGCAATCTGGACAACACGCTTGCTTTCCCCACTGTCCTCTGACTCTTTCATAACAAAATGCATGAGCATACAATCTTACTCCCCTAGCGTACATCCTTTCCTGAAGAATACTGCTCTGTCCTACCCACATTTCCAGTCTCCCATTTACCCTGAAAGGCCACAAGCCTGTCCCCGGACAACCTGATCTCACCCTGATTGCTGCTACCAACTCCTCTCCCTAAGCTCTGGCACACTTGATGACAGCTCTCTCTCATTTTTCCTTGAAATCTCTATTTCTTCACACCTTCTTTCTAAAAAATAACAAAAACATTTCTAGTAAAAATATAAAAGTTTATCAATAAGACTTTGACTCCAATTTAAACCAGGAAAGGGAGAGGGTAGGTACCCCTTTTCACACTCCCCATCAACACCCAGCCCCAGACCCCAAGGCCTTAGTCTTCGAGTACTGAGTTCAATGCCCGCCTTCGCTTGGCCGCTGCACTCTGCTGCTGTTCCCAAGCCTCTCGCCGCTTCAGAAAGGTAGTCAAGGCCACATTTCGAGCCACATGGTGGCCAAAAGGGTGTCTCATCAGCTCCTGGTTCTGCTCGCCTGCAAAGGGAACCACTAGCATTTAGTGCCATTCATGCTCAAAGACAGGTTCTTCTTAGGGTGAAGGCCCCTCCATTTTCCCCAACACTGGACCTGCCACTGGGACCTCACTCTCCAAAGAACAGAAGCCAGCGGGAGGGGTTGGAGCAGAGGACTGCACAATCAGTTAAGCAGAGGGGAAGGTGAGAGCAAGCTGCTAAGAATCTATGACCAAGACTACCCTTTGGGACTGAAGTCTCTGCTGAGTTTAAGTCCTCTCCCAGTCATCTAGCATTCTACCATAAGAGAAAGGATAGTCTGGAAACATGGAAGACAAGCATTGTTAACTCACCCAGCTCAGCAGCAATTTCCTTCCGGGCACCCAAAGCTGCTCCATTCCAGATGGCATCTAGCACACGGCTACCATGGCGACTACAGGCCAGAGACACATATTGTCCCTGTATTGAGACAAGCAAGATAAGTCCTTCTAGGGAAGTGTACAAATTGTGTTGGGGGGCGGGGTGGGTATTGAAGAAGAGCTGAGAGGCTGAATCAAAACAATCTAGAAACTATGTATCCTGTCTTTGACTCTGAAGGTACAATACTGGGGAAAGCTCATTTTATCCAAATGGATGAAGGAGGGCAACGAAGCAAAGGCTAAAAGTCTCACCTTGAGGGCCTGCAGCACACGGCGGCGCTGTTTACGCGTCACAGAGCTGCTGGTCAGGATGGCATCAAGCACATGGGAGCCAGCAGGGCTTTGGGCTAGAGCCAGAAGTTGTGGTCCTGTCAAGGAACTCAGACTTCGAAGTATAAGAGCTGGGGTGGAGAAGTGTAGCAGATGCTGAAGAAGTAGAGACCCAAGTACTGTCACTTCTCCCAAGGTCCTGGCTGTGGCTACTTCCACCTGGGAACACAAAGATAAGAAACTAGGAGGCAGCCCAAAAACCAGGTTGATGAGCTCATCCCCAGGTATTGCCACCTTCAACTGGATGAGGTCAGAAGTCTCACCATCCTCACCCAACAGGCTTCCTAAGCCCTGGAGGGGTGGCCCCCAGTTAGTCACCGACTTGGCCTCTCCCCTTTCTCACCTGGTGCTCTGCAGGCACTGCCCCCTCCTCCTCCATTAGTTCATAGTACACCTCATAAGCCATCAAAGTGGCAAAGAGAGGCACACAGGCCACTTGCCGGGATGAGGGCTCTGCACAGTGGAATGCCTAGAGGAAAAGACATAACTTGATGACTCTGAGATCTATCCAACACCTAACCTTGACTTTCTAGATGGAGAAGACATTCATGAAAGGTGAGAAGGCCTAACTCTACATGAAAGTGAGCTCCATGAGGGCACGATTCTATCTGCCTTGCTGTACCCCCAGTCTGCACACATATAACAGGAGTTGAATAAACACTAGTCCCTTAAATAAATTTCTCTTTCAGTTCTGGGAGAGAATTTTCACTTTAGAACGTGGCAGTAGACCTCTTGGTCCAGCGGTACAATGTCTAAAGTCCTAACTGGTAGAATTTAGACCAAAGACCTTAATGATTTGCAAGTAACACCCACTCACCTCCAATAACAGCTGCAAGACCTGGGCTTGGTAAGCTCCAACTCTGCGGCAGGCTCCCACCAGGGCAATGACTACCCCTGGGTGGCCCTGGGCCAGTACAGCTTCAAGGGCAGGGCTCAGCTCCTCAAACACCGGGGACAGCTGAGGGGAAACATGGGATAATCAACCCTTTGCATTCTGGTAATGGTGGGCTTTCCTGCTGAAAACAACTAAAAGTACTAAATAAAACATAAAAAGCAATGCGAATGTCAGGACTTTGGTTTGGTTGAGTAAAGCCCAAGAAAAGGGGACAGTCTTAGAGGCCCCACCCCACATAAGGAAGGGACTTTAAACAGTTCCTATGTATAAGGAAGAACTAGGGGTAAGGGAAAATTAGAATTAAACCTGCCCTTTCACACTACCTCCTAACCCATAAGACCACAGAGAAGCCTATCCTGGTGCTAAGCAGCAAAAGAAAAGAGAAGTTATGGCTGAGGCTTATGGGATTTGTAGTCAAGTACCCCACAGTCTGACTGGATCATGGAACTTCAAGCTGCAAACCTGAATTAAGCCAGTTTCCTGCTGGTACTTGTACCTTAAAAGCTAAAACAAATTCTCTCTGGTAGGAGGGTACCTCCATCCTGAAGAATAAATTTACAAGGGCATTGGCAACACACTGTCAAGTTATACACAGAAGCAGGATTACAATAAAACAAGGCCCAAAGAACAAGAATAGCAGAAAGAAACCTAGCCCAGGTTCCCAACTCACCAGCTCAGGGGTACTGATTGCATCCAATAAGCGCTGCAAAGGAAAGTTAGCAATGGGGTGTGCAGCCAAGGTCTGCAGTTGACCCTGGAAATGATCCTCAAAGAGGCTCTGGAGCTTCGGGGGCTCCAACACCAGCAGCACCTGTTCCAGGAGTCTAGAGCTCGTCTGATCCCGAAGAAATAGCAGTAGGGGGCTAAGGACCAGGAGAAGGGAATCAGGCAATCTTAACTCTACTTTAACCAAAATATAGTTATAGCACATCACCTAATTCATTTCACACATTCCCAACAACTCTGGTCAATCCCAAGGCCCTGATCATACCTGCCAGCTGCTGAGGAACTGCGAGTACTCAGGTAGCTAATCACAGCATTGCAGACATAGGCACAAAACTGGGGCAGTTTGCGGTGTAAGATCTGTAAGGCCACTTGAAGGCAGAAGCTGGAGATCTTGTCAGTGATAAACACTGTGGCCAGAGGTCAGAAATAATTAAACAGCTTGTCTAAAACCCAGACCACTTGTAATCTAAAACCTTTAAAAAGGTAAAGGGATTATGGACACAAAGTAGCCATACAGAATGTTTTGTAACTGATCCAGACTAGGTTTTTAAAGACCAGGAATAAAATTTTTAAAACAGAAAGGAAGAGAAAAGAAAAGGGAAAAGAAAAAGGGAGAATGACCTAAGAGTTTGCTTGCTAGTAAGGACCCCCCCCCCAAAATATCTTAGACCCTCCTACTACTTTCCTCCTTACCAGCAATGTCCTTCAGAAAGCAGGAGCTCAGGTTCTGAAGGCAGTTCAAGAAGGTTTCAGGGACCTCAAAATCAGTTGGCTTACATTCCCGAGCTAGTACCCTTTGGGTTTCTGAGTGAAGATCAAGAACATGTGCAATGGTGAGATTACAAACTGCCATTCAGGAGGAAGAATTCCACAGAAGAATGAGGTTTCAATTTGTAGATGCAATACAGATGTCATACAACTAAATGTCTCTTCTGGATAATGGAACCGAGACGACATTTCTGTTTTAATTTTTTGAACAAACTTCAACTAGCTCTCTTATGGTCCACAGGAGACAGTTCAAACTCTTTAGCCAGGTGTTTAAGGTGTTCCAAAATCAGGCTTTTATTTAAACTCTAATAACTTTATTTCCCAGATTTTTTTCAAAATGTAAGTCACAGGGGCTGGAGTGGTGGCTCAGCAGATACGGCGCTTGCCCGGCACGCACAAGTACACGGGTTCAAACCCCAGCACCCATGTACACAATTAAGTGTCAGAGCAACGAAAGCCATGTGTAAAACTCAATAAAAATTGATTCTCTGTCACTCTCTCACTGTCCTTCTTTCTTTAAAAAAAAAAAAAATGTAAGTCACAGCCTATGACTGCAT
Source organism: Aplodontia rufa (assembly GCA_004027875.1). Lineage (NCBI taxonomy): Eukaryota > Metazoa > Chordata > Mammalia > Rodentia > Aplodontiidae > Aplodontia > Aplodontia rufa. Next base: position 43,195 of record PVKS010000481.1, read on the forward strand.
CACAAAATCAAGTGAGTGGCCTCAACTAGCATTTTATCTTAAATAAAAGGAGAATAAAATTCAAAAGGAAAGAAAATATTAGAGTGGGTTGGATATAGCAAGGGTACTGTTTCCTGAATTTTTGCTTGTACATACACATATGCTGAAGTCATACTTGCAAAAAACAAAAACCAAAAAACCTCCTGTGGGTTATGGTGAAAAAGAAAACAAAGTTTGAAATCCTTTACTCTAAGTGCATCTCCTCCCCCTCCTGCCCTCATGCCAATAGCTGTCCCCTTAATCATATCTGTACATCATTATCTCTGGGTCTTTATTTCTACATTTTTTATTGGTACATTACAGTTGAATACAATGATGGGATTCATTGTCACATATACATACATGCACACAATAAAAAATATTTGACTAATATCACTCCCCAAGACTCCTCCCCCCATTCCAAGGTCCCTTTTCCTCTTCTGATCTCCCTTTGAGTTTCATGAGATCTGCCCCCACCTTTCTTTTCCTTTTTCCTCTCTAGTGTTCACATATGAGAGAAAACATACAGCCTTTGACCTTCTGAGTTTGTTTCACTTAACATTATGATCCCTAATTCCATCCATAATTTCATTTTTTTCTTTATGGCTGAATAAAATGCCATTGTTTATATACACCACTTTATCCACTCATCTATTAATGGACACCTATGTTGGTGCCACAGTTTGGCTATTAATATACACAATAATCTTTGGCTTTCTGAACTCTATCTCAATTTCTCTGCTAATTCTTCAAGATTGAGGTCCTCCATGAAGACTTACTCTTCTGTTTACTCTCTTCTTCTGAACTTCCTAAACTCTCCTTCCCACCAAGTCCACCTCCCTTTCTTCTAATACTTACCAGATGATTTGGAGCCACTGGGCCTGGCCCTCTCAGACTCCAGAAGAGTCCCTCCTAACACCTGCAGCAGAGTTCTGACCAAGAAGCTGCCATGTGTGTCTCCGCAGTAGAAAAGAAAATCATCACACACCTCAGAGGCTAGTCCCAGAACCAGCTCCTCCAGGGTCTCCAAAGGACCGTCCTTGTCTTCCTCCTCGTCTTTCTCTTCCTCCTCCTGCTCCTCCACAGGACTCCCCAGCAATCGAGGCAGCTGCAGCAAAGCACTTTGCAATACATGGACCCCGCATCGATGACAGGCCACAAAGCGCAAGTTGGAGCGCAAGGCAGCCCATACTCGACACAACGGTTTCAAAGGACTGAACCCCAAGAGTTCCTGCAGCATCTCACTGCCAGTCCTGTTCGTAGCCAACGCAAGGGCCTGAGGCTCCACTTCTTTCAAAATATTGCGCACCATGAGGTCTGGAAAAATGAGGACAGATATATTTTAAAGAGACTGAGAAGAGCATAAAAACATATTCCATCACTTAAGAGGCAGAGGGTGGGAGCAGTGGAACACAGCATGAGAGAGGAAACTAAGGGCCCACGCCCTGGGATCCCCAGGAAGTTTCCAGGCCTGTCCTGGATCTTGGCCCCACTCCTTAGTTGTTCCCTACCTCGTTCTTCCCCGGCTTCTGGGGCTTCTTTCAGCGCTAACAGCGCCCGTCGGAAATATCCCAGAGCTTCGGGGCTCAGGTGTGGGTGCGCATCTGGAGCCGCTGGTGATCCACTGTCTGCAGGTGGCCGGGGGCGCTGCTTGCTGCCCCGTGGGGGCCGCCCGGACCCCTGGGCCCCGCGCCCCCGTTTACCGCCAGCTTGGAACTGGCGCCCCGCCTTGTGAGGGGAGCGCGGACCCAGCCCCATGCGTGCGTAGGGGCCTCTCCACCTGGGAAGGCTTCCTTAGCTGCAATAAAAAGACCTGCCGCCGAGTGTCGGCCCGTCCTGACGCAGTCGGGAAGCGCCGGCACGCTCCCGGCGTAGCGTACTGCGTCATAGTTCCGCGACGGCCCGAGCCGCGCGCAGTGGCGCTCTGGGTCGCCTGCCACGCCCCGGCGGGTACTAACTCCGGCCCTGGACCCCGCCCATCGGTCCCCGCCCCGAAGCTGAGGAGGGATCCTTGAACCCTTGCTCCACATCGTCAGCTCAACCCCAACCAGCACCAGGACTTCACCCCATTCCTGCGCTTTAGCCCGGAAGAAGTAACCTTGTCCCGCCCCGTGTTCAGAATCAACATTCTGGAACTATATATGTTATAGGTCTGGAGAGCTAGACTGAGCGAGGATCCCAGAGGCTACACCGGCTGCAGGTAAAGCGCACAGGCTCTTCCCACTTAGGGCTCGGGATCTCCAGGCCTCGCCATTCACGGCTGACTGCACCGTCCGCACCTGTGGCCAGAGGTCTAGGTTTCCCAGGACCCCGAGTGGACACGCTCCAAGGAATCGCCTCTGCAAATGCCCCCACCTAGTTAGCCCCATTCCTAGGGTTGATAGAGAGCTCTATCCAGCCCTTTCTTCATTTCCTGAGCTCCGCAAAAAGGGACAGTCAGCCTGGCCTGGGGCCCCGCATCTAATTGTCTTCTGCTGTAGCTTTTCTCTAGTCAAAGGCTCCTCCTCCTATCCCTAGCCGGATCCGTCTCCACACAACCTGCAGGTTTCCCTTCAAATCAACTCTTTGCTTCCACAGATATCCGCACACACCCTGCCCCCCGTCCTTTGCTTGTGAGTTATGGTAACTCCCATGAAGAGCCAAGTGTGTGTGGTGACGGGTGCCTCCAGGGGCATTGGCCGTGGCATTGCCTTGCAGCTCTGCCGTGCAGGTGCCACGGTTTACATTACTGGCCGCCATATGGACACCCTTCGGGCCACTGCTCAGGAGGTGAGTGCCCACTTGAGAGAGTCCTTCCAATTAACCTCATTTCCTAATCTCTTACTGATCTTAGAAGACCCTGGTAAAGGGCTGTAGGTGTGGCTCAGTGGTATGACACTTAGTGGTAAGAAAACATGAGTATTTACTCAGAGTTCAGTAAATAAACCCCGGAAATAACTTCAGGTAAGATGGAATTTTGTTACCAAATGATTTTCATGGAATTTTTTTTGTTTTTTTGAGTGCTGCAAGCAGTTGGGAATTGCAGCTAAAGGGTTTTGGACCTGTTCCTTCCTCTAAGGCCAGATATTACTGAACTGTATATTTTCACTTAAATTCTTTTTTGTTGTTGTTTGTTTGTTTGTTTGTTTTAGAGGGGCAGTGAGAGAAACAAAGAGGATCAATTTTATTGAGTTTTTCACGTGGCTTTCGGTGCTCCGACACTTCGTTGTGTACATGGTGCTGAGGTTCAAACCTATGTCCTTGCACATGCCAGGCAAGCACTGTAACCACTGAGTCACTGCTCCAGCCCTCTCACTTAAATTCTCTGCTGGATTTCAGTAAAGTAAATATTTGAGTATCTATGATTTGCTAGGCACTGAGCAAACCACTGTTGTTACCAAGATTAATAACATAATTTCTGCTCTTAAAAGATAAGAGTCCAACAGGACATCAGATATAGAAATCAGGCACTTCAATGTAAAGTGAATATGGTGAATGCTAAGAGGAAGAGATGCACAGAATACTGTAAGGGCATGAAGAGAACAAGAACATAATAAGAGGAATGGTTAGGCAAAGCATTCTGCACCAGATGTGGTGGCACATGTCTGTAATTCCAGTTACTCTGGAGGTAGAAGGATCAAAAATTCTAGGCCACCTTGGGCAATTTAGCAATACCTTGTCTGAAAAAAATAAATAAAGGGATCTGGAATGTAGCTCAGTCTTAAAGTACTTAACCTGCCATGTGCAAGGCCCTGGGTTCAATCCCCAGCAACAAACACACACACACACACACACACACACACATTTCTGGAGGAGATGACATTGAACTGGGTCTTGATAGGTAAGAATTAGATAAAGGAGGATAGAAAAAGCATTACCATAGAGGAAGTTATTGTGAGCAGAGGGGAGATAATGAAAGAATATGGATGTGGTAATACAAGGGGAGAGTAGTAGGTGAGAAAGGGAAACAGAAGGCATTGTGATAGTTCAGGTCAGAGAGTAATAGTGTGGGACCTGGAGTGTATCTTAGAAGACTCCATTAAAGGGCTGCAGGTGTCCAGTGGCAGAGCAGTTGCTTAGCATGTGCAAGACCCTGGACATGAGCTCCAGCACTGAGGAAGAGAAAACTGGTGAAGAACTTAGGCTTTATTCTCTAAGAAATAATCCAGTTAGAAGATTTCAATGAGTTTTCTGTTTTAGATAGTTCATTCTGACTTGATTATGAAGAAATACTTTTTTCCCCCAGTACTGGGAATTAAACCTAGAAGCACTTTACCACTATGCTACATCTCCAGTCTTTTTATTTTTATTTTTTATTTTGAGAGTCATACTAAGTTTTTGAGGCTGGCCTTGAACTTGATATACTCCTGCCTCAGCCTCCTGAGTCACTGTGATTACAGAAATGCAACCTACTGAGTCACTGTGATTACAGGCATGCACCACTGTACCCAGATAAAGAATTAATTTAGTGCAAAAAGATTGAAGGTCAAGGGGCTGGAGCAGTGGCTAAGGGGTTTCAATGCTTGCCTGGCAAGCTCGAGGACCCTGGTTCAAACCCCAGCACCACATATACAACTAAGTGTTGGAGCAACTAAGGCCATGTGAAAAACTAAATAAAGTTGTTTCTCTCTTTCTCTGTCTTTCTCACTGTCCCTCTCTCTTTAAAAAAAAAAAAAAAAAAAGATTGAAGGTCAAGTAAACAGTTAACAGGCACTGTGATAGTTCAGGCCAGGGAGTAATAGTGTAGGATCTGGACCATGCATCTGGAGAATGGAGGGTTGTTGTTGAATAAGGTAGTCTTCTTCCTCTGAAGTTGGAGAAAGGGGGCTCATTTGTAGAGGATGAGGCAGAACAGGAAGTAGAAATAGTTCATTCCCAGTAGCTTTAGGTTTTTTGTTACCAAGCAGGAGCACTGGTGGAGTAAGGATAAGAGGGCTGAGATTGAATAAGAGTTCCAGAAGAGGGCTGGAGTGGTAGCTCAGCAGTTACAGCACTTGCCTGGCAGGCACAAGGACACAGGCTCAAACCCCAGGACCATATACACAATGTAGTGTTGGAGCAACAAAAGCCACCTGAAAAACAAAATAAGATCAATTCTCTCTCCCTCCCCCCACCCCACTATCCCTATCTCTCTTAAAAAAAAAAAAAAAAAAAAAAAAGTTCCAGGAAAGTGGGAAAGGGAGGGACCTTAGGGGGTGAGAGTTGGAAATGAACACGGACAGAGAAAGGATAGGTACTTCTTTATATAAGCAGGTTGCATCCCTTGTCTTAACCCTCAGCTTGCAGAATACAATGCCTTTTGCACGATGGATCATAGTAAATGTTTGTAGATTTTAAAACTGAAATCTCAGTCCTCCTTACTGAAAGGAGAACCCGCTATTACTTAAGTTCTTCAAACAGACACCAGAGGGCAGTATTGTCTGCTTTGTTGGCTCAACTGATTGTCATCTCAGTTCCCAAGCGCAGGACCCAGCAGGCTGAACTCAGGTCCCTGCCAAGAGTAATGGGGGATTAAGAAAGAAAGACACAGGCATACAGACATATAGAGAAAGCTGAGACCAGTTGGGACCCCAGATGGAGAGCTAGCTCCAGTCACCTAGAGCTAGCTCAGCAAGTTTATTTTATAGGATTTTATCATGAGACGGTTAACTAGAAGAAAGTTTCTAAAAAGCAGACAGGGCTTGAAGGTCACAGTGCCAGGCGCATTTTGATAATTACAATTGTTTTTTCTTAAGGCTTTCACTCCCTAGAAACCAATGTCTGAGCCCAAAGTGAAGGATTGTTTTTCATCTTCGTTGGTTCTGACCAGAAACGTTTTACACATATACACTAATTAATCTCAAAACATGGCTTCAGTCCTTATAGGCAGATCACTTTTAAGTTTAAATAGCAACTGTAATTATTGATACTGTTTTAAGACAGTGAGAGATTTTTATTCAACAACTAATGTTCAGTATTGAGGCCATAGACAGTTTTTATGCTCCTGGACCATATCCAGAATTGCCCCGCATCATGACACACCATCATGATGCGGTATTTTTTCCCCAAGCAAGGCCTCATGAACAGAGCATCCTGCATGTTTCACAGAGACTGTCCCCCTGCCAAGCTTCAAGGCTATCTCAGACCAAGTACATCAGACACTAGCTGCAATTTCACACAACTGAAATTCCAGGCCAAAATTAAACTTTTTTTGGAGCGAAGCACAAAAATATTTCTAGTCAGAGCTGTGCCTCCATCAAGGGTAGTCACTAGCAATAATCCAGACAATGGCCATCAGATCTGGCTCTCGGCACCCAAGCCTACTTGAGTTGGGGAAATTGTGTTTTATCACTACTGTGCAACGGTGAGCTTATATCCCCTGTTCCTCTCTAGGCACAATCCCTCGGAGGCCAGTGTATACCTGTGGTATGTGATTCAAGCCAGGAGAGTGAAGTGCGAAGCCTGTTTGAGCAAGTAGATCGGGAACAACATGGGCGTCTGGATGTGCTAGTAAACAATGCCTATGGTGGGGTCCAGGTACCTTTTGAACTTGACCCAGTTCTACACTCCTGACCTTACCCTCCGACCCCTAAGTCTTCATCCCCATTGTCCCTTCCATTTACCCATCCCTTTATATCTTTCTGTCTCTAGGTCATCTAATCACCCTCCTTGTGCCTTCTAGACCATCCTGAGCACCAATAAGTCATTCTGGGAAGCCCCAGCCTCCATTTGGGATGACATAAACAATGTTGGACTCAGGTATGTGTTCCCCTTGCCCCACTGCAGCAGCTGAGCTCCCCTCATGCACTTAACCTAAGGGCCCAGACTTTTCTCCACATGCCTTTTTCCCTTTTCCCTCTGGATACCCTCAGTGTCTTTTTTCTCCCTGTGTTCCATTTGCCCTTCTTATCACTGGAGAATTTCCATACAGGTGAGTATGTACCTGAGAATGCAATTTTTGCCTTGTTTTTATTTGTCATTTTCATCTGAATAAACCTTTGGTCTGACTCTCTGCCCATCCATATATAAGACCCAGAAAGGAACCTCCTCCTCTCAGTAATCCACATGTCTGTAGTCTATATTTTCAGAAATGGTTAGAGAAATTCAAGAGAAAGAGTAGGTACTAGCCTTAGCCTCCACATCTTCACTCCAGACACAGGCAAGTGTACTCTCAAATCAGAGTTGGGACCACAAGGGTGTCATGGGATCACACACACACATCTGGCACAGAAGTGAGATGAAATATAGCATTTAGAATTTGTCCAGCACAATAAGCGCAGTTATATCTCTGTTGGTTACTGTTGAAACAGTTACCCTCTCAGATAGTCAAACTGCACTGGATAGATGTGTAGAGTAATGCTTGATACCTGTGAAAGTAACCAAAAGATGATCTGAAAACCTGTGACTAAAGCACGTAAGAACACCTACTGCTTTGATTTTGGTACTCCAGTGACAGTTCCAAGGAAGCAAAATTAGAATACAATCGTGATTTCCACAGTGGAAGAAATTGTGAGGACAGTTGGGGATGTTCGTGACAAAGGCAAGAAAGCAAACTCAAAGAACTTGAATTAGCCAGTGTCTACCTTCTCCAAAGAGTAGTGCCTTCCACACCTTCCCCTCTTCATGGTCAGGGCTGTAAGACTGAGATAAAGGCTCAAGGCAGAGACCTAGACACCAGACCCTGGAGACTGGTGAATTCTCCAAAGTAAAGGCTACACTGTGGCAGCCTACTGGCATCCCCTCTTCCTCCTCAAATTCCCACCCCTTGTACAAATTTTCTGCCTTTCCTCTGTATTATCTTGGTTTGGGATATCCACTTCAAACTATAATTCTACAAGTTTTCATTTGGAAGAGCTTGACTGTTCCCCATGCAAAAGAAAATTTTTCTGATTACCAAGTGTGTGTGTTACCAGAAATTATGGGGAAAAAAACTGAAAACCAGTAGAGCCCCCCAATCTCTTTCGCTCTCTCTCTCTCTCTCTCTCTCTCTCAATACCAGGGATTGATTATAGGGCCTCACACATGTTAGCAAAACATTCTACCACTGAGGGTTTTTTTTGGTTTATTTGTTTGCTTATTTGTTTTGTCTTGTTTTACCCAAACTAGCCTCAAATTTCTCAATATTCCATTGGAAAGAAGTCCAATAATTTATCTAATCCCCTATTTGTTGCAGTAGTAGAATTCTCGGATCAAATAATATTATGTTTTCTTTCTGTCGATGTGACAAAATGTCTGAGAAAATCAACTTAGAGGAAGAAAGATTATTGGGGCTCACGGTTTCAGAGGTTCCAGTCCATGGTTGGCTGATTCCATTGTTTCTGAGCCTGTGATGAGACAGCATATCAGGGCAGAAGGGCAAGGTGGAACAAAGCTGCATACCTCATGGCATCCAGGAGGCTGAGAGAGAAAGGAAGAGCCCTGGGAAAAGAAACCCTACCCCCAATGACCCACTTCTTCCAGCTAGGCCCCACATCCCAGTTTCCACTACCTCCCAATAGCACCACCCAAGCCATCCACACATGAGCCTTTGGGGGACACACCAGATTCAAACCATAACAACTATGTACTTCTTAAAGATTTAATAAACACTGTAAAACTGTCCTCAGAAAAGATACCACCAATTTTTTTAAAAAACTAGGGATTGAACCCAGGTACTCTTTACCATTGAGCTGTATTCCTAGCCCTTTTCATTTTGTATTTTGAGACCGGGTCTCACAAAGTTGCTTATGGCCTTGCTAAGTTGCTGAGGCAGGCCTCAAACTTGTGATCCTCCTGCCTTAGCCTCCCTAGCTGCTGGGATTACAAGCATGTGCCACCACACCCAGCTCATTTGTGTTAATAAATTATTATTTTTTAAGAGAGAGGGTCAGTGACAGAAAGAAAGAATCAATTTTATTTACTTTTTCATGTGGCTTTCATTGCTCTGACACTTTGTTGTGTATGTGGTGCTGGGGTTCAAACCCAAACCTTGTGCATGCAAGGAATGCACCACAACCGTTGAGCCACTGCTTCAGCCCCTAATAAATTATTCTTTTCACAGTGATTTATAAGAGATCTTTGTGGAACTGATACCTATGGCATATATTGTACAAATATTTTCCCCAATTCGTCACTCATTTTTTCATGTATGTTCTTCTCTATCCTCTTGATATACACAGAAGTATATGTGTGTGTTTATTTGTGTGTGTGTCTTAACTATTAAAAAATCAAATATTTGGATTTTGGCAGGTTGTTATTTTGTTTTTGTACCAAGAATTGGATCCAGTGGTGCTCTACTACTGGGCTACACCCCCAGGCCTTTTTTTGTTGTTGTTTCATTGTTTTATTTTTTTATTGTGAGACGGTCTCACTAAATTGCTGAGGCTGGCCTCAAACTTATGATTGTCCTGCCTCAGCCTCCCAAGTAGCTAGGATTACAGACCTGTACCACTATGCCCAGCTCAATATTTTTTTTTTACGAGAATCAAAGGATGCCTTTAATGTATTTTGAGCCAAAGAACATTAACAAGAATCTTACTTTTCTTCCCCTCAGGCCCTTCAAGTTGAATAATATCCATGCCTTTTCCCCAACACTATAAAAGTTCAATGCATTTCATACGTCTTCAGAATACGGTATTATGCAGAAAGTGGTGAAATTTAGACTACATAGGTGCTGTTCTGCAGGGTATCCTATCAATTTTATGCCCAGCTAAATTTGTCAATATTATTTTACAGTTTCTGTCATGGTGTGTTGCTAAGAAAAGCCTTCTACAACTCAGTTATAATTTCAGTCATGTTTTCTTTTAGTACATTTGTGCTTTCAGCTTTCAACTTTTTTTTTTTTTTTTTAAAGAGAGAGAGCGCATACATTTTGTTGATTTTTCGTCTGGTTTTAGTTTTCCAACATTTAGCTGTGTATGTGGTGGTGGGGTTTGAATCCAGGTCTTCACGCATGCCACGAAGCACCCTAACCACTGAGCAACCTCTCCAGCCCCATGTGCTTTCAGTTTTTTACGTTTAAATATTTGATACTTTTGAAATTCATTTGGAAATAATAAATATGGTAGAGAATCAGTCCTCTCCCACACAAATACATGGTCAGTTGTCCCAAGTCCATTTACTGAATGAACCATCTTTTCTCCAGTGATTTGAAATGTTCCTGCTATACTATGATGCATTCTTACTTACACCTGGATCTAATTATTGACTCTTTTATTTCGTTGACTTAGTTGTCCACTGTTATACCAGTACCACATGCTTTTAACTATTATGTCATTGTACATTTTAATATGGTGATGGTGCAGGTAGAAAAATCCCCTTCTCCTAAAAGATACCATTATTATTTTTTATAATTTCCTGAATGTCCTTGCCCATTTATTCTTTTCACTAATCTTTTGTTTATTTTATTAATTCTTCCAAAAAGTTTTATAACTCAAATTGACTAAGTCTGTGAATTAATTTACATAGAACAGATGCTTTACATTTCAATTCTCTGGACAATTTTGTCTGCACTTGTTCTTTTATAGTTTTAGAGTTTTTCCATGTAGACGCTATACATGTCTCAAGTTTGTTTCCCCTGAACTGTTTTATGTTTATAATTTCCATCCTGACATGGCTTTTTTCTCCTATCTTCTAACAATTGCCATTTCTCATCAGTCAGTGTTTAATTTTACCAGTTTTCCTCCCAGAATGTGGCTTCCAGCCTGATTCCCCTGTCTGCGGCCAACCTGTGCAGCCTCCCTGGCTCACCACAGCCACCAGAGGGCACAGGAGGTAGCCAGGGGCTGCAGCATAGAGGCCAGCATCAGCACTGTTCCTTCCTTCACCTTCCCTCCTCCACCTTCTAGAGGCCACTACTTGTGCTCAGTGTATGGGGCACGACTGATGGTACCAGCTGGCCGGGGACTCATCGTGGTTATCTCCTCTCCTGGGGGGCTGCAGTATATGTTCAATGTCCCCTATGGTGTGGGCAAAGCTGCGGTAAGGACACAGTGGCATAGGGGTTGGGGAGGTATAGGACAGTGATGGTGCTTTTAGATTGGGAGGTACAGTCCCCAGTGGTCAGAATGATAATTATGGCTGTCCCTCATCTGACCGTTTGCCCCATCTGTGGATGGTTCCTTTGGGCTCACCTTGGTCTGCCAGAATAGGCATTGCATGGGGAAAAGTAGGCTCCTAGGAAAGGACAAGGGCCTGGGGATATCCCCTTTGGAAGCAGGAAGGGCAGGGGAGGAAGGACATGGTCAGATGCTTCGGCTCTCATTCTGCCTTCTATCTCTCCAAAGTGTGACAGACTGGCTGCTGACTGTGCCCATGAACTGCGGCGCCATGGAGTCAGCTATGTATCTCTGTGGCCAGGCGCAGTGCAGACAGAACTGCTAAAGGATTATATGGCAACGGAGGAGCACACTGAAGATCCCCGATTTAAGCAGGTTGGTTAGAGGAGGGTGAAGGAAGTGGAGAATGTTGGAGAATCAGCCACTCCATCCTCAATGACAAGACAATAACAAGAGTAGATATTCGGAGCTGGAGCAGTAGCTTAGCAGTATTGCACTTGCCTGGCATGCACAAGGACCCAGGTTCAAGCCCCAGCACCACATACACAACTAAGTGTTGGAGCAACAAAAACCAGATAAAAAACTAAATAAAATTCTCTCCTTCTCTCTCTTTCTTTCTTTCTCTCTCTCTCTCCCCCCTCCTCTCTCTCTCTTTCTCTCTCTCTTAAAAAAAGAGTAAATATTCCCACTGATCAGTGTTTATTGGAGCAGGCGTAGGGCTGAGCACTGTACACACATTATTTCTTTTAATCTTGTAAGGGAAATACAGTCTCCATTTTACATATAGCAAAACTGAAACCCAGAGGGGTTAAGAAACTTGTTCCAGGGCTGGATTACAACTCAGTGGTACAGCATGTGTTTAGCATGTGCAGGCCCTGGTTTCAATCCCTAACACCAAAAAAAGAAAAGAAGGAAAGAAACTTGTTCCAGGTCACACATGTCATAAGTGGAAAGGCTATCTAGCCCCAAAGCCCATGGACTTGATACCTGCATTAAACTAGCCTAGAAAGTCCAGACACCATCAGATCCTTCTACTCAGGGAAGTCAGCAGCATGTCCTGATGCTGGGGTGTAGGGCTTACCTGAACATGGGGAGGAATGGCTCTGGTCCCTTCTGAAACACTGGCTTCTGCAGGTCCTGCATGAAATCTTTGGCCCCTCTTTCTCCTAGAACAGATGCTAGAAAAGGGAAAGATTTAGGCAGTGCTCCTGGGAAATTAACCCTTTATTTCTCTATCTGTTTTTCAGTTCAGATCAATTTTCTCATCCGCAGAAAGCACAGAAATGAGTGGCAAATGTGTGGTGGCTTTAGCAACAGGTGAAGACATTGGGAGCAACGGATAACAAGAAAGAACATGGAGAATATGCAAGGCAGAGGCAGCCAGTACCCAGTTTTGGTTTGGGAGGTGGTTGGGGAATGTGCCTGACATTTTTTGGGTGGGAATAAGTACTGGGAATTGAAACCAGAGGCACTTTACCACTGAGCTATATCCTCAGCTCTCTTTTTATTTTTTATATTTACGGCGGGGTCTCACTAAGTTGCTAAGGCTGGCCTAGAAATTGTGATCCTTCTGACTCAGCCTCCTGAGCCACTGGGATTAGTCATGCGCCAACATACCCAGCATCTCTGACTTTGAAGCTCAAAGGTCAGAATTCCTGATTTGACCTTTGCAAGTCTCACCAACTTACTCTTGGAAGCTGTGGCCAAGAATCTTCCTAGGAACAGAAAAACAGTTCTCCAGGGCCCTGAGCCTGTCTCAGAAGTGCCTTATCCTAGTGGGCCCAAACCTTGTCATTCTGCACCACCCATGCCCACATTCTCCAGCTGTCCATTTTCCCACAGACCCCAATATCCTGAGCCTGAGTGGAAAAGTGCTACCATCCTGTGACCTTGCTCGACGCTATGGCCTTCAGGATATAGATGGTAAGAGCTCAGCCCAGCAGTCAGCTTTGACTGCCCTTCCTTCTGTGCTCTGCTCCCTCTTTTCCCTCAGTTTCTTTAGCCAGGGTCGGGGTGCCTAAGAAGTGGGAAATAAGGGTCAAATTCTCCTTCTTTTTGTCCCCAGGTCGTCCCATCCATGACTATCTATCTTTGAGCTCTGTTCTCTCACATGTCTCCAAACTGGGCTGGTTGACCTCCTACTTGCCCAGCTTCCTCCGCATGCCCAAGTGGATTATTACGCTCTACACCAGCAAGTTCTAACCCTCCTGACCTGATGTCACAGCTCTGCTTCTCTTGCCTTTTGGGTAAAGGTGATTGGGCCCATCTTGGTGGAACAATTGGCCTTTCTTGCCCGCAATGTCCTTGATATAAAGAGAAAGATCTCTGGTGGCATCCATGGTCAATTCTGAGTGCCCTGAGAGGTCCTTTGTGCCTTTGTTTTCCTTTTTCCTCCATTTTGCTTTTTGCCTCAATATTGGAAAATTCCCTGGAAGCTAATAAAGTTCCCATTTCCCCCCTGACTCTGCTCAGAAAGTGGCAGGAACTTGGGAGAATGACTCAAAGATGCACAAATATGTGGGTTCTCAAAGGGCTCTGTCCCTAGGATAAGGCCCTTTTCCTCCAGACCTCTTTGTCCTCCCCGCACAAGGCCTGTTTCTAGTGCCCTGGCTTAGGAGAGACTCTCCTTACCAGAAGCAGTCTCCCACTGCTTTCACTTCCTCGTTCCACTCTTTCTCCAGGGATGTCTGCTGCCCTCTAAAAACCTGATCTCTAGGTGAAGTCCCGTTCAGCAAGGGCAGATTCCTTGGTGTCTGTGATTTCCTGGAATGAAGAAGGCACTGCCTGAATCCAAGTGAGAGACAAAGGACCAGCTGACGGCACTGACACACTCTCAACTGGGATAGTATCACTTGAATTGCTTCCCACAGAACTGATTGCATAAGTCCTTTAGTGCTGTCTTGCTCACTCAGTTACACTGCCACCCAGTGCAAAAAGGCTACAGGAGGCCTAGGATAGTTCTCCAAGAACCTCAGGTATCAGTCCTGATGGCACACTGAAGGGGGCGCCAGGCACAAAAATGGAAAAAGGAGGTTTCAGGGGAATCTAGACAGATACTAACATTGTCAGCTGCAGGAGGATTTAAGCAGAAGACTGGCATGATCAGACTTGTATTTGAAGAAGCTTGCTGGGGCTGAGGTGTGGGCAGATGGAGAAGAAGGTAGAGAAGCAGGCCTGCGAGGAGCCGCAGCAGGAGCCTGGCCTAGTATCTATAGTGCGAGAGAGGTTATCAGTAGAGGTGTGGGCTGAGGAAAGGTTATAAGAGACAGCTTCGTTGGACTGGGGTCTTGAGCCAGGCAGGACTGCCGCATGGTGGGGACCATAAGACCAGCAGCTGGCACAGGAAGGAAAATGCAGCTTGCCTGAGGCTGGCCCTAGTGGGACACTGAGGGGCTGGCTGAGATGTAGCCCACCTTACCCAAGCAAATTAAGGTGAATTACAGGTCCCAGGGAAATGATTAATCCCCCAAAGGAGACAAGTGAGGAATGAAGTTTTTTTTTTTAAAGAGAGGAACAGTGAGAAAGAGAGAATCAATTTTTATTTAGTTTTTCATGTGACTTTCATTGCTCCAACACTTTGTCGTGTATGTGGTGCTGATGATTGAACCTATGTGCTTGTGCATGCCAGGCAAATGCCATAAGCTCCAAGTTACCACTCCAGCTCCTTGTTTTGTACTTTTAATTTACATTTTTCAGAGGTAGCATATTCACATGGCCCAGTATCCAAAAGGTTTAGAAGAGTGTACAGTGAAAAGTCTCCTGTCCCCTACTGACTAGTGCCCAGTTCCCAACAAGATGGCCAGCACTATCATATTCTCATGTAGCCGCAGAGAGAGCCCATGTCTGTACAAGAAAGTATATATTCAGAGAGTTAACTGTGTGCAAACTGGCCTCTATCCAGCTGAGGGGTTCTGTTTTCTGGTCTCTAAGGCCTGTTCTGGCCTTGTATCCCACCCTTCTAAGATAGGCAACTGTCCTAGGCTCAAAGAAGCACCGTTTTAGGTCCTTATGCAGCTGTTCCCACACCTGAATCTCCCTTGCTCCACCATTAGGGGGATGAGAGAGAAATTGTGTGTCAGTATGAGAGAGAGAGAGAGTGTGTGTATGTGTGTGTGATGGCTTAAGGAGGAGGAAATACAGGCTATGGAGAGGTGCTGAGGAAGCCTGGAAGAGACCAGTCTGGGGGCTCAGCTCAGCCCTGGTCTCCCTGACCAAAGCAGACTCATACTATGGCTGTGAGATGCAAGTCACCCCTGAAATGAAATTCCTTTCTTTTTGGTACTGGGGATTGCTCCAGGGGCACTAAACCAGAGCCACATCCCCTGCCCTTAAAAGTTTTTACATTTTGAGACAGGGCCTCACTAAGTTGTGAGGCTGGCTTTGAAATGCAATCCTCCTTAGCCTCCCCAGCCACTGGGATTACAGGTGTGTACCACCACACCTGGCTGAAATTCCTTTTTCCAGAGCAGCCACCCAGGCATTAGGTGTGTCAAAATGAGACAGACTAGAACCTATGCCCAAGGATATTCTCACGGATAGGAGCTCTGACCAACATCCCTACACTGAACAGGAAGGTGATAGAGGTAGGATTGGACCAAGGGATCTGGGATTCCAATTTTGGGAACAAGTTGCTGAGGAGGAATTTCTTGTCAACTACTTAAGACCCCTTTGGCACATGATGGGAGGGAAGGTCCCTGGCAGGCAAGGAAAGTGGTGAGGTGAAGTGAAGTGAGTCATAGTGGGGAAGGGATTCAGGCACAGGGAATGAGGGGTATGCACAAGGGCCCCACAGGAGCCTCAGTCGGATAGACAAATCAGGCCAAGGTGGCTGAGTCTGCAGCAACCCTTTTTCCTCTTCCTTGTCCTAGCTTCTACCCATCCTCAACTCCCAAAGGCCTCCAAGCTGTCTTTGAGGTGTCAGATAAGATACCTGATCCCTTCAGCTGTCTGGCCTTTCGTCTCTGGGGATAGCCCCCACCATGACCTCAGAAGTTACTTTGCCATAGTGCCTCCTCCACCACCTCTGCTCCCTGGTCCTCACCCCGTCCCCTAGCATGGTCCATCCCCTCCACAGATGTTCTCCCTGGTACTTTCTGGCTGTGCCCTCAGATTTCCCATCCTTCTGCTGCACCTCCTGACCCTCAGCCCCCTCACTTGCCCTTTTAAACTGACCCTTCCACTGAAATCTTTAAACTTCCATCTCTACTATTTGCTACTGCTCTGCAGCACCCAGCCCTGGGCAGGGAAGTGTGGACATGTATAAGCAAGCCTGAGAGACAAAGGTCAGTTCTCAAAGTGCTTTCAGTTACCATCAGGAGACAGACAAACATGGTGAGATTGAGGGTGGGGACTCAAAGGAGCAGGAGGGATCACCACTGCCAGGTTCTTCCTGAACACAGCCCTTTCACCTTCAGGGTGGAGCGGGGGCAGGGGGAGGGGGATTACAACATTCTTATTACCTGCTCTTCTCTGTCAAAATACTTCTGCCTCACTTCCTGTCTCCAGGCAGCCTCAGGTGTTCTTATCCATCTCAGTCTATTCTGATTCCCTGCCTGATACCCTCTCAGCCAGCCTCCCACAAACACACATCTGGGGTGCTCCCACCCACGGGTCATCCCCAGAGCCTCATGTTGAGCTGTAGAGGAGGCAAGATTCACCCCAGGACTGGGCAGGGGTTAAGAAGGGATAAAGACTGGATTTTCTATCAGGTGGTATCACAGATAAATACAGTTGGATACTAGTTTTAAAGTAGTGAAAACATGGGCTGGAGCAGTGGCTCAGCGGTTTCAGCACTTGCCTGGCAAGCATGAGGACCGGGTTCAAACCCTAGCACCACGTACACAACTAAGTGTTGGAGCAACTAAAGCCATGTGAAAAACTAAATAAAAGTTGTTTCTTTCTCTGTCTCTCTCACTGTCCCTCTCTCTTAAAAAAAAAATTTCTTTTTTTTTTTTTTTAATTCTTAAAGTAGTGAAAACAGATTTTATTCAGTATCTGCTGACAGTAGGGGAAGAGTCGAGCCCCATTCTGATTAGGTGACTTGGGCAGTTTGAAAGGATAGTGGGGCTGGGGAGCAAGCAGGGACTCAGTAGAGTCAGAGTCAGTGTGATTAGGCTGGCTGTGTGTTACCCAGCAATTATCCAAGTTGGGATTCTTTTCTCACAAAGACTGGGAGATAGGCCTCTTTTTTTTTTTTCAGGGACAGTGAGAGAAAGAGAGAATCAATTTTATTTAGTTTTTCATGTGGCTTTCGTTGCTCCAACATTTTGTTGTGTACATGGTGCTGGGGTTTGAACTCACGTCCTTACACATTTGAAGTAAGCGCCGGAACTGCTGAGCCACTGCTCCAGCCCCAGCCTTTTCCTTTTTGATGATTAATTTCAAAGGAAGGGCTCTTAGTTCCTTGAGAGATGCTTCTGCTTGTAAAAGTACATATTTGCAACTGTAAATCTGGATCCAAGGTGCATGCCTGAAATACCACTTAATCAGGAGGCTGAGGCAGAAGGATCACAGGTTCAAGATCAGTCTCAGCAACTTAGTGAGACTCTGTCTCAAAATAAAATAAAAAGGGCTGAGGATATAGCCCAGCAGTACAGCACCTCTGGATTTAATCCCTGTTGTTCCTAGGAAAGAGAGAGAAAGCCCATTTTAACAAATAATCTTTTTTATTTTTTTTAAAGAGAGAAGGCCAGTGAGAGAGAGAGACAGAATCAATTTTTTTAAATTGAGGTTTACACATGGCTTTTGTTGCTCTGACACTTAATTGTGTAAGTGGGGGCTGGGGTTTGAACCCACATACTTACGCATGCCGGGCAAGCACTGTAACCGCTGAGCCACCACTCCAGCCCTATTGACAAATGATCTAGGAAAGAAAAGTCAGGGGCCCAGCATCAAGTGCAGGTTAGAACACATAGTAAATCTTCCTGGCAGCATTGAGCTTTCACAAGCAGGCTGTTCAGGAGAGGTGGGGGCTAGTGGCATCCCAGGGACATGGCCTGATGCTGCTAGAAGCCACACTAGAGCCTGGTCAAGTCTCAGTGCAGGTTTAGAAAGATCTGTCTTATGCCAAGACGTTGGCAGTTCTCAATGGGATGCTACTCCAAACTGCCCTCTGCTCCAAAGCGCCCAGGGGGCTCAACTGGGCCAGCTGTGAGAGAAGAAGAGTTGTCCCAGCTGGGGCTCAGGCACAGTCTCAGCTTGGAGTGAGGTGGAGGGATCAGAGGACTTGAAGACCAGGAGTAGAGAGAAACTGGAAATAGCCTGTGTTTACTTTGATAATGGGAAATCAGGAGGAGAAAACTCTTCCTCAAGTCCTTGAACATGGAGGAGTCTGTGAGGAATGCTGGGAAAGAGGAAGTGGGGGTGAGGTAGGGAAACAAAGTCAGGCAGTTAGTGTAGATGGAATGATTAGGGTTGCTGAAAAGGAAATTGGCTGATGGTGGATCAAAAGCAGACATCTAACAAAGGTGCTCACTGAGGCAGATCCAAGAATGGCTACAGTCAGGCTCCCTCACTGAGACTTCCAGTGGGCTATGGTTTGCTTTTAGGGTACAGCCAAGGCTGTGAAACAGCTTTCCTATGGGGTTAGTCAAGGCCAAACACGCTCTGGTTCAGTATCTGGGCCCAAGGTCATAGGCATTAAACTTGAGAGTGCGAGTCCACTTTCCTAACCTGCTAGCAATGTGCCGTCCTTGATCTGTAACTAGAAATGGCCTGTGGAAAGTAGCAAAGCGGGAAGGGTCCTCTGAATGGGATTACAGGACAGACTACATGTTAGGAGGCAGGCCCTCAGCTCTCTTCTCCCCCTGGGGAGAAATCTGCTCTCCCAGTCCTTTCCTTAGATAAGCCTGTTTATTCGCACTGCTCACTTTCCTTTCCTAAATAAAACTGCTCTGCGATGTTCATTCTTCGACTCTGTGGAACAAACACCTGGCCCCAGTATCAGCACGGTACCGGGGGCAGCTTTGCGCAATTTTCTATAAGCAAGTGTCCACACAGATGCATGTCCCATCAAACAGGAAGGTCTTGACTCCCCTACCTCCCAGAGGCAGAGAGGTAGTGCCAGAAGAAACAAAGCCAGAGCAGATATGGCCTGAGCATGCTGGGCACTCCCAGAGAGGCTTGTGCAAAAGGGAGCACAAGCTCTTCCCCCTGCACCAGGCTGGCTCTGCTGCTTTGATTCTTGTTTGGTTGTGGCTTTGGAGGGGCTTTCAATTTCTGCAGAGGGAGTGTTAAGGAAGGGCAGATCGGTGGAAAAAGCATTCCAAAGTTTACTTAGCCTGAGGACTCCTGGCTAGATTCAATCCTGCCCTTGCCTGAATTCAGCCACGCTTCCTTTCCTCCACACCTTTGCTTGAGCTGCTGTGATCTCTGCAGTATCACTCATCCCTACTTCCCAGGCCCTCCCCATTTCTCCCTGCCAGATTCATCCCACAAGGCCCATCTCAAGCTTAGAAGCTTCTCCTGGTTTCTTGTGCCCTTGTTCTTGCCTTCTGCTGGGGAATCTCTTTCTATGACATTCACTTGAGCCTTGAATAGTATTAGAGCTATGTGGCCCCCATTCCCTAGATAAGAATAAAAACACCCACCCCAGGCCAGGGTTGGGTCTTAGATCCTTTATTCCCCTTTCTGCTGCGAACATCTTCCCCACAGAGAGAAACTTTGACCCCTGCAGCACAGAACTGAACAGTACCAAGCCGCCTGACTATAGGTGAGTTCACAGGCCCAGTGGGACGCCTTGTGAAGGCTGCATCCTCCCTCCCTACAGGCTGGTGGGCTGGGCATTCTGTGGCAGCATCTGTTCCCTGAGGACTAATCCTCTGGAGACTCACTGACTTCCAATATCCATTAGACCTTGGCCTGGGCCCCATATGCTACACCTCAGCCTTGATGCCCTGTGCTGAGGGGCCTGGGATTCGGAAAGGACTTCCTAACAGGACTGTCGGCTATGGGAACTATGGGTACCTCTTGGAACAACTGCAACCCCTTCCATCCTCCCCCACCCTTCATTGGCCAGAAACAGAGGTCAAGCCTGAGTCATGACTGGGTGCACAGCGACACAGCTTTGCTCCTGTCAGCAATTCCAGTCAATCTCCTTTACACTAAATTCTGAGCTTCTGCACCACTCCCTGTCCACTCCCTCCTATGCCCCAAGGACTGACTGTGAGGGCCAGAGTATGCCCACCCCTGCCTGATTCACCTGACCCACGCTCCCTGCCCTGGGATCTGAGATCCCCACCTCCCACTCCTAATCCCTCACACCCCAGCCCAGTGGGGGTGCAGCCTGCCTTGCTCTGACCTCCATAGATCATCATTCATTCATTCTTTTTTTTTTCTTTAAGAGAGTGTGAGAGAGAGAAAAAATCAACTTTATTTAGTTTTTCATCTGGTTTTTGTTGCTCTGACACTTAGTTGTGTATGTGGTGCTGGGGTTTGAACGCAGGTCCTTGCACACGCCAGGCAAGCTCAATACCACTGAGCCACTGCTCCAACCCCATTCATTCATTCTTTCCCTGCTTCCACCACTGCCACCAGCTCTGTCCCAATACATGACTTAATTTTCCCCAGTGTGCTTATGAAACCATCAGTGGTATGTATTTACTTCTACAAGGTTTGTCTCTCCAACTAGAACGTAAGCCCCGTGAGAACAGGGACCTTGTCTGTCTTGGTCAGTGCTGTATATGGAGCTGTGCTGGTGCCTCGCCATTGTCAGTTGATGACTAACTGGCTAAATTACATAAATATTTATGGAGCGGCCACCCTGGTGGAGGCAGCTTTCTAAGTGCAGGGAAATGCAGTCAAGTGAGGCTCCTTGGGTGGTTCATGGCAGGGGAGAAAGTGGGTACTGCACCCCATGATAAACTAGAATGCAGCTGCCACAGGACCTGGTGCTGAGAGGCACTGAAGAGGTGTGTGACAGAGCTCCAAACCAGGGCTCTTCTTCCTCCTTATTTGCAGCTCAGCTCTGGACTCACTTCCTCCAGGAAGCCTGCCCTGCCTCCCCATTAGATACTTACCCAGAACCACACACCTCTCTGAGATCACATTAGCTTATATGATTTTTTGTGTGTGTGGGGGGGTGTGATGGGGATTGAACCCAGAGGTGCTTAACCACTGAGCCACATCCCCAGTCCTTTTTATTTTTTATTTTGAGTCAGGGTCTTGATAAGTTGCTGAGGCTGGCTTTGAACTTTTGATTCTCCTGCTTCCACCTCTTGAGCCACTGAGATTACAGGCGTGCGCCACTATGCCCAGCACTTATATGATTATTTCTGTAATTCAGGAATTTCTACTGGACAGGCCTGCTCTAGGACAATAGTGCCATCAGGACAAGTACTGAGTCCATGTTTGGCTCACTGTCATAGCCCCTGTGCTTAGCGTGGGTCCCGGGGAGGAGCAAAGCTCACTATCATAGAATGGGTGGGTGGGACAAGGAAAAACTGAGGGCTCAGTCCTCCCTCAAGGGAGCAGTTCCTCCTTCCTGTTTCTCACTGGGCATAGAACTTCAGAGCTTCTGCTTTCTGGCACTAACCTGATAGACACCCTAAACTGAGTGTGATGGTACCCCCTCGAGTTATTCAGCAGTAAGCTTCTTGGCCACATTCCCAGTCCCACCAGTGCTCTGGGCAATTTTAAACCAGTATATCATATCCACTAACCACCATGCAGTTCCTGCTCCTGTAACAGAAGCTCCAGTTCTGGCTCAAGAAGTTTTTCCAGCTCTTCAGTCCCATTTCCTTTTTGCTTTTCTTTTATCTCTTTCCCCAACGTGAGTCAGCACCTACCGCACCCTCAGTGAAATAGAATGTTCTGTCACAGGGACTTTCCCTCTGGGGCCCTCTTGTCTTTTAGGCCCAAATCCAGGGCACTTCCGTGCCCTCTCACTGGTCAGCCTATTTCCGCCCCTTCCCCAGTCAGGCAGTATGCACAGTAGCACTACTGGCTAGTGAGGAATTTTCCCAGCCTGAGTCAGAAGGAACTGGGGTGCAGTGAGAAGAGAAAGAATCCAAGTGCCCAAAGAACGCCATGACTCTGGAAAAATAGACAGTATGGAGCATCTTCTTGGGCTCTGAGTTGCTCTAGTTTCCTGGTACATCCCAGAGATCAAGAATCAAGCAGGAACAGTGGCTCAGTGGTTGGAGTGCTTGCCTGGCATGCATGAGGGCCTGAGTAGCTAAGTGACTAAGAGTCAGAGAAACAAAGGCCAGATGAAAAAATAAATAAAATTGATTCTTTCTTACTCTCTCCTTCTCTCCCTCTCTCTCTCTCAAAAAAAAATAATAATCTTGTAGAACTTCAGTGTTGGGAGACTCTGGTCCTTGAACATTCTTTACTACATTCTCACAAAATGATTGACACATGCTCAATTGCCTCCCATGATGGTGAGCTCACTACTGTTCACTGAGGCCCATTCCACCTTTGGGAAGCTTTAATTATTAGAAAATAGACTCTATAATGAGTCTACATCCACCCACTGGTCTTTGTTCTTTTCTTTCAAGATACACAGAATCTGTATTTTCTGTTCCAGGAGTTGGAAAACTATTCTCACAAGCCCCTTAAGTCTTCTCTTCAAGCATCTACCTGTCCTCCATCCAGTGATGAGCTCTCCTCACCAGCCTCATTTCTCCCTCTGGAGACTCTACAGTTTCCTGGCCCTCTAAAAATGAGCCACACAATCCCAACGGGGTCTGACTATCACAGATTTTGGGGCCTAGGTGCCCTATCATTCTGGGTACTAAAGGTATCAGTGTAGCTCAGTCATATTCATGGTTTTGGCAAGTAAATCACAGGGTCTGCTCCTACCAATCCCGCACCAGTCACAACTCCCTTTCTTTACACACTGTTGTTATTCCACCTCTCACACATTTGCTCTTGTGCAGATGATTGGGGAGCAAAGAACATGATTCTATTCCTGTTCAATACTATCTGGCGGAATTTGTCCCAAAAATCTGTATTTCTCCCAACCACATATTGACCATCTTCAGTTATGAGAATGGCACCTATGTGCTCATCCAACATGTCACTGAAAAAATGCTAGCAGGGGCCTCCCTCCAGGTTGACAAAGACACGTTGACTAATACTATTTGGGGATGTACCCCCTACAAATTATAACTATATGCATAATCTATCATCCCACCCATAGTTCACCATCTTGTTGCTAAACATATCTCCATAAAGCTGATGGGTTACAAAAGCACTGGGATAATCATTCAGAAACCTGGTTTCCAACCCTGGCTCCACTGTTAATGTGTATGTGGCTTTATGTCACTGAGTATTAGGCTGCCTTCCCCTTTGATACACTGTTCTGTGGTGGTCAGGGTTACAGAAAAAGAATCAGGAAGCTGGGGATAGAAAAGGATGGATCCCTGTTACAAGAGATAAGAATTGGGCATTTCCTCCCCTGTGCTGTGGGGAAGCTTCAACTCTGCCCTCGTTGCTGTGTGGCAGGTGCCCTGCTCCGATCTCCCCCACCCGCCCACCCTCATTATTTGTTTTATTTTTGTTTTTTGCAGTACTGAAAATTGGACCCAGGGGTACTCTACCACTTAGCTACATTCCCAGCTGCATTTATTTATTATTTTGAGACAGTGTCTTGCTAAGTTACCAAGACTGGCCTTAAAATTAAATTCACCATCCTTCTGCCTCAGTCTATGGAGTAGCAGGGATTACAAGTGTGTGCCACCACACTCAGCAGATCTTCCCCTCTTTCCATTAGCATGACTTGTGCTGAGTATCAGATTTACCAACATTTGATTTCTCCTCATCCAAATGTCTGGTCTAAACACCAGTCACTTGAAACCTGCTGAGCTATATCAGGCCATAGTTCCATTCCCCTGTTGACTCCTTCCCCTAGAGGCAGGGAGGTGGTTCACCAGCATGTCCACCCAAGCTCCCCAGGAGCCTCCAGAGCTTCCTTCCTCACTTCCTCAAACACTCACCGCCAGCTGTGGCAGAGTGCAGTGTGCAAGGCCATGCTGTTAAGAATGTGAGCAAGACTGTGTGTTCTGGAATCTGACAGTCTGGGTGCCAGGTTCTATCACCTCTGAGCACATGACCTTGGGCAGAGTGTCAGTTTCTTGTCATAATGGCTGTAAAGCAGTTAGTCATTATTATTTCTCCTTAATAATGGCTTTGGGAACACAGCAACCCTCTTTCTCACTTCGCTGTGCGCTTCTCCCTTTGCTCCCCCCTTGAGCCTGCTCTGCCTGTACCCTCAGCACTGCCCTTGTGATGACTCTACAAAAGCTGCTTCTTCCTCCCCCCAGTGCCCATTCACTGCCTGAGGGGTGGGTAATTACTACCTGTGCATGCCTGACACCCACGCTGACCTTTTCTGCCCTGACCTCTCCTCAGTCTCTCTCCAGGCAAGTATTTCTTGCTGCCTCAGGACATCTCCACTTCAAACCAAACATGCTAGAAGAAAGTCTCTTTCTTCTTACACAGCCCTCTCCTTCCCTACAGCACTCTAAGACCTCTGTGGAAACCACAGATTCTCAAGTCTCTCAGCTGCACAATTTAACTCAGTTGCTTTTGGTCCACCTGCTACCCAATTCTATGTATGAGTCCTCAGAAATAGTCTTTGTTGCTGCGTGTGGTGGTGCACACCTGTAATCCCAGTAACTTGGGAGACTGAGGCAGGAGGATTGCAAGTTCAAGGCCAAGCTCAGCAATTTAGTGAGACCCTAAACAACTTAGTGAGACTCTGTCTCAAAATAAAAAATAAGGGGCTGGGGCATGGCTCAGTGGTAAAGCGCTCACCTAGCATGTGAAAGGCCTTGGGTTCAATCTCCAGCACTAATAAATAAATAAGTAAATAAGACTGGAGATGTAGCTCAGTGGTAAATTGTCCCTGCATTTAGTCCCCAATACAAAAAAAAAAAAAAAAAAAAAAAAAACCCCACCCAGAAACAGTCCCTGTACCTCCCTGCCTTCAATGAATATCCACTCCTACAGGTCACAAGGATATGGATCTCCATTCCAAGTCCTAAATATCCCTGAGGAGATGGTTTTCTAGTTCCCTTCCCCACATTCATCTCTACTCCCTGTATTTTCAGTTTCCCATCAACCTCTTACCCACCCCTGTGGTTTAAAATAGGAGGGTCAGAGCAGTATGGTTATAATTTGTACATTTTTAGTATATGTGTTATTCTTTTTTTTTTAAGACAGAGAGAGACAGTAAGTGGGGGAATCCATTTTATTTGGTTTTTCATGTGGCTTTCATTGCTCACATTTCATTGCTCATTGCTCACATTGCTGGGGTTCGAACTTGTGTCCTCATGCATGCCAGGCCACTGCTCCAGCCCTTATTTGTTTTTTTGTTTTAAAGAAAGAGGGACAGTGAGAGAGACAGAGAAAGAGAGAAACAACTTTATTTAGGTTTTCACATGGCCTTTGTTGCTCCAACACTTAGTTGTGTACGTGGTGCTGGGGTTTGAACCCGGGTCCTCATGCTTGCCAGGCAAGCGCTGAAACCACTGAGCCACCACCGCTCCAGCCCCTCCAGCCCCTATTTGTGTTATTCTTAATTGACAAGTTTTACAGGAAAAAAAAATAAGCATCTGAAATTTAAGAAGAAGAAAACATGTAAACCATAACACATCTCCAGATCTAGAATAAAGACCCTATAACTCAACCTGAGTTCAGGCAAGGGGCCCCTTCTGTCCTATTCCGGTTACATATCTCACTCTTGAGACCTGTCCTGTACAGTTCTTGCCATGAGCCCCAGGTGGATATATGAATTTAAATTAAATTAAAACTTCAATTCCTCAGTTGTACTAGCCACATTTCAGGTTCTCAGTAGCCACTTGGAGCTACTGGCAACTGTACTGAATGATACAGATAATGAACTTTTTTTTTTCAATTGTCCAAGAAAATTCTATTGGACAGTGCTGCAGTAAATAATAAGCTCCAGAAGGAGCAAACAATATTTTTTGGTCCAGCACTGGATCCCTGGCACCCAGCATACTGTGGTGCCCAACTATGATGCTAAACATCAATGAATACACATAGTGCCACAAGCTACACAGGCCCTGGAGAGAGCTCCAGTATTGGCCTCCTACTTAATCCTGCTGCTTCCAGACCATGGCTGCTACCTTGCTTTGACTGGGACCTGACCCAGGGCTCATTATCCCTTTCCTCCCTACAAACCAACTCTGGTCTCTGACCGCTCAGAGTTCTAGAGGCAGAGTGTGTGTGTGTGTGTGTGTGTGTACGCGCACACATGTGCAAAAGGAGAGAAAAGATTGTCAGATGTGAAGAAACACCAGAGTTCCAGGTCAGGGTTTTGGTTTGACTTCTGGTAGTGTTTCCTCCCAGCTATGCTACTTTGAGCAAGCTATGCTACCTCTGTGAAACTACTGCCCTCATTGTTTCGCATCCATAGTGAATGTATTAAATAAGTGGTCTGGGGCTTGTTGGCACTCAACCATAGCTTGTTCCTTTCTCTACACAGAGGACAATAAAATCTCTTCCTCCGAATCATTCAGACTGGGGCCCTCAGACACGTCCATGATTCCCACTTATCTCACAGAGGAGGCCAAGTATGACTCCTGGCAGCTCCTTTTGCCTTCAAGCAAGAGTCCTGTCATCAATTCATTGTTCTTATCTCCAAAGGCACCTGGCTCAGCATCTTTCTGACAGCCAGCTAAGTCTGTTTGGTTTTCTCTCCCCCACCTTCACATCATATTACATGCCTGAAAGCCTTCCTGCCCCTCTTTTCATAACCCAGGCCCTGCCTTTTGAATTCAGATTTTTTTTCATGAGACTTCCTCTCTTAAGTCTGTCTGACTCAACCTTCCCAATTTCAAGATTGCTAATCATTAAAAAACATTCCATGCTTACCTCAGCCTTCGTCCACCCACTTTCCTCCTTCCTTAGTGACTATGATGTAACACTGTACCTGGCAAACCTGCACCTGTGAGTATCTGTGCTCCATGCACGTTCTATCTATGAGTGTATATAGAGCAGGAAGCAAAAACAGGTGGTAGATAAAACTCAAAACAGGTGGTGAAGTGGGAAGACTGAACTATATTAGACAAGGGTCCCATTTGGCTACTTACTACATAGGTGGCCCTCAGCAAGCTACTTAATCTTTCTGAACCTCAGTTTCCTTGCATGTTTGTCACGAAGTTTAGAAATAATAATTATTATAATTATTGCTACTATTGCTATTAACTGAGCCTTTTACTCAATAGTTATTATTCTAAGCACTTTACATAGATTGTTTATTTAATCTTCATTTCAACTCAAGCAGCTAAGTGATATTTTTCCTAAGGCATTGAGAAATTAAAACACAGATGAAACCAACATAGGCTGAGTAACTTGCCCCCCAAATCACAGAGCTAGTAAAACACCAAGCCAGGATTTATAATCAGACAGACAGCTTTTTGGGTTTTTTGTTTTTTATTTTTATTTTTTGTACTGTAGATTGATCCAAGGGGTGCTTAATCACTGAGCCACATCCCTAGCCCTTTTGAATTTTTATTTTGATACAGGGTCTCATTACGTTGTTTAGGGCCTCACTAAATTTCCGAGGCTAGCTTTTTTTTTTTTTTAAGAGAGAGAGGGACAGTGAGAGAAAGAGAATTAATTTTATTTAGTTTTTCATATAGCTTTTGTTGCTCCGACACTTCGTTGTGTATGTGGTGCTGGGGTTCAAACCTGCGTCAAGCATGCCAGGCAAGCACTGTAACCACTAAGCCACTGCTCCAGCCTGAGACTGGCTTTGAACTTGCGATTCTCCTGTCTCAGCCTCACCAAGCCAATGGAATTACAGGTGTACACCATCACACCCAGCTTAGGGTCCATGTTCTTAACCACTCTGCTGATGACTCCCACACGTTCACATACCTCATGTTTGCAAAGCTCCCATCACAATGCCTGGTACAAGGATAACTAGTGAGTAAGTCATTCCTCACTAGGACTATAAGTACACACCAGGCCAGGGAAATTGTCTGTTTTCCTCTTTAAGTTGTTAAGGACCTAGGAAATGACAAAGTCCACACTGGACAGTTTATATTTCCAGGACCCAAGTCACGTAAGTAAGAAATACAAAGATTTAAAGCCATGTTTCCACCGAGCGCCACGGTGCACACTTGTAATCCTAGTGGCTTAGGGAGCTGAGGTAGGAGGATCACGAGTTCAAAGCCAGCTTCAGCAATTTAGCAAGGCCCTAAGCAACTTTGTGAGATCCTGTCTCAAAATTTAAAAAATTTTAAAAATGGATTGGTGATGTGACTCAGTGGTTCTGTGCCCCTGGGTTCAATCCCTGGAACCTAAATAATAAATAAATAAGGCAAACCATAGTTTTTACTCAGATTAATTTAGAAGTATAGACCCACCACATGATCACACACTTCAGAAAAACATCAGTAGTCCCAACTACTCAGGAGGCTGAGGCAGAAGGATAACTTGAGCCAGGAGTTCATGACCACCCTGGGCAACATACCAAGATCCTGTCTCAAAATAAAAATCAAAAGCGCTAGGGTGTAGCTCAGTGGTAGAGCACCCCTAGGTTCTAGCCCCAGTACCAGGGCGAGGAGTAGTGACAGGGAAGAAGAGAAAACAGATTAACATATTCGGGAAACCACAAGTGGTTCTATAGGCTAGGATGAAGGATTTTAACAGGGTCAGTGTTATGGTTTGGATATAAGGTGTCCCCAAAAAACTGTCCATTAATGGACTGACTGAGAGGTAACTGTAGGCAGGTGAAACATGGCTAGCTAGATAAGGTGTATCACTGGGGTGTTCTCTGGAAGAGTTCATCTTTTCTATGGCCCCTCCCCTCTCTCTGCTTCCTGACACCTCCATGAGCAGAGCAGCTTTCCTCCTCTGGGCCTTTCACCCATGATGTGTTGCCTTACCTTGAGTCTTGAGCAATGGAGTCAACCATCTATGGACTCAGACCTCTGAGCCCATAGCCCCAAATAAATTTTACCTCTTCTAAGTTGCTCTTGTCAGGTATAGTCAGGTTCAGTCAGCAGTGCAAAAGCTGACTAAAACAGGTAGGACATAAGGCCAAAGGGTAGGCAGAGCCCAAATGCCAAAAGGCCTGATGTGCTGAAAGATTTAAATTCTGTTATGAAAACTGTCAGAAGCCACTAATGGCTTTTAGGCACAAATGTGACATCAAATCTCCATTTTAAAAAGAATGATCCAGCAGTACAGAGGACGAACTGATGATAGAAGGTACAGGGTAGAGATGGCAAATAATGAAAAGACTTTCAACAGTCCTAGTGGCAGCAGGAATGGAAAGAGTATTCAAGAGAGAATAAGAAGTGGGGAAGGGGGCGGCTGGAACAGTGGCTCAGCGATTATGGCACTTGCTCAGCATGTGTGAGTAAGTGAGTTCAAATCCCAGCACCATGTACACAATGAAGTCTCAGAGCAACAAGGGCTACGTGAAAAACTAAATAAAAATTGTTTCTCTCTTTCTTGCTTTCTCTCTTACTGTCCCTCTCTCTTAAAAAAAAAAAAAAAAAGACGAAGAAGAAGTGGGGAAGGCCTGGTGCAGTGGGTGGCTCATGCCTATAATCCCTGCAACTCAGGAGGCCAAGGCAGGAGAATCACAAGTGCAAAGACAGCCTCAGCAACTCAGCCAGACCTGCCTCAAAATAAAAAATGAAAAGGACTGAGGATGTGGTTCAGTGGTTATGCACAGTGGGTTCAATTCCCAGTATCCAACAGCCTGCCCCCCAAAAGAAACAGAAGTGGGGAGGGAATAGTACTATTGTCTATAGAGGGAAACACGAGGCCGGTATCTCAACAGGATAGATGATAGACAATGATATTTTTTGATTTTTGGAGTTTGAGATACCTCTATGATACCCAGGTGACAGCCAATAGACTTCTGAATATGTATGTATACACACACACACACACACACACACACACATATATATATATATTATTAAAGCACATAAAACATCTGGCTGGAGATATAAATTTGGGTGTCATTACCTTACAGGTAGTAATTAAAACCATGAGTGTCGATGAAGTCACCCAGAGAAAGTGCAGGATCAGAAGATCTGTGGGCCAGGCACAGAGCTCTGGGGAACTCGAACTGTACCCCTCATTAAACAAGACTTAGATGTGTTAAACGCTAGAACGATGTGTGCAGTAAAGAGTGAGCGATAGCACCAGAGTATCGCCAATATGTAGGGGACGTGAACACACGAAGAGAGGCGAAGGTAGAGAGCCAGGCAAGGGGCGTAAAGCAAAACGACAGCAGTGCGTGGTATCAGTCAGAGGTTAAGGAAGATAAGGGCCGGAAACTCCACCCGTTAGATCTGACAACTGGGCGGTGGCCAGAGTAATTACATTACGGTCAGGGCAGTAGTAAATGTGTGGGTTTCCGGTTGCTAGAGAAACTTCTTCAACCAAAATTGGGTTCGAAACGCTAACTGGAATAGCCACTGCAGCTCTTTTCGCGCGTACTCCGTAGCTGCGCGTGCGCACTCGCACACACCAGGGAGCTCAGAACTTGGCGTTTCTAGACCAGGAGCGTCCAGCCCCGCGCACGCGCCTCGCGATCTGCCACGGGTCCCGGCCCGGGCCTGCAGAGGGCGCTGGGCCTCAGTGAGCCAGGGCGTGACGCCGCTCTAGCCAGCGTCCCGGCTCGGTGGCGGGCGCCGCAGCTGCGGGTCCCCAGCGTTTCTTCCCAGGGCAGGTGGGTCCGCCTGCAGCGGGCGGCGGTGTCTGGAAGCCGCGGGGCCGGCAGCGGCAGTCACCTCGGCGCGCAGTCCTGGTGAGCGCCTCCTGGACGCACAGTGCCTATCCCAGGACCCCTTTCCAACCCAAGGGTCTCCGCCCAGTCGCGCGTGCAGCTTCCGGCGGACACCTGAGGGCGGGGCCCTGTGATTGACACCTCTCTCCCCAGACTTCGGGGCCACCACCGGACCCCTCCCCAGACCCGAACGCTGAGCCGGCACCATGGTGAGAACCCTGAGTCCAGCCCTTAACCTCCTCATGCCCACGCTCTCGAACCTTGTGGCTGTGCCTCCTTTGCCCCGTAGGAACTTCGGACTCTACATTAACGGGTTTTGTGGGTATGTCCCTGCTAGGCAACCTGCCTTCTTCCAACCCTCCCATCCCTATAGCACGGGCGCCTGAAGGTGAAGACGTCAGAAGAGCAAGCAGAAGCCAAAAGGCTAGAGCGGGAGCAGAAGCTGAAGCTCTACCAGTCAGCCACCCAAGCTGTCTTCCAGAAGGTGGGGCTCTAAGAGGCCCCTGACTCCAAGAAGCTCCTTAGCATATAAGAGGCCAAGAATGGGACCCTTGCCTAGGATCAAACAGCCTGGATCCTAAGCTAGGTTCTCTGGCTTACTAGCTGTGTGACCTTGGACAAGTTGCCGAATCTCTTTGGGCCTCTGCTCACCTGTAAAGTGAGCTAATAGCTGCACCCACTACATAAGCATAGTTGTGTGGGTTAATGAGAGAATACCTAGAAAGCTGTGTTTTGCATGGTACCTATTGTATAGTATGGAATTCATAGAAATTTTGTAGTTCTAAATTTGTATCATTTAGCCCTGTGGTTGGACCACCTCTGACCCTGAAACCTGTCTTCTCAGCGCCAGGCTGGAGAGCTGGATGAGTCTGTGCTGGAACTGACAAGCCAGATTCTGGGAGCCAACCCTGATTTTGCCACCCTCTGGAATTGTCGACGAGAGGTGTTCCAGCAGCTGGAGGCACAGAAGTGCGTCAGGATTCAGGGTCCCAGGAATATTTCTCTAACCCTGTCCCTGCCCTGCCTGGGTCCAGGATTGTAGGAGAAATGGGGCAGTATCCTGTATAGAGATAGGGGGAGGGGACTAGATGCAGAAAGTGAGGGTTGAGCTGACTCAGGGTGTTAGAGGACCCTAATCCCCCTTTCCCTCTGCTTGCAGGTCCCCTGAGGAGTTGGCTTCTCTGGTGAAGGCAGAACTGGGCTTCCTGGAGAGCTGCCTGCGTGTGAACCCTAAGTCCTATGGCACTTGGCACCATCGTTGCTGGCTGCTAAGCCGTCTGCCTGAGCCCAACTGGGCCCGGGAGCTGGAGCTATGTGCCCGCTTCCTTGAGGTTGATGAACGGAACTGTACGTGCTAATGATTCTGTTCCCACAACCCTCACATCCTGGTACCAGGGCCTCAATGAGGCCCATAGTGGGGTGGAATGGTGCTGGTGGTGAAAAGGATGAGGGAGCCAAATGCATCCTCTGTGGACTCCATCAAGGTGTTTCAAGGGGTCTCTGAGGGAACTCTGGGGGTACCTCTTTACTCTGCTTCTGAGATGTGCTGTTACCCACCTCCCCCCCCCCAGTTCACTGCTGGGATTATCGGCGGTTTGTGGCTGCACAAGCAGCTGTGCCCCCTGCAGAAGAGCTAGCCTTCACTGACAGCCTCATCACCCGAAACTTCTCTAACTACTCCTCCTGGCATTACCGCTCTCGCCTCTTGCCCAAGCTGCACCCTCAGCCAGACTCTGGACCACAGGGGCGCCTCCCTGAAGATGTGCTGCTCAAAGGTAAGCAAAACCAGGGGATCCTGGCAAGGATTCTGCTGTGTTACTGTTCCAGCCCTGATGCCTACCTGGCCCTGTTCCTGAACCTCAGTAAACTTGGGATTATTGAGCACTTCTTACCTCATGCCTGTCTTTGGGGGTGCATAACTATCCCTGATTGCAGGGAGCTCAGGTATCCAATGGTGAAGTTACAACTGACATTTGAAGCCTCTATGCATGGCCAGGGCATACATAGATGGAGGCTGGAGGTGCTTCAAGATGAGTGTGGGTTGGTGGGGCCGCCAGGAGCCCACCTGCACACACAGCCCAGCCTCATGCCTCCCTGGCCTTGCAGAGCTGGAGCTGGTGCAGAATGCCTTCTTCACTGACCCCAATGACCAGAGTGCTTGGTTCTATCACCGCTGGCTTCTGGGCCGAGGTGAGCAATGGGGGAAAGATCTGGTATTTGGGGACTAAAAGGAATAAAAGAAGGAATGGAGACCTGAGGCTGTGTCTCTTCCCAGCTGACCCCCAAAATGCTCTGCACTGCCTGCATGTGAGCCGGGATGAGGCCTGCCTGACTGTGTCCTTCTCTCGGCCCCTCCTAGTAAGTCTTGTGACTTTTGCTGGAGAGTATCATGAGATTATGAGCCTGGTGCTGTTGGGACTGATGGGTCTTTGTTTCTTGTGCCAGGTGGGCTCCAATACAGAGATCTTGCTACTTCTGGTTGATGACTCACCCCTGATTGTGGAGTGGAGAACCCCAGATGGAAGGAATCGACCCAGCCATGTCTGGGTATCCCAGGATTGGTGGGGAAGGAGTGAGGGCTTGGGAGAGGACTAGGTAGGATAGTCTGAAAAGTGTTGAGGCTTGGGTATTTCCTTGACCCTGTGCTCCCAGCTCTGTGACCTGCCCACTGCCTCCCTCAGTGACCAGTTGCCCCAACATACATTTCGTGTCATTTGGACAGCAGGTGATGTTCAGAAGGAGTGTATACTTTTAAAAGGTAATGCAACCTGCAGCCCTGCCCCCTTCAGCAGCCCTTATAACTCCCCTTTCATAGTTGTCCTCTCCTACTAATTCCCCTTTTCCTCAGGTCGTGAGGAAGGGTGGTGCCGGGACTCAGCCACTGATGAGCAACTGTTCAGGTAATGACCTGAAAGCTCGCATGCAGAAGAGAGACTCTGGGCTCTAGGCTTCAGGCACTTGGGGCAGAAGTCTTGGTGGGCTTGGGGGAGATGTTCTCAGACTAAATGCTGAAGATGACCAGTATCCCAGAACTATGGGCATCATCCCCTCCCCACCCTGCCCACCCTCAGGTGTGAGCTGTCAGTGGAGAAGTCCACAGTGCTACAATCTGAGCTCGAGTCCTGTAAGGAGCTGCAGGAGCTGGAGCCTGAGAATAAATGTGAGGCCCATTCCCTGAGAGCCTGCTCCCTAGAACCCAACTAAGGAAGAAGCCCCTTGGGGAAAGCAGGAATGATCTCAAGAGGATGGGAATAGAGGAGGATCCAGGAGAACACCCCCATTTCTGTGATCTCTCAGGGTGCCTGCTCACCATCATTCTGCTGATGCGTGCACTGGACCCCCTCTTATATGAGAAGGAGACGCTGCAGTACTTCCAGACCCTCAAGGCAAGTTGGGCCTGTGGGCACAGGCCAAGGGGAGCCTAGTGAGCAAGAGGAAAGCAACTGACATACAAACCTGACTGCCTCATCCCCGCCAGGCGGTAGACCCTATGCGGGCAGCCTACCTGGACGACCTGCGCAGCAAGTTCTTGGTGGAGAACAGCGTGCTCAAGATGGAGTATGCTGATGTGCGTGTGCTGCATCTCGCTCACAAGGTATGGGCTGGTGTGTGTGTGCCTTCCACCAGGTCCTTGCCCACTGGTCCTACTGTGACCTGGTTTTGCCTTTAGTCGCAAGTGCCTTCTTAGATATTTCTTCCCTACCCAGAGTGAAGCTATCATCCTTCCAGCCTGTTCCTCAAGGCCTTGCTTTCTGTCACTTGGCCCATTTTCTTCATGACCCCCAGTTTCAAATCCTGAGTCATCAGGGCCTCCTGCTGCTCCGTCTGTGCAGCTGTTCATATCATTCTGCCTCCATAGTGACCCTTTGCCCACCCCTGCCTAATATTCCCATCTCACCCTGAAGCAGACCCCAGAATGTAAAATACAGTTTCTAGAGATTTCTGATAAGGTTTTTAAGGCTCTGCTTTTCCTGTTCCTCGTCCTTACCAACCAGTCTTCCTGTCATGTCAGTGAAGCTCACCACCCTTTTTAGCAAGCTCCCCTGACTCAGCAGGCCTATTCCTACCAGCATCTTGGTTCACCCTGGTTCACCCCCTCCACTGTCCTCTGTTCCTTCCACACTGCCTCCTACATTCACCCCCATTGGCCGCTCTGCCCTTAGTGCTCACCATCTGTCCCACGTCCCTGACGTATATAGCATGTGCTGCCATAGTCTGCAAGGCAAGCTTTCTATCTGCTGCCATGCTCTCCTCACTGAGACCCCCTGTGGCCTGTGTTGGGCTTAGAGGGCAGGAGGCTGAGGACCCTCCACCAGATCTTGCTGGGTATCTCATTTTCCTTATACCTGTAGGATCTGACAGTGCTCTGCCATCTGGAACAGCTGCTTTTGGTCACCCATCTTGACCTGTCACACAATCGTCTTCGAGCCCTGCCCCCTGCCCTGGCTGCTCTGCGCTGTCTTGAGGTAAAACATACCTTTTTAGAAGTCAACATCCTACAGAGATGTCCAGGACCTCCCAGTCCCTGCAGGTGACCAGTTGCCATCCCCCCTCCATCACCCAGTCTGACCCCATGAGCCCTTCTCTTCACTATGAGCTGATCACCCCATTGCTTGTTCCAGGCCCAGGCTGACAGCTGCCCAATCAGTCTTGTCCTCCCTGCTCCCCAGGTGCTGCAGGCAGATAATAACGCCATAGAGTCCCTGGATGGCATCACCAACCTGCCCCGGCTGCAGGAACTGTTACTGTGCAACAACCGTATCCTCCTTTTGGCTCTCTTGCAGACAGTGTAGGGTGAGGGGCACACTGTGGAGGGACAGACTGTGGACACAGACAGGGCACCTGAGACAGGGCGGGAGTCAGGAGCTCTGGCAGCGTGAGCTGAGGGGAGATGATAGCCTGAGGCCTGTCTGGAGCTATCATTAACTTGCGCCAGTGGAGTTTTGCAGAGGGTAAGTGACTTCCTCAAGCCAGAGTTCACAAACAGGCAACCTGCTGGTGGTTCTTGAGGACCACATAGTATTATAAAAATCAAGAAATTCCATATTTTTTTATTCATTCAACATAGTCTTACATATTGGAGGGACTTGTTATACATTCATGAACATATGGATATTGACAAAGTAAGTGAAGGCTGATCCTAGTCCATGGTCTACCCCCTTTGACAACTCCCTATTCCCATGTTTCCCCTACTTTACCCCCATGTTAGTTGGGCTTCTCATGGAAGTTGAGGGTTCCCAACTGTTACGGTTCCAAAATTGGATATTTTTAAAAGTCTAGAACTGATCCCTCTTAATGTGAAGTTAGAGCAACCTTTGTCTGTATTTCCACATGGCAGCCCTCAGTCATTGCTGAATAGTGAATGATTCTGTACCAGGTTAGGTTTCTACTTTGCCTTTTTCTCTACCACAGCTCTGATACCACCCCCATCCTGCTTCATGTGCTTCCTGCCCAGCCATGTGGACAGGTGTTTACAGTCCCTGCCTAGAGCCTTACTCCCTCCAGGGAGGCACAGGAGATACCCATCAAACAGGCTTCCAGGCAGCAGTCACCAGCTCTCAAGGGTGCCCAGTTAGCAAATGGATCAGGGGAAAGCTGCCGAACTTTCCTTGACTCTCCTGCCCAAGGGCTCCAACAACCTGCAGCACTCCAACCTCTTGCTTCCTGCCCCAGGCTGGTCTTCCTTAACCTGCAGGGCAACCCACTGTGCCAAGAAGGGAGCATCTTGGAGCACCTGACTGAACTACTGCCTTCAGTTAGCAGAATCCTCACCTAAGAGGTCCCCACCCCACCCCCTTGCCCTTTAACTTATTGGGACTGAATAAAGAATGGAGAGGCCCACTCAGGCTGCCAAGCTGCTGTCACTGCTGCCTCTGCCACTACCACCATTACTACTGCCAAGTATTTTGGGAAAAGGAGGAGACTTGGGGTGTGTCTCTGCTTTTATTTAATGCTCTACACCGTGCTATTCCCTGTCACAGAGAAGCAAAAGCACAGTGTGTGGCACAGAAGACAGGGAAAAGGGCTGGATTTGCGCTTACCTTCTGGTTTGGGGGCTGGGGTTGGGCCTAGGTTCCAGACTGGGATAGGGATTAGGATCAGCTTCTGGTTTGGGCAGAGCTACAAAACAGCTGTAAGTCTCTCTAGCTGCAAGAGATCATAAAAGTTTCTCCCATGACACCTGCCTCTTTCAGATGCCCTCTCTGCTCTGGCTCTCATTCAGCTCAACTGAGAAGTCTCCAGTGTTCCATGCTCCAGGAGGAACGAGTTAGAGTGCTCTTTCTCCACCCTGGTGTAGCAATAGTATCAGTCCCCATGAACAGCATTCTGCAGTTGAAAAATCTTTAGAAATACTTGATCCCATTTTATCCTCACAAGCTCTCAGGGAAGAGGTGATTATGCCCATTTGTACTGATGAGGAAACAGCTGTTAAGACTTGCCCAAAGTTGCTGAGCACTTGGGATTGGAGCCATGTTCGTCCCCTAGCATCCTTCTGTATCAATATTAAGTGAGAAAAGGTACATGAAGTGTTTGGGCAAAGTCCTGGCCTCAGCTCTCTCGGATGCTGAGCTGGGTGTCTGCTCCTGTGATTCCGCTCCTCCTCGACCCCAGCACCTTGTCCAGTCTTTGAAAGCGCTGAGGCACCAGGTCTGAAGAGGGAGGAGGGGGAGCAGCTTAGCTGTTAGGGGACTGAGTCAAACCTGGCTGGGTGGGGAAAAAGATTGAAACAAGGGAGAGTGTGACAGGCATTTTCCTGGTTCTCTGAAATCTGCCTGTGCCTACATGTGCTCATGCATATCATGCCACATGGGGCCTCACCCCTTCCTGTGTTCTAAGTGGTGTACAAACAGCCCCAAAACAGTCCTTTAGCTGACCTGCCTCACACTGCCTGGAATTTTTATTTCCATCAGTGTGAACACTGAGTGTTGTAGTTGTGACAGACACCTGCCAGGTGCTAGGGCTTGCAATTGGACCAGAAAAAGTTAGTGTGAACGTGCCGGGCTCTCTGCCAGCCGGAGCCTCTCTGACCCGGTCCTGGAGGTACCTCCATTCCTGAAACCTCAACAGCCTTTACTTGAGTTTGCTTCCTTGTCTTTCTTGGCAACCCTGTTTTAATTACCTTCTGTTCAGTGGCCCATCAGCAGAGCTGGGTCACCTGTGGGTTGGAGAGAAGGGATTCCTGAGTGATGGGCATGAAATCAGGACCCAAGGAGAGCCTCCACGAAGATGCCTAGCACCTCTGCCTTGGGGTTGTCTTAATGGCATCTCAGGTGTTTCTCCCAGAGCAAGGGGTGGAGTTAGGAAGCGCACAGGGTAGGTGCCTGGAGCCGGTTGGTCTGGATTCCCAGGAACAATTCCAGGATGGAGAAGAGGAAGAAGTCTCAACTCCAGCTGACCAGACAGTCCTCTCAGTGAGAAAAGGGGAATACTCTGTAATCTGGGAAGGGGACTTTAATTCCCAACCAGGCCTGAGTGCCTAAACTTCCCTTAAACCCCCAGACTGAGAGGAGAAAATAAGAAATTGCTCCTACTCTGACCCCCCCCCCCACCATACCAGTCCCATAGAAAGGGAGATGTGGAAGCTGAGAGGTAGCTCACTCATGCTAGGGGCTGTGGAGCAGCTGCAGGAAGAAGAGACACATGGGTAGGGTAGGGGTGGGGGGTCAGAAGATCTGGTATAGCCGGCAGGTCAGGGGCTGGCTGGTGGAGCCAGTCTGAGGGCCTGGCTGTTGATGTCACCAGTCTGCAGCCCAGGACTCTGGGACCTCCCTGGGCAGGAAGAATTCCAGCACCAGGCCCATGGACCAGTTTCACAGGGCCGAGCCTAGCCTAGGCTGCAAGGAAGCTTGGCAGCAGGAGCCTGGGTGAGTAGAGGTAGGTAGGCATCCTCAGCTTGCGAACAAGGTCAGCCAGATAGGGTGGGGGTAGGGGTAGGAGGGCCTGTCTGCCCCACCGCTCTTCATACACCCAGTCTGGCAAGAATCAGCCTGTTGTGGGATTCCTCACACTGGTAGACCCTCTAAAGCATTACCTTTTCAACCCAACCTCAGACCTGACAGACCCTAACCCCGCCCCTCCCTAGCATCCTAGTTCCTAGAAAGGGGAAAAGAGGTGTGGCCAGCCCCGATTTCCCGCAGACAGCCCCCAGAGGCCAGGCCTCTTCCTCTGGGGATGTAGCAACCACTCTTCTTCTCAGCCCCGCCCTCCCTCCCCTCATAAACACTTAGACCCGCCCGCTCCACACCTTCCCTTCGCACGGCGTCCGTCCCATCAGTCCCAACTTGTTCCCGCCCGAGCCGGGGGACTCAGTGCCGCCGCTGCCGACACCGCTGCCAGGTGAGGATCTCCGACAGTCAGCACGGTACTGAGCCTTAGCCGCTCGTGCAGAGGTCTAGCCCCAGAAAGGCGTGCGGGCCAGTGGGTACCTGTCCGCTGGACCCAGCGTTTGCTCCCGGCAGCTGCCACTTCCTGCCAGCCCCATGTGGGTTTTGCCCCGACGTGAGGAATGCCAAGGACCCCAGACCTCCCATACCCCGTGCCTTGAGTGGGAGATCTCGGCTAAGAAATAGATCCTAGAGACTGTCAGTACAGTGGACCTCTAGACTGAGACGCCAGCAGGTGGAGGAGGGACCAGGCCCAGGGACACTTAAGTGCTCTGGTCTGCAGGTCTCTTGTCTTGAGGCTGTGACAGGTGTTCATCCAAGGAACTGTGTGCATTTTCTCAGATGGATTCTTGAGTAGGCTTTTCCATTGGCTGTCTGTCTTTTGGATGTGGTTTGGTGGAATAGGGGAAGGCTTTTCTCTGCATTACAGGAAGCTTTCTTCGGTGTCTGAATGCAATCTTTGGGGAGGGTCTCAGATGGGTCTAGGGGAATCTCTGGCTCTAGGACAGATTGTTTTCAGTTATCTGGTTGGGACTGAATCCCCACTGGATGGAGGGTTTGAGTGGACCAACTGGGTACAGGAGCTCTGAGCAGGTGATCACAGTCTCCCCTGC
This sequence comes from Aplodontia rufa, assembly GCA_004027875.1. Lineage (NCBI taxonomy): Eukaryota > Metazoa > Chordata > Mammalia > Rodentia > Aplodontiidae > Aplodontia > Aplodontia rufa. The sequence goes on from PVKS010000481.1 coordinate 82,928, forward strand.
CTCTTCTTCACAGGCACGATGGATGGTCCTCGCTCAGACATGGGCCGTTGGGGTGGGAACCCCTTGCAACCCCCTACCACACCTTCTCCAGAGCCAGAGCCAGAGCCAGACAGACGCTCCCGGGGAGGAGGAGCCCGTTCCTTCTGGGCTCGATGCTGTGGCTGCTGCTCATGCCGGAATAGGGCAGATGATGACTGGGGGCCTGAGCCCTCTGGCTCCAGAAGTCGGGGGTCCAGCTCTCGGGGGGGCCGAAGACCTGAGTCCCGGGGCAGTGGTGTAAACGCAGCTGGAGATGGCATCATCCGAGGTGAGACCAGCTGTTCACCCAAGAGCTGAAAGACCTTAATGGGGCATGAGGGAAATCTGGGTTCCTCCTGGAGGCTTCACTGACCCAGAGAGGTGTCCTTGCAGAGGGCATGCTGGTGGTGACCGGTGTGGATTTGCTGAGTTCACGCTCAGACCAGAACCGCCGAGAGCACCACACAGATGAATTTGAGTATGATGAGCTGATTGTGCGCCGTGGGCAGCCTTTCCATATGGTCCTCTTCCTGAACCGTGGCTACGAATCCTCAGATCGCATTGCTCTTGAGCTGCTCATTGGTGAGTGGGTCTGGAATGGGAAGGTTGAAGGCCCTAGATTTTTGGGGGGAGGGGCTGGCATTCAGATCAGAGAGATCTTTAGGCTCCTGCCCACCACTCATCACCTCTGCCAGATAAGGCAGGTGAAAGTGTCTAGGTGATGTACCCGTGGCTGCATCTCGGGAAGGGTCTTGGAGTTGCAGTTCTCCCAAGCTTCCTCTCCTCAAGCCTCCAGAGTATCTATCTCACAGTACTTTCCCTTTGAGGCCAGCCTCAGTGTGCCCTTCTTTCTGGATCTGCTCTTTCTTCAGGGTGTAGTTGGTTGGTTCTCTCTTTCTATCTATATCTACATCTATATCTATATGTCTCAATCTCTCTCCAACTATGATTCTCTCCCTCTCTCTCTCTCTCTCTCTGTTCCATGGCCCAGGGCAGGTGCCTCTCTCACCGCGTTGCTTGGTGATCGTTGACTACCCAGGCTGGTGATTATGCAGCTACCGGGGGCGGGCGACTCTTCTTACCCTTTGATTAGAGCCTAACCTTGCCCACCCCAGCCTCTAATTTCCCAGGTACCCCCACCACCTCCACCAGAGATGTCCTGGGCTCTGGAATTCACAGTCTTAGGGACCAGGCAGGGTTGGCCTTTGGTATCTGGACTGCCCTTTCCTACAGGACAGGGGGATCTGCATCAGCCAGGGTGACTCTGCTTCTCCAGCCCAGGCACTGGGACAGTCAGGCAAGCAGAGGGTAAAAATTGCCCTGGTCTCCCCTCCCTACCTCTGAGTTCAATGTCAGGGGAACAGGTTTGGGATGTTGGACTGGGGTTCTGCCCTAACACGTGGGCAATCATTGGGCGGACACAGCTGCTCTGAAGGAGATTGTCACAAAATGACCCAACTCAGGGACACACACACACTGGCTCATAGACATTTTGGGTGGGGCTGGGAAAGTCTACGGCTCCATCCCTTCTCCCAAGTGAGGCTTCACCAGCTAATTCCTGATTTCCCCACTCTAGGTAATAATCCCGAGGTGGGCAAGGGCACCCACGTGATCATCCCAGTGGGCAAGGGGGGCAGTGGAGGCTGGAAGGCCCAGGTGACAAAGGCCAGTGGGCAGAATCTGAACCTTCGAGTCCATACTTCCCCCAATGCCATCATCGGCAAGTTTCAGTTTACTGTCCGCACACGCTCAGAGGCTGGGGAGTTCCAGTTGCCCTTTGACCCCCACAATGAGATCTACATTCTCTTCAACCCATGGTGTCCAGGTGAGCCAGCTGGGGTCAAAAGCAGAGGTGGGCAGGAGGGAAGAGCAGGCCAGCATTTCCTGTCCTAGGATCTGACAGGGTACCTGGGTGCCTGACAATAGAAGTGAGCCTCCCAGTCTCTTGTTGAGGGAAACTAGTCCCAGTACAGACAGGTGACCTGAATCACTTCTCTTGATGAAGGCTGTGTCTTTGGGCAACCTTCTCCCACCATCTTTGTTGTCCCTCTGTCCTTCCTGAGAGCAGTTCTGTCAAGATAGAGGCATCCCGTTTTCTTCTGTGGACCTGAGTTCTGCAGACCTTGCCAAGGGGCAGGTAGGATTCAGGCAGAGGTTGCAGAGAGTAAAGTATGTGTTTTCTGGGGACACAGAGGACATTGTATATGTGGACCATGAAGACTGGCGGCAGGAGTATGTGCTCAATGAGTCTGGGAGAATTTACTATGGAACTGAAGCACAGATTGGAGAGCGGACCTGGAATTATGGCCAGGTATGGCTGCTTAGGGTCACCTGCATTCAGGGAAGGTGGGATGGAACAGGGTGATGTTCTAGTGTCTGAACTCCTCCAGAGTGGTCTGTAGCCATCTCTGCCCACTCTCCTTCCAGTTTGACCATGGGGTGCTGGATGCCTGCCTGTATATCCTGGATCGACGGGGAATGCCATATGGAGGACGCGGGGACCCAGTCAGTGTCTCTCGGGTCATCTCTGCCATGGTGAGCACCCTCACATCTCTGAGCCTTCCTCTGTCTTCCTACCACCTCTTCTGCACCCTGTCCCAGGTCCTGCCCTTTCTGAATTCCTCAGTGCCCTCAGCCCTGGCCCTGCCCTTGCAAAGGGCATTGCAGAAAGAGGTCTCCCTGCTCTTCTCTCCCTTGCCTGCCCCCCACTGCACCCTTCCTGGCTCCTGTCCCAACTCCAGTGTAATGTAGGGCCAAACCCACAACTTGGCACACCCAGGATTCACATTCCTGTGTTAGAACAAGGGTGGGAGGGGGCAGGTAGTTCAGGGAAGGGGTAGGTGGGGCTCGAGCTAATGTCTAGATCCTGAGGCATTTAGGGGTGAGGGGTGGTTGCAGGGTCAGGGGCAGGGTTAGGGATCCAGCCAGATCCTGAGTCCCTCCACCAGCTGAGTCCCACCCATCTGTCTTTGGCAGGTGAACTCCCTAGATGACAACGGAGTCCTGATTGGGAACTGGTCTGGCGATTACTCTCGAGGCACCAACCCCTCAGCGTGGGTGGGCAGTGTGGAGATCCTGCTTAGCTACCTACGCACCGGCTACTCTGTCCCCTATGGCCAGTGCTGGGTCTTTGCTGGTGTGACCACCACAGGTAGTAGAGGGTCCAGGACAGAAGTGACCTGGGTCCTACAACGAGGAGGGAGGGAATCCAGGTTCCATCTTTACCCAACCCAGCCCAGCTATGGCTACAGCACAGGGTGCAGGCAAGGGTGGATGATAAACTGGCCTTAATTATCATTAATTATGTTACCAACAGAGAGAGGCCTAAGGGAGAGGAGGAAGAAGTGACAGGCAGAGCTTGAGCCAGGCAGGTAGCCTGGCTTTCCCTAATCCTAAGTGCTCTGTGGCCTAAAGGCCTTCTGGGCCCTGTGACCCCTGACCATGGTGGTGAATTTCAGGCTGGTAACCTCAGTTGCCCTTTTCCCCCTGATATTGCTGACCTGATGCCCTACCTGCCCTCCCACCTCCGCCCTGAACCTCAACCCTGGTTCCTCCACAGTGCTGCGATGCTTGGGTCTTGCCACCCGTACTGTCACCAACTTCAACTCTGCTCATGACACAGACACATCCCTCACTATGGACATCTACTTTGATGAGAACATGAAGCCACTGGAGCATTTGAATCATGATTCTGTTTGGTGAGGCTGGGGCTAGGGCTTGACTGCCCATATCTGCTAAGGAACTGTGACTTGAGGCCAAGATGTGGAGGGGCAGGCAGTGCCTGGGGCAGGGGGGTACTAGATTGGAATCTCAGACCCAGCCCTCCTGCCACATCTAATCTAGGAACTTCCACGTGTGGAATGACTGCTGGATGAAGAGGCCGGATCTACCCTCAGGATTCGATGGGTGGCAGGTTGTAGATGCCACACCCCAGGAGACCAGCAGTGGTAAGGCTGGCCTTCCCTGGCTCTCAGACCTCATCCTAGTCCTCTCCCCACTTCCTCCACCACAAAACTCAAGTGTCCAGGATTGAGCCTGAGAGCTGTCCTTCAGCTCCAAAATTCTTTAAGTACGTTTATCAACTGAATCACCATGCAGCTGTTAGTTTATTTCCACTTTTTTAAAAAAGAGAGAGAGTGAATCCATTTTATTTATTTTTTCACCTGGCCTTTGTTTCTCCGACTCTTAGTTGTATGTGTGGTGCTGAGGTTCGAACCCAGGTCCTCAAGCATGCCAGGCAAGTGCTCCAACTGCTGAGCCACCACTCTAGCCCCTTATTTTCACCATTTTTTTAAGAGAGAGGGATAGTGAGAAAGAGAGAGAGAGAGAGAGTATGGAGAATCAATTTTATTTAGTTTCTCATGTGGTTTTCGTTGCTCCGACACTTTGTTGTCGTGGTACTGGGGTTTGAACCCGAGGACTCGCGCATGCAAGGCAAGTGCCATAACCACTGAACCACCACTCCAGCCCCTTATTATTTCACCTTTTAATGTAACTATTTGCCATAGTTATATTTATACTGGTTTATTTTATTTATTTATGATGGTTAATAAACTCAGATGGCTCAAAAACCAAAAGATTAGTCAGTGAGATGTTTCTCTCCCTGGGCAAATCCACTATTCTTGCTTGCTTTTTTTACTTTTATATCTGGGAAATAATTAAATGGCCCTTTTATATACATATTTTTAAATAAATAAATTTAATATATATATATATATTTTTAATTTCCCTGATGATTCTGAAGATTCCCCAGGTTTGGACCCACTCCAAGTCTTGTGAGACTCATGGAAAACAGTGGCCCACAGAAGTGGAGGACTTTGTCTGGGGCATAGGGCACTGTGTCATCAGGAGAGCACATCCAGTCCCTGACTCTCTCCCTTGTTGACACACACTCTCATTTTCTCTAAGTTCCTCTCCTGTTTGTTCCATGTTCACTGTAAGCTATATATATATGGTATAGAAAAATCAGGGCTCAGAGAAATTCAAAGAAAAGAACCTCTATAACCTAGCCCTAAGATACCGCCTTACCCAGTGGCTCAGGAGGCTGAGGCAGGGGGATGGTAAGTTCAAAGCCAGCCTCAGCAATATAGTGAGAACCTAATCAACTTAGCAAGACCCTATCTCAAAAAAAAAAAAAGGGGACTGGGGATGTGGCTCAATGGTTAAACATTCCTGGGTTCAATCCCCAGTACCAAAAATAAAAGATAAAATATAAACTGGGATGATATAACCTATCAGCCTCTCATCTCTTTTCTGCGTTCATATACACTTTCTGTGAAAACGAGACCTACTGAACATTCTGTTCTCAAACAAATCCCCACCTCCTTCTAACCTTGACATTCCAGTCCAGGCAACCTGGCCTGACCCTTTAGCTTCTTCTTCCAGCCTCTCCCTTGCCCTGGTCAGATAACCCTTGCCTGGCCTACCTCCTTTCTCTGGTCCCTTCCAAGACCTCTCCCTCTCAATCATCTATGTAAATGGAATCCCAACGTTTAATAACCCACTGGTGCCTGCAGTGCTGGAGCTGGAACTCAGGCACTGGAAGACCTGAATTCTGGCCCTGCTCTGAGAAGTGGTGGGGTGGGTGGTTAGTGGGGGACTCTGGAGTCAGCCAGGTCAGGGCTTGATTCCTCCTTGATCACTTCTTAGATAAGTGATCTTGGACTAGTGAGTATCTTGCACCTTTGGGCTAATAAATACAGTAAAGGGTAGTTGGGAAGATTCAGTGAGAAATCATGTATCCAAGATGACTAGCAGCATGCCTAGAACACAGTAGCTGCTCAGTAAATTATTAGCTCCTTCCAGCTGTCTTATGAGATCTTGGAATCTACTTCACCTGGCTGAGCCTGTTTCCCCATCTGTAAAAGGAGGCCACAATGTTAGTGTTAAGATTCCTTCCTGTGAGATGGCCCTCCCTTCCTGTTGGCCTGCTCCTGCTGGGCCTCCTGCTGCCAGCCCACATCTACTAAGAAGCCCTTCTAAGTATGATAAGGATAGACTCTTTTTTTTTCCCCACTTGCTCCCCACCACACCACTCCCCAGTAAAGAGTACAGTGGGCTGCAGAGCTCATGTGTTTTTCTGGATCTTTCTGGATTGGTGGTGGAGGTGTCATTGCTCTCCCAGCAGACCTACAATGCCTCTAGGTTGATCCTGATGGAGGATGGGGTGTGTGTGTGTGTCTTGTTCTCTGGGCATCACAGACTGTGGGCATTCTGTTTTGGCCAGCCTGGACTGTGTGCTGATGACCTGACTGTGAAGCAGGCTGTGCACAGGCCTTCCCCCTACCCCATCCTCCTGTGGAGCAGCCCAGGCTGAGGAAAGCTGACTGGCCACTCTCTTCTTTGTTTTTTCTCCCTCGGTTAGTCTGGGTGTTCACTGGCCCTGAGTGGTGGTGACTGCTGGCCCCTTCCAGAGGCTGCCAGCCAGGGGGTACTGAGATTTGGTGGGTGGGGCTGGGGCCCTGTGTAGCCTCTACCCAGGGTCTGAGGGTCCCTCTTGTCCTCCTTGGATCCTCACACTGACCTGCCCCATTCCCTAGGCATCTTCTGCTGTGGCCCCTGCTCCGTGGAGTCCATCAAGAACGGCTTAGTCTACATGAAGTATGACACGCCCTTCATTTTTGCTGAGGTGAGGGAGAACCTCCAGGTGCCTCCTCAGGCAGTCCAGAGTGACCAGAGCACTGGCTTCAGTCCTGGCTTCTCTGGCCCTGACTTCACCGCTGACTGACTAGCTGTGTGATCTTGGGCAAGTCACTCATTCTGGAGACTTAGTTTCCTCAACTGTAAAAATGGTATAATAATGGCTGCCTTGCTTCCTGTGCTCAGGATCAAAAGAGATAATGAGTATGAAACTGCTTCCTAAGTTGTAAATCCAGTGAATGAGCTCAAGGGATTACTGTTATTAATGTCCAAAAGTACTACAAGGAGCCTCCTCCTAGGCCGGCTTCTTCCCTACTCTCTGGCCTTGTCTGGCTCAGCTTGGGAAGCCTCCCAGTTGGGCGCTGCCAGGAAGCTCCCACTCTTTGGACCTCACCCTGCCCTGCAGCCCCTGAGACTGGTAGAAGGCACTGGGGTCAGACTTTCCCTCAGACATTCCAGCTTACTCAGTCCTGCTCATGCCCTCACTCTCCAACAGGTGAACAGTGACAAGGTATACTGGCAGCGGCAGGATGATGGTAGCTTCAAGATTGTGTATGTGGAGGAAAAAGCCATTGGCACACTCATTGTCACAAAGGCCATCAGCTCCAACATGCGGGAGGACATCACCCACATCTATAAGCACCCAGAAGGTATAGTGCCCCACAGTCAGCTCTGTGCCGAGTGTTCCTCTGAATGCTCACCCAGCCCAGCCAGAGCTGGAACTCAACTTTGACCCTCAACCCCCAGGATCAGAAGCAGAGCGGAAGGCAGTGGAGACAGCAGCTGCCCATGGTAGCAAACCCAACGTGTATGCCACCCGGGATTCTGTGGAAGATGTGACAATGCAGGTGGAGGCACAGGACGCAGTGATGGGGCAGGATCTGATGCTCTCTGTGGTACTGACCAATCGCGGCAGCAGTAGCCGCACCGTGAAGTTACACCTCTACCTCTCTGTCACTTTCTACACCGGTGTCACCGGGTCCGTCTTCAAGGAGGCCAAGAAGGAAGTGGTGCTGGCACCAGGAGCCTGTAAGTGCTCTGTTCCCAGCCCTGCCCCCTAGTTGGCCAAACAACAGGGGCTGTAGATATGGAGACCCAGAGCAAGGGGGAACACCTCTGGGGAGGCCACCTTGGGGAAACATGACTAAGTGACACCATGCATACTTTCTCTAGCGGACAATGTGACCATGCCTGTGGCCTACAAGGAATACCGGCCCCACCTTGTGGACCAGGGAGCTATGCTGCTCAATGTCTCTGGTCATGTCAAAGAGAGTGGGCAGGTCCTGGCCAAGCAGCACACCTTCCGTTTGCGTACCCCAGACCTCTCCCTTACAGTAAGTGCAACTTTCTGGGGCATGAAGGATAGTTGTGGAGTGGTGGCCATGAAATTGGAGATGGAAATTGGTTAATGGAAATTGGAGAAGAGGGGAGAATGCTGAGCCTGGAGCAAGCAGGCCTAATGAGTCTTTCTAGGAAAAAAATTTAAGGACCAATTCTGGGCTGTTGGGCCTCAGTTTCCTTGTCTGTAAAAGGGGAACTCATAACACTGATTCTGTGGTAGCCTTGGGTGTGGAGTGGGCTGAAGTTTCCTCTTTTAGGGAGCCTTAATTCAGGGACAGAAACATGGTACTCAGGGGGAGGTTTTGATTTTAAGGAGTCAGGAGCAGCATCCAGTCCCCGCATGTTTGGCAAGAGTCTCTGATATGGGGTGGGCCTCTGTTTCTCTCAGTTACTGGGAGCAGCTGTAGTTGGCCAAGAGTGTGAAGTACAAATTGTCTTCAAGAACCCTCTGCCTGTCACCCTCACCAACGTTGTCTTCCGGCTAGAGGGCTCTGGGTTACAGAGACCCAAGGTCCTCAATGTTGGGTAAGTCTGGCCTCTTCTCCTGCCCCTTCTGCTGCCCACCATTTCCCCCAGGTCACCCTGGGACCCAGATTTGCTTCCTCTCATTGTCAGGACCCCACAAAACCCCCTGGGGCCAGCCAGTATTCTCTCCCAGTTCAACCAGTGCTTAAGGAGACCTACTGAGTGCCTCATTAGGGTGCCAAAATTCCATAGGGAGATCATTAGCGACCCATTGCTAACGTTTGCACAGCACTGAAGGGGTGACCAGGCACTTGCAAGGATATTATCTCATTTGGAGATCAGGAAAGCTCTTTAAAGTAAATTAGAGATTGTCATATGATTACAAGCAAAGCTGTAGAAACCTGAAGACCTGGGTTTAAGTCCCAGCTCCATCTGACTAGGCGCCCTCAGGCATGTGACTGCTCTTCCAAGCCTGAGCATTCTTGCCTGTCAAGTGGGGCTGGCAGTAGCTCTTGGTCCTTGGACTGTTTAGTCTCACACGTGGCACAAACTTAGTGGTCAGCATCTAGTCATTGTTATTATTGCAATCTTCACCCCTGCTTTATAGAAAGGGACACTCGTGGCCATGGCTCACAAGGGGCTGGCTGTGCTTTCTTACATGGGCTCTTAAGCATGCTGCCTGGTTTGTGCCATCAGAGCTGAGTAGCAGCTCCAAGGGACAGAGCCCCATGCCTCAGCCCTACTCAGGCTGAGACTGATCCTGGCTTCATGAGTCTCTTGGCCCAGGAAGGGCACACACAGTGCTTGTGTTCTCTTACCTCTGTGTTTGTCATCTCTGACACACATCCTGCCCTTTTAGACCAACTTTCTGGGGACAGGGGCAGGTGTTTTCCTCCTCAGAGAGAGGGTTCCTGAGTGTTGTGAGAGGGGTGGGAGTGAAGCAGGGGACCCCTGCCCACTCCGCCCACCTCATCCCCTCCATTGCTGTTGCCATCAGGCCAACAATAGGAAGGCTGCTATCCTGATCTTTGCCTCAGCCGGGCTTCTGGGAATGCTGTGATACATCACAAAATCTTATTGTCCTTATGCTACCCTACAAGGGTCCCTGGCAGCCCAGATGGTGAAGTTTGACACCCCCAACAGCCTGCCTTTCTAGTCCTTCCTGAGACCTCTCTCGCCTACACTCACACAATAATGGACGGAGTCACTCCCTATCCTGGAGGGTCTCCAGAGCCAAAAGTCCTTCAGCAGCCCCACCAGACCTTTGACCCATGCCTGAAAGTAAGGAAAGCACCCCTATACAGAGTATCCAGAGACCTGGCCTCTTCCTCAACTGGGGGGCTTTTGTGTGTTCCCTGCATTTGAGGTCCAGTCTACCCACAGTAAATGAGAAATTTAGATGATGTTATCTTAAGGCAGGTCCTCCTTTGACATTCTGTGGCTCCTTGGCTGCTGTGAACCCAGACCAGGGCTTCCAGGACATTTGGGAGCCTTGAGGGGGACATCCCTGAGCTGTTGGTTCAAATACATTAGATTCCAAGACGAGTGTTATTTTTGCCTCTCATTTGCACATCAAAGGCTGTGGTATGGAGCCCCATTATACCACAGGTGTGCCGCCCAGAGTGGTGACTGGCCACTTAATAAACATTCCAGGGCTTCCTCCTCCAGATGACTGTTGTCACCATCAAAACAGTCACAGGGAGGCTGGAAGTCTGTTCCAAGCCCTTGTTGGGAATTTCCCCCAGAGCCTGAATCACACTCTCTAGCTTGCCCTTAAGAGTGGCCAATTTCCCTTCTTGGGGAGTGGATTTGACTTTGCGGAGTGGATTTGACTTTGCGGAACAGCCTGAAGTCATTTAGAGCTAAGGCTAATAAAGTAAACAAATACCATGGGTAACAATGCCCTTTTATTCCAAAATGAGGCACTCAGAAAAGGAGGCACAGACTCGTGTGTGTGTGTGTGTGTGTGTGTGTGTGTGTGTGTGTGTGTTTTAAATGGCTCTGAAGAAAAGACCAAGAAGAGTCCAAGAAGAGTTTTTTAAAGTACTCCAAGTCCTAGCAACATGGTTGACCAGGCACACGCTAAGAGACAGCCCTCTCTGGGATGTCTAAGTTCTGGTGCTCTTGTTTGGGAGTCAGTTTCATTAACTACACTCTGTTACAAGCACATTCCAGCTTTAGCATCTGACTTGCACTCAGCTTAAACTCAAAAACAGGGGTGTGGCAGAGACTTCACCTGACACCAAGACCAGGGCAGGGAGTGACTGACATTCCCAGCTGGAAGCTGGAAGGCAGTTTCTTTTGAAAATAATGCTAATCATTGGAATGTAAAAGTTTATGTTTGAAATATTGCAATTTAACTATAGTTAAATAGAACTTTTTTTAATAAAAAAAAATTGGGAGGATAAGGTCTCATAGACAAGCTGGTCTGGAACTCCTGGGCTCAAGGGATTCTCTTGCCTTAGCCTCCCAAGGAGATGCAACTATAGGTGCTGCAGTTAGACTTTTTTTTTTTTTTTAAGACAGGAATGTAAGTTTTTATTTAGTTTTTCATGTGGCTTTCGTTGCTCCAACACTTTGTTGTGTATGTGGTGCTGGGGTTTGAACTTGTGTCCTTGTGCATGCCAGGCAAGTGTCATAATCACTGAGCCACTGCTCCAGCCCCCTGGGGTTAGACTCTTGAAGGCTGTTTGGAGCCTAATTTATCTATAACTTTGTATCAGTTGTTATAAATGAAATCAAACACGTGGTCGGGTGTGGGTGAGCAAGGCAGAAATTTTACTTCAGCGGAAAGGCGAAAGAAAAATGCGTGTCTCGCAAGGGAGTGAGGGGTTTTTAATGTCCTCCTGATGCAATACTGCCCTTTGCCCTAATTGGAGGAGCTAAGGTGCACAGTCTGCGCGATTGGCTATGATTAGGTGGAGGCAGGTGCTAGAGGAAGTAGGCAGTGACTGGGAGATAATGAGGGTGGGGGTCACTGCGCACGTGGGGAGGGTAGTAGGGATTCCAAGTTAGCCAGAAGAAGATGGCTGGGTACCGGAAGGGGTCCTTGGAAAGAAGTGGGCGGACACAGGTGAGGGAGTTACTATCTTCAAAGAGGGAGGGGGATCTAAAATGGAGGTAGTAGATTATACATCACAATCTTTCAAGTTTGACAGAAAAGACATACATCTTACACAATGAAGAAGGGGGCAAAAATTAACACAAATGTACACTTAGTCGAAATATAACCTGTTAAGTTATAGACTTAGACTTCCTATTATTGTATTGTATTATACACCCCTGTTTTCCTCCTTCATGGAGCTAAAAGGCACCTCCAAAGCCATCTGATCCCACTATCTCATTTTACATTCACTTCCATTTTATGGGCCAGAAAGAGAAGATCAAATAAATTAAGTAACTTAAACCACAAAGCTAGTAAGTAGTAAAAGGAGTAGACCAGCCCAGGGAAACCTCTCCGAAGCAAGCTCCAAGCAAAAAGCTTGGCCCTATGCAGAGCTCATTTTCAGGTTAGGAATGCTGGCTTATTCCCTTCAAGGACTCTGATGACTGCATAGGGTTTGACTCCAAGGAAGGAGCCCAAGGTAGGCTTAGGTTACAAAGGGTCAGAGGTAAGGTTTAGACAGACATAGGAAGGACAGATTCTCGCACGCATGACCAGACACTATATAAATGCAATCAGTTCACTGTATAAAATGCAAAACGTGAATTGCTGAAGAGCAAGGGTTTCTTTCCTAGGGCCTAGCAGTGACCAGGTGAGCCTCACTAGTGGTATAAGCCAAACCTTGGAGGAAGAATTGGGGTGGAGAGGTAGTGCTAGGAGTTCATGCCAGGTAAGGCAAATGGTCAGAACAGGACAGTGAAGGTGAGCTGGAAGGAGAAGATTCAGTGGGGCCAGTCCACAGGAGCAATGCTGGGAGATGATGAGACTATGCAGGTCACAGGAGCTGAATCAGAATGAACCTCTGTCAGGCTGGGGAACTGGGATCTCATCTCAAAAGGAAGCCAAGTCCTTGAAGGATTTAGAATACTTCTGAGTGGTTAACAGAATAGAAAGGAAAAGCAAGAGGAGAGGCAAGGTGGTCAGTTAGAAGACTGGTGAAAATATGATTCCTGGGGAGATGGTCTGGTTATAGATTTTCAGAGGTCCATGAAGCAGGGAAGACACTGTAGTTGTGTGTGTGTGCGAGCGTGCGTGCGTGTGTGTGCGCGCGAGTGTTCGTGTGTGTGTGTGTGTACACTCATAACAAATGCACGTATATGATGGCATATGTCAATTTAAAGATGCCAATAAGCCTTTGCCTTTTGTTCTAAGACAACATTCTCATGGGTGCTTTCTTCTTTTGGAAAGATGATTGATATAGAGAATCATGAATTTTCTTTTTTTTTCCTCTGGTGCTGGGCATTGAACCCAGGGCCTTGTGCATGCTAGGCAAGCAACACTACTGAGCTGAATTCCAGCCCTTTCTGTCTCAAAATAGGCGGCCAGGCTGGTCTCCAACTTGACGTCATCCTGCCTCAGCCTCTCAAGAAGCTGGGATTCCAGGCCTGTACCACCACACCCAGCAATTAATTTTCTTTAACATTTCTGAAATCATTTGGCAATACTGTGTTGAGCCCCCAAGTCTTATTTTGAAAGATTGTTTCATTTTTGAAACCATAGGGAGATGGGGATGGTCTGGTTTAGGGCAGAAGCAGTAGGGATGGAGAGGATGGAGGCTGTGAACTGTGCCTGGGGTGGCGTGGCTTCAGTAGTCTTTGTCCAGGTGCATGTGGGAGCAATAAGGGAGGAGTCCCCGATGATGGAGAAATTTCTAGTTCAGGCAGCTGGGTGTGAGGCTGCTGATTTGGCTATGTGGAGGCGGTCCTGGGGCTCAGACTTTGTCCTCACTGTGGGTGTGGAGATTTTGGCTGAACTCAAGTGCCTGAGTGGTTCCACCTGTTGCTCCTTCCTTCCTGGCTGCCTTGAATCCATCCTTACCTCCTCAGTTCTCCCTGAGTTACTCTAGGCCCATGACCTTGTCTCTTCCCACAGGGACATCGGGGGCAATGAGACAGTGACCTTGCGCCAGACATTTGTGCCAGTGCGACCAGGCCCTCGCCAGCTCATTGCCAGTTTGGACAGCCCACAACTCTCCCAGGTGCATGGTGTCATCCAGGTGGATGTGGCCCCAGCCTCTGGGGGCAGGGATTTCTCAGATGCTAGAGGTGATAGTCGCTCAGGGGAGACCATTCCTATGGCATCTCGAGGTGGAGCTTAGCCCTGGACCAGGGACAATGAATGGGACTGAAGTCAGATGAGCAAGGACACTGCCCCAAGATGGGGGCCTCCCACAGAACAGCTCCCCAGGAGCTCAGGTGGGAAGGTTGGGGCACCTGAGGAGAGAACCAATCTTCACTTGCATTGGGTGGCACAGATGATAATAAACTTTTTTTTTAATGAAGCTGCTGTTCTGTCAGTCAGTCCATATCAGGTCAAGGAGTGTGGGAACACAGTGTGTGTAGAGGATGTGTGCCCCTGGTCCTGAGACTTGTGGCTGGCTGGTGATGGTGCCAGTTCAGCTGCCCTTGAGTAGAGCCTGCTCAGGGGTCAAGCAGCCTCCCTGACTTCCCCACTCAGGGATGCTTCTGATCAGATCTCTAGGAAGCCTTCCTTGGGCTTCCTTGGGCAGGACTGGAGTGCCCACTGAGACAGTACTACTATAGGAGAGAAGAACCTAAATTCTCTTTTTAGGCACATGTTGGAGATAGACATAGGTGGAGTATTCCCCAAGCAGCAAAATGCACCTTCTAAAACTTATTTTCAAAAATACTTATCTAAGAATTTTTACAAAAGTGATACATTTTCAGTGTTCATAATTAAGAGTATATAGAGCCGGGTCCAATGGCTGACATCTGTAATCCCAGTTACTTGGCAGGCTGTAACAGGAGGATCTCAAGTACAGGTACCTCAGTGAGATCCTTTCTCAAAATTAAAAAAAAAAAATTTTAAAAAGGGTTGGAATGTAGCTCAGAGTTAGAGTACTTGCCTAGAGTGTGTGAGACCCTGGGTTCAATCCCCAGGACTAAAAAGAAAAGAAAGAAAAATTGTAAAAAAGAAAATAATAGTAACTGGGCACCATAGCACTCACTTGTAATCCCAGCTTCTTTGGAAGCTGAGGTAGGAGAATCACAAGTTTGAGGCCAGCTTCAGAAACTTAATAAGACCCCGTCTCAAAAAAATAAATAAGCCAGGTATGGGTGCATGCCTGTAATCCCAGTGATTTAGGAGGCTGAGGCAGGAAGATTGAAGTTCAAAGCCAGTCTCAGCAAATGAAGCAAATCAGCAAGACCTGTCTCAAACAAAATATAAAAATGGCCGGGGATGTGACTCAGTGGTTAAGTGCCCCTGGATTTAATCTCTGGTATCCATAAATCAAAAGGGCTGGAGTTGTGGCTCAGTGGTAGAACACTCCTGGGTTCAATCCCCAGTATCAATCACAAAAAAAAAAAAAATAAGAAGGAAGGAAGGAAATAACCAACCACTGCTAAGAACTGTTGGTGTTGTGCTTTATGTACTGCTTCCCCCCACATAACCTACGTAGAGCATTTTCACAGTATTTAGCATTCTTTGAAAACATCATTTTACAGACTGGGTGACAGTCTTGCTTCCAGGCCACACTCCTGGTCCTCCTGAATCTCAATGGCAGCATTGAGCTGCTACCTCCTCCTCTGCTCAGGGTGCTATAGTGACTCAGGGTTCCCCTAGGTGTTTTCTCTTATCCAGCACATCAACCTACATGATCTCAGTCAGACTTATGGGGTTTTTTGTTTGTTTTGAGAGAGAGAGAGAAGGACAGTGAGAGAGAGAGAAGAATCAATTTTATTTAGTTTTTCATGTGGCTTTCATTGCTCTGACACTTCATTGTGTATGTGGTGCTGCAGTTTGAACCCGTCCTCCTCAAGCATGCCAGGCAAATGCCATAATCTCTGAACCACCGCTCCAGCCCAGACTCATGGTTTGTAGAATTTTTATTTTTTGTACCAGGAATTGAACCCTGGGTTGCTTTATCACTGAGCTACATTACCAGCCCTTTTTAAAAAAATTTTTAAAGAGAGAGAGTAAAAGAGAGAGAAAGAGAATCTATTTTAGTTTTTCATCTGGCCTTTGTTTCTCCAACCCTTAGTTGTGTATGTGGTGCTGGGGTTTGAACCCAGGTCCTAGTGCTGTAACCACTGAGCCACAGCTGCAGGCCCTCCAGCCCCCTTTTTTATTTTTTGAGACAGGGTCCTATGTATAGAATGACATCATAACCATTGAGCCACTGCTCCAGCCCCAGAGGCATGCTTTTAAATATCAATGAGATCGTGTTGATATACTCACCTCCCTCAGTGGCTCCTCACCTTGTGTAGAACAGAAGCCAGAAACCTCCTTGTGGCTCTCAGGACCCTGCAAGGATGGCCCCACTCCTCCTCCGATCTTAACCCTGTCACTCTGCTCCATCTCTCCGGTTATTTCTGGAGCCCTCTCAGCCTACTCCCTCCTCATAGCATTCCCTCTACCTGGGACACTCTTCCCCATATGCCAATATGACCAGTGCCCTCCCCTCCTTTAAGGACTTTGCTATCTTAGTAAGGCCTTTTCTGGTCATCACATTGTAGAATGCAGCCCCCTCTCCTCCTCACTACCATTTTCTCCCCCTCCAAAGCATTTATCCCCATCCAACACAATAAATATTTTAACTATGCATGCTTATTGCATCTCCCATCCCCCAACTAAAATATAAATTCCACAGGAGCAGTGATTTTTATCTGATTTGTTCTCTTCTCTCCATGAACACTGGTGCATAGATATGCTCGTTAAATATTTGCTGAGTAATAAGAATGCAGGTATTAATCTACATATAATGTCATGTAATCTCTAAAATAACCTCATAACATAGGCTGTAATGTATCATTCTCCCACTACAGATGAAAAACGTGAGGCAAAGAAGTTAGGTAGGGCTGGAGCTGTGGCTCGGTGGTTAAGGCGGTTGCCCGGCATGCCCAAGTACATGGGTTCAAACCCCAGCACCACATACACAACTAAGTGTCAGAGCAACGAAAGTCATGTGAAAAACTCAATAAAAATTGATTCTCTCTCTCTCACTGTCTTTCTCTTAAAAAAAAAAAAAAAGAAGTTAGGTAATTGGTCCATAATCATTTAGCATCCTAGAATAGGATTGGAGTCACAGCCTATGTTCTGTCTCAGACTTAAACATATCTCTTAATTCTACCCTAAATTGTTCTTCCCCTAGTTCTCCCCATCTCAGGGTTAATAATGGTCCAGTTGTTCAAACCCAAAATCTACAAGTCACACTACATTCCTCTCTTTTCTCCCCTCTAATCTTCAATCCATCAGCAAACCTTATTAACTCTACCTCCAAAATACATCTGAATCTTCATTCTTTCAATTTGTAGTGTGCCAAGCTTTCTCCCTAGGGAACTGCCATGCCTAGTGGATTTCCACATTTTTCCTGAATATTATCCAATTTCTACACAGCCAGCAATCTTCCTAAATTATAATTAAAATCTGAGTCCTTCCTGTTTAAAATCTCCAAATGCCTTTCCATTTCCCTTGGAATAATTCAATATCCTACCCTGACTTGCTGGGTCGCTGCAGACCTCTCCAATCTTTTCTACAACATGCACTCCTGGATCCCTCCGCTCCAGTTATGTAGTCCTTGAACTTCTCAAATTCTCCAGCCTTGGAGCTAAGGCTTGGTCTGTGCTCTTCCTTCTGACGAACTTCTCTTCCCTCACACCTATGGCCAGTGCTTTCCTGTTGTCCAGGTCTCAGTGTAACTGTCTCCTTGAGAAGGTCTCCCCTGACCATCCAATCTAATTAGTTTTACTGCTTCCTAATCTCTTTAGCACAGCATCCTATTTTATTTTGTGCCCTGCAGAGCACTTATTAACATTGATATGTTTATGTTTCTCTAAAACATGAGCTTTACAGAGCTGAGCTTCTCTGTCCACGTCCCAGCACCTAGAATGGGCCTAGCATATAGGTGTACGATACATGATTTTTTTTTTTTTTAGACCCAACGGCCCTTTTAAATGGAGATTAAGTGACTGGATCGGTCCATCTCCAGCTTTCTATTTGTTCTATGATTTCATTTCTTCCTCTCATTATTTGTGGTTTCACAATGGAAACGTTGATTTCTTGTTGCAAGGCTGGGTTTTGAAAATTCGACACTTACTATACAGTTTTTTTGCGATGTCAGCACCTCGGGCTGGGGGGCCAGAGGGGGTAAAATTTTAGAGAAAAAAAAAAACAACCAACCAGGACCCAAAACTCAAATTATTTGGGGGGCCTCATTGGATCAAAAAGTCTCTTTAAAAAATAAAGGCCAGGGGTTAGGGATTTAGCTCAGTGGCAGAGTGCTTGCCTAGCACATGCAAGGCCCTGAGTTTGGTCCTCAGCCCTGGAAAAACTAAAAAATTAAATAAATAAATGCCAACTCAGTGTTCACCCCCCTCAACTCCATTTAGGGAGGGGGATCGTAGAAAAAATTGAGTGGAATCAAAAAAGGAAACGCTGGATGAGAGAAATTGGGTGGGTTTGGTAGGGGAGGGTGGTTGGTTATTTCTCAAGTTATGTGGTGACGGTCCTTCGGCCACAGATTTCAAGTCCCGGGCAGTGTGAGCTGGTGGGGTGGGCAAGGCAGGTGGGCAGGGGCAGAAGACACAAGTGGTTGGCCTGGTGGCTGCTGTTTTCTCCCCACTCTCAGGATCCTTTCAAGGGTTTAGATGTTGCTGGCCTGTTTGTTTTCCTAGTGGCCAGCCTGTCTTTCTCTGAGAAATTTCAAACCTCTAAACGAACCCCAGAATCACATGTTTGTTTCTTAAAAACTTCAAAACAACAGTTCAGCAGGGCATGGTGCTGCATGCCTGTAATCTCAGCAACTCAGCAGGCTGAGGCAGAAGGATCACAAATTCAAAGCTTAGTGAGACCCTGTCTCAGAACAAAAAATAAAAAGAGCTGGGAATGTGACTCAGTGATTAAGCCCCCCTGGGCTCAGTCCCTTGTACCAAAAAAAAAAAAAAAAAAAAAAAAAATCCTTAAAATGAACACCTAAAGTTAGCATGCCTATAGATAAAGGGGAATGAGCAGGTTTATGGGTATTAATACATTTTGTTAGTTTCCAGGAAGACTGTACAGCAACACAACGGCATATATTTTCATTAAACAACTGAGAGAAAAACTACTATCATGAGACTTTGAAATTTCTAACAGTTTTGTAACTTGCCTCACCTTTGTTCTTTTGGCTTTGGTCTCCTGTATTTCTCAGAGCTCAAAAAAACTTGAAGCCCTCTAAAAGGGAAAATACTGAGCACAAAATCTCTCTCCACCCAGCTAGAAGGAAAGAAACACGTTGTGCTCCTACTGTGAGTAATGCTCAAACAAGGTGCTGTAGGGAAATATCTCCTTTAGTCCTCTGGGTGTGCATTAGAATCCTTGTCTTCAAGACTTAACCCAGTAGGGCTTTTAGCCTTCAGTTTCCTTCCTCTAGAACATAGGTCCCACAAGGACAGAGATCTCTCTCCTTAATCCATAACAGAGTCACAAACCATGGCACATGGTGGTGCTCAAAATTTGTCAACTGAGTAGAAGATGAATTAAACTGAGGATGATAGGGAGTCTGGAAGCTTGGGGAAGCAGCAGAAGATTGTGTTACAGCATTTGTGGGGAGAATGGAAAGTGGATGACTAGAGCCAGGTGTGGTAGTGCACACCTGTAAACCCAGCAGCTTGGGAGGCTGAGACAGGATTGCAGGTTTGAGGACAGCCTTTGTAACTTAGCAAGACCCTGTCTCAAAATAAAAAAAAGCTGGGGATGTAGCTCAGTGGTCCAGTACCCCCAGCACATACACAGACAAGCTAAGCCCTTAGGGGAGCTGTAATTAACATCAGAGCAGAGCTTATACTGGGATTATCCCTTAGAAAACTATGCCAGAGGGGCTGGAGTGGTTGCTCAGTGGTTATGGCTCTTGCCTGGCATGCACTAGGACCCAGTTTTGAACCCCAGGACCACATACGCAACTAAATGTTGGAGCAACAAAACCCAAATGAAAAACTAAATGAAATTGATTCTCTTTCACTGTCCCTTTCTCTCTAAAAAAAGAAAGAAAATAAAGCTATGCCAGAGCAATCTATTTTATGCCACTTATATTTATGTATGTGATTATTTCCTTTTATCACCCCTGTACAAGAGAACAAAAAATTTTTCTTCAATTAAGAAATGTTTTTAGGGCTGGAGCGGTGGCTCAGTGTTTACGGTGCTTGTGTACCACGTGTGAAACTATGTGAAAAACTCAATAAAAATTGATTCTCGTGCTCGCTTCGGCAGCACATATACTAAAATTGGAACGATACAGAGAAGATTAGCATGGCCCCTGTGCAAGGATGACACGCAAATTCGTGAAGCGTTCCATATTTTTTTGTGGGAAGGGGAAGGGAAGGATCAGGGTGGGTAATTGGGGGAGCACTCCTGGGGTAATTGTAATATCCAGAATCTATACACATTTTATATTATTTTGTTAAAAACTTATATGGTTGTTCAAAAATAAAAAAATTTTAAATTGATTCTCTCTCTCTCATTGTCCTTCTCTCTCTAAAAAAAAAAAAAAAAAAAAAGAAAGAAAGAAAAAAGAAACGTTTTTTAGTCTTGTTTCTAAGAAATCCTCTTAGTTGGTGGCCTGGGGCAGTGACTAGGTATCACTGTCTTTGAATTTTTTTTTTCTTTTTTGTCCTGGGGATTGAATGCAGATGCGCTTAATCACTGAGCCACATCCACAATATTTTTTATATTTTATTTTGAGACAGGGTCTCACTAAGTTGCTTAGGGCCTTGCCAAGTTGCTAAGGCTGGCTTTGAACTTGCAATCCTCCTGCCTTAGTCTCCCAAGTTGCTGGGATTACAGGCATGTGCCACAGTGTCAAGGCTGTCTTTGAACCCTGGAGAGCTATCTTGGTTTTCATGAGATTCTAGTACACAAAACTGATTACGAGGGAGTTGGTAGATTCCTTACAAAGAGGCCTAGGGCTTCCTGAATGTGAAAAACAAATATTCTCCTTCCCTTCTTTTGCCTCAAGATTTCAGACTGGGAAGACTGTGGAATATGATAGCTTCAGCTGAGCCCCAACAGCAGTCAGGGGACCATCTTAAGCTTTGGGAACCAGAGTGAAGAGTAACACAAAACCTTGTGCTTATCTTCTTGATTGCCAGTTACTTTTATTTTGTTTTTTTTAAGAGTTTTTGTTTTTGTTTTTAAAGAGAGAAGACAGTGAGAGAGACAGAGAAAGAGAGAAACAACTTTATTTAGTTTTTCACATGGCCTTGGTTGCTCCAACACTTAGTTGTGTAAGAGGTGCTGAGGTTTGAACCCGGGTCCTCGTGCTTGCCAGGCAAGCCCCAAAACCACTGAGCCACCACTCCAGCCCAATTTTATATAAATCTAAAAGAGATTACTATCAACAGCTTTAGTTTGGAGTACACCAGCTTGGTAAAGTGTCTTTCCAAGCTTTACATTTTAAGAGACTTGTCTACTAGAGGAACATGAATGCATTTAATATGTAAGGAAGCCAGTGATGGTTAGCATCACAATTACACCAATGTCACTAAATTAAGTTTAACTTTTAAAGTGAAGTTTAGGAGGATGGAGTGGTGGCTCAGTGGTTTCGGGGCTTGCCTAGAAAGCACAAGGACCCGGGTTCAAACCCCAGCACCATGTACACAACTAAGTGTTGGAGCAACTAAGGCCATGTGAAAAACTAAATAAAGTTGTTTCTCTCTTTCTCTCTCTCACTGTCCCTCTCTCTTAAAAAAAAATAATAAAGTGAAGTTTAGAGGGGCTGGATTGGTGGCTCAGCGGTTATTGCACTTTCTTGGCATGTACAAGTACACAAGATAAAAGCCCAGCACCACGTACCCAACGAAGTCTCAGAGCAATGAAAGCCATGTGAAAAAACTAAATAAAAATTGATTCTCTCTGTCTCTCTCTTTCACTGTCCCCTCTTTCTTAAAAAAAAAAAAAAGTAAAGTTTAGAATCCATAGTGTACAGTAACAATAATCATAGGTCTGCATGGGTTAGCAGTCCTAGCAAAAATCAAAACAAATCTTTAAATCTTATACATTTAGGAAACAGTGTTAATTGTCAGAGATAGACTTAGTCCAGGCAGAGATAAGAAAAGTTCTTTAAATGGAAGTGTAAGTAACCCTTCTATGGTTAGATACAGTATGTAAAAGAGAGCATATATTTTTATCTTGTCAGTAAATTTACATAAACTTTTGTTTTATAAACTTTTATATAATACTTAGGCAAGGTTCAGGCAAGTGTAGTTCTCAGATGTATACATATCTCTGGCTCTATACATTTTAAGGTATCAACCATATTGTAGTAACCCAAAATGACAGTTGTTATTTAACCAGTTATGAAGTAATCCTTTAAAAGACTTTTTTTTTTTTTTAAAGAGAGAGGGACAGTGAGAGAGAGAGAAAGAGAGAAACAACTTTATTTAGTTTTTCACATGGCCTTAGTTGCTCCAACACTCAGTTGTGTATGTGGTGCTGGGGTTTGAACCCGGGTCCTCGTGCTTGCCAGGCAAGCGCCAAAACCGCTGAGCCACCGCTCCAGCCCCTAAAAGACTTTTAAAACTGATGTAAATCCTAATTTTTAAGACTTAGCTTTCCTTAGTAATAAAACCTAACAGGCACAAGAAAATTACCTAAACAGCAGATCAGTGGGTTTTTATTTTTTGTTTGTTTTTTCAAGAAAGAGGGAGAGAGAATCAAATTTATTATTACTTTTTTCATCTGGCCTTTGTTTCTCCAATATTTGGTGCTGGTGTTTGTACCTGGGTCTTCGTGCATGCTAGGCAAGCACTCCAACCACTGAGCCACTACTCCAACCCCAGCAGATCAGTGTTTTAAGAAACCCTTGTTGGGGCTAGAGCAGTGGCTTAGTGATTACTGTGCTTGCCTGTGCATGAGCAAGGAAGTGGGTTGGAATCCCAGCAACATGTACACAACAAAGTGTGTCGGAGCAACGAAAGCCACAAGAAAAACTAAATAAAAATTGATTCTTTCATTGTCTCTCTTTCTCTTAAAAAAAGAGAAACCCTTGTTTCCTTAACATACAGAGAATTAGATTTTGATTTATGGCCATATATTAATATTTGACCTTAAGAGAAACCTTGAATAACTTCAGCTGTTAATTACAGCTAACTTAATCACACATAAACTCTGAGATTTATTTTCCACAAGCCCTTTGCAATTTACTTAGACACTTTATAATTTGTTTACTTCATCATGCATACTTTTTCCATACTTTGTTTTATCTCTTTAGTTGCTGACTCTTTTCTTTTTTAGGAGAGAGGGACGGTGAGAGAGAGAATGAATGAATTTTATTTAGTTTTTTCATGTAGACTTTGTTGCTCCAACACTTTGTGGGGTACATGATTCTGGTGTTCAAACCCAGGTCTTCGTGTGTGCCAGGCAAGAGCCATAACTGCTGAGCCACTGCTCCAGCCCTGCTGACCCTTTCTTAAAGTCATATTTTGAAACAATCCTAAAGTTTCGGAATTTATTCTTTAGTTACTCCTTTTAGTAAGATCAAATACTTTATCTCTAGTACTTTATTTGAAATACAGCTGAAACATTTTGTACTCTTTGCTTATTGAACTATACCTGTTAGAATTTTTTTTTCAGGGCTGAGGACCCAACTTGGGGCTTTTTGCATGCTAGCACTCTGCCACTGAACTAAATCCCCAACCCCTACCTGTTAGAATTTTAACTCTTAGTAACCTTGTTCGAAGTGAAGACCCAGAAACACATCAATCTTAAACTTCTTTTTTCATTTACCAATTCACAAAAGCATATTTAAGACACTGGAGCAGTCAGTGGCTTGGAGGTTACGGTGTTTGCCTGGCATGTGCTAGTAGGTGAGCTCAAACCCCAGCCCTGCATACGCAACAAAGTATCCAAGGAATGAAAGTCACATGAAAAACTAAATAAAAATTGCTTCTCTCTTTTTTTTCTCTCTCTCCCCTTTCTAAAAAAAAAACAAAAAAAGCACATTTAATAAACCCAAATATATGTCACCTTATAGAATTCAGGAATCCAAAAGCACTTGAATTTATATTTATAAATTTATATTTTAGCATTTTAACTTTGTCAATTAATCAGATGTTTTCCTTTAACAAACACATTTAGGAATATTAATTCCTCTTATGAAAAGCAAGATTTCAGGCAGGCATAGTTAACAGTGTAAGTCATCTCTTCCCTATTAAAAAAAAAGCCTAGAAATGGAAATTATATTTTAAACATTCATAGAAACCAATGTTTTTATTGGCTAGCCACCTAGAAAAACAAGAAGGTTAATAATTTTAAAGACATCTTTTATCTTTACCAATTTTTATCAATCCTTTTTGTTAAAATTTTATTTAAGGCGCTGGAGCGGTGGCTCAGTGGTTTCGGCACTTGCCTGGTAAGCATGAGGACCCGGGTTCAAACCCCAGCACCACGTACACAACTAAGTGTTGGAGAACTAAGGCCATGTGAAAAACTAAAGTTTTCTCTCTCTTTCTCTCTCTCACTGTCCCTCTCTCTCTTAAAAAAAAAAAAACTTTATTTAAGGGGCTGGAGCAGTGGCTCAGCTTGCCTGGCATATGTTAGAGCGTGGGTTCGAACCCCAGCACCATGTATGCAACAAAGTATCAGAGCAACGAAAACCAGATGAAAAACAAAATAAAATTATTTCTCTCTCTTTAAAAAAAAACAACTTTGAGTCACGTGAGCTAAAAACAGGTATTTGGATCCATTAAATTTATGAGTATTCATTTTTATAAGCCAATTGGTGTGTATACAACATAAAAGAGATAATATCTTTGTTAAATTTAACCCTTTAGAAATTAAAATAGAGCTGATTATAGATTTTTATATTATGATCCAAAAATAGGGCAAGCCCATACAGTTGGAAATGTTAAGTATGGTCTGACAATCACGAAAGACACTGAAATCAACAGTTTCAGGTGGCCACTTTTCCTCCATGGAGGTCAGAATCACCCTCACCATTACCAAATTTTTTTTCTTTCTTAGGACTCCATAAAAGGAGATCTGTTTTCCAATGTATATGAGAGTTAACTCTTGAGAGATTGGCCTTTGAATAAAAGCAGGAAAGAAAAAAAATCAGAGGACTAAAAAACCAAAGCTTTCATTGATAAAATAAGACTAACTGGAACAAACATTGATTTAGGTGCCAGGATTAAGTGTGAATTTAGTACAAAAACCAGGAGCTCAAACAAGAGGATTTTAAATTTTTTTATTTTTTAGAATGAGGGAGAGAGAGAGAGAGAATCAACTTTATTTTTTTCATTTGTGTTTTGTTTTTCTGACACAGTTGTATATGTGGTGCTGGGGTCTGAACCCAGGTCCTTGTGCATGACAGGCAAGTACTGTAACCACTGAGCCACCACTCCAACTCTAGGATAATTTTTTTTTTTAAAGAGAGAGAAAAAAAGAGAATCAATTTTATTTAATTTTTCATGTGGCTTTCATTGCCCTGACACTTCATGTGTATGTGGTGCTGGTTTTCAAACCCATATGCTTGCACATGCCAGGCAAGTGTCATAACTGCTAAGCCACTGCTCCAGCCCAAGACAAAGGTTAAAAAAAAAAAAACAAACCAACAATAAAAATGACACAGCCACAATTACTCTAGAGAAGAAACACACAAAACAGATTAGACCAGAGCACTCTTAGATCAGATCAGAGTCAGCCCAGATCTTTTAAGAATATGGATACCAGGGCTGGAGCAGTGGCTCAGTGGTTACAGTGCTTGCCTGTCATGCATGAGGACTCGGGTTCGAACTCCAGCAAGACCACATGAAAAACTAAATAAAATTGATTCTCTCTTACCGTCCCTCTATTTACCAAAAAAAAAAAAAAAAAAAAAAAAAAGGCGGTACCTATGAAGTCCTCAGAAAAAGGATTTCTGAGAAAAAGAGAACTTGTACATTTGGGATCTTTTTACCTTCATCCCCGCCCCTATTTTGGACAGTGAAAGCTACACAGACTGTGTGTGGGGTGGGGGTAGTAGAAGCCCCTGCAGCTGGCTGAGAGTTTTCTCCTCTCTATTGGCATTTTCCCAGAATTAGAAGTTAGGGAGTTTGGTCTTCCTAAAATTTGAGACAGAATACTGAGATTTCTTTACAGAGGAGTTTTAAGTCTGAGTGAAAAAACAGTACTTTATTTTTTTTTCCTTTTGCAAAACCAGTTTCTTTACAGTTAATGCTTCCCTCCAGAGACCATTGTTTTATTTCCCCAGCTGACAATCAGGTCAGGTTTGGATCCTGGAAATTATCAGGCATTTCTTTCCCTTTTGAGAACCAAGCTAAGCTGAAAAATGGTATTCAAATTTATACTTTTTTTTACTGGCGATCAGAATTCTTATCAGAGGGCTGGAGTGGTGGCTCAGCTTTTAAAGTGCTTGTCTAGCATGAGCAAGGCTCTGGGTTCAAACCCCAGAACCACG
The DNA here is from genome assembly GCA_004027875.1 of Aplodontia rufa. Taxonomy (NCBI): domain Eukaryota; kingdom Metazoa; phylum Chordata; class Mammalia; order Rodentia; family Aplodontiidae; genus Aplodontia; species Aplodontia rufa. The sequence goes on from PVKS010000481.1 coordinate 108,946, forward strand.
TACACAACTAAATGTCCAAGAAACGAAGGCCAGATGAAAAAATAAATAAAATTGGTTTTCTCTTTCTCTCACTCTTCCTCTCTCTTTAAAAAAAAAAAAAGAAGAATTCTTGTCATTCTTATTAGAAAGTTTGTATTGAGGCCAGACCTAGCAGCAGAAGAAAATGAGGCATTTTTGAGTTTCTGGGATCAAATTTGAGAACAAGAAAAGAGAAGCTGTCCCAGTGCTAGCTGTGAACATTTCTCTCACAGGCCAATGGCAAACCTGGCTTCAGGTGTGAGGATGAAGCTCCCAAATCAGAAGAGAAAAAGACAGACCTCAAACACCTGCACGTAAGGGCTGCTGTCCTATTGAAGTGGTAAGGGGGGTACCAATCCCTTACTTATTCTAAGCCTCAAGTAGGCAAACAGAGGCATCCCCTGACCTTCCTGACATCTCAAACCACCCAATGTAACTGCTCCTTAGTTGGCATGGTGCCCTAAGTCCCTGAGTGGCCATAACTCAAGAACATGGAGGTGACACCATGAATGACCCTCTGGTATTTGCCCTCAATGCCATGGTGAATTCACCATCTTTTGTAACCTATACTTAACTATAACCCCGTGGCAGAGCATGCTTCCCCAGTCCTAGCATCCCTTTTGAGTGGTTGTGGGCCAGATTCCTAATAGGATGTCTCGCAATAGAAAAGCAGCCTCTAGTAGAAGAATGCATTGCTCTTCTCCATAGCCTGGACTGAAGGGTTAAAGGCTGGAAACAAAGCGCTTACTCTCTGAATTGCTGTGAGCCAAGTGAACCTTCAGAGGGCAGAAAGGACATCCAGTGGTCACTGAGAACTTAAAAGTCCTTTTCTTGGAGAAATTTAAGAAAGCCAAAGTTCCCATGGGTGTTGAGACAGACTGTGATTGGGAAGTCCCGTCTTTTTGTCTCTTTCCTATAGCCAAAGCAGGTAAGGAGGCATGTAGGAGCACAGATGCAACAATGGGGAGAATTTCTACATATCTGTAAAGTCTCACTATGTGAACAGAGGAGATTTAAGCCCTTTTTAAATAAACCACTCCCTAAAAAATGTTCCACTCTTAACAGCTAGAGTTTGAGAGTGAGGGAAAGAGGTACTCGGGAAGAACAAGCAGACAGGAAAGTATTTCTGGAGGTGTGGGGTGCTGGGGCTTTCACACAGTATTGCCCAATCAACTGATCATTATAGGATACCCACAGGGCTGTCAGGAGATGAGGTCTGGGGAGAAGCCTTTGAGATCCACCAGGGAGTAGTTCCGGTCAGAATCTTGCAGTTGCTTCCCTCCTTTACTCAACTCCTTGCAGCTAAGGTTAACCAGGATCAGGGAGCCACTGTCTACTGATGCCAGCCACGCTCCAAGCCAGGATAGAAAAGTAGGAAATGAACTCTACAGAGCCCAATGTTCCTAAGAGGAAGGGGGTCAGGAACTGTAAAAAGCCATGCAACCTGTCACCTGAGATTAAGACTGGCATCCATGTTAATCACACTTAAGTGACTGTCAGGTGCCCAGAATTGTCCTTCAGAAAGAAATAAAAAGATGCAAAGTGCAGAGAAACACTTAACTCATTAGGTTGGTCTTATCTTTTCATCTCTTATCTTGTGCCCCACACTGGGTGCCAATCATTATGCTGTGTTGATATAGGGGCCAGGTTCTTGCTCTACAGAGTTGAAGATGGATCATTGAAGAATGATCACCAAGGCAAGTGTTGCTACCTCAGGCGTCCCTGAGGGCGGGCGGGATGGCTCAGATCAGTCAAACCGTCCCCCGGGGCGAACAGGAGGGTGAGTGCTGCAACCCAAGTCTGGATCCCCCTCGTTGGAGACCCCCTCCGTCTTGGACGGGGAAATGAGTCAGTCACACAGAGTTGGTGGCAGCTCAAAATACATTTATTACCAAGGCACTTGGGTTTTTATAGGGAGGGGAGACAGCCAAGGAACCAATGGTGAAGCGGCACATCGGCTTATCCCAGCCAATGAGGGACTGTCATGTTGGTGCTGTAGTTTAAAGAGGTACAGAAAGAAAGAGGAAGCAGCCCTCAAGCGCATGCTTTTTTCGCTCTCTTTTGCTCAGAGCGCGAAAGAGGAAGCTTAAGAGGAAAAGATGAAGTGTCATGACGTCTGGCGCAGCGTTTGTCTTTTGCACAGTGCCCAACAGGCAAGCATAGCAAGCAGTTTTATTTAGGAATGTAAAGCAAGCAATGAGAATAAACAGGCTTATCTAAGAAAAGGATACAGACAGCAGACTTCTCCCCAAGGGGAGAAGAGAGCCTTGGAGCTGAGGGCCCACTTCCTAACATGGAGTCTGTCCTTTAATTCCGTCCAGAGGACCCTTCCCCCTTCGCCACTTTTCATAGGTCTTCTCTAGGTACAGCTCAAAGGAGGCAGGCACACTACCAATAGGTTAGGAAAGTGGACATATGCTCACAAGTTTAATGTCTATGACCTTGGGCCCAGACACTGAACCAGAGCATGCCTGGCCTTGACTAACCATGGGAAAACTGGTTCCCAGCATTGACTCCAAAGTACAACAAGAAAACATAACATACCCCCAAAAAAGTCTTGCTGAGAGAGCCTAAGCACTTTTATTTAGCAGATGTCTGTTTCTGAGCCACCATCAGCCAATTTCCTTCTTATCAACCATTATCATTCCATCTACACTGACTGCCTGACTTTGTTTCCCTACCTCATGGGGATATAGCTCAGAGGTTAAGCAACCCTGGGTTCAATCCCTGATACCCACCAAAAATATTGAAAAAAAAGTCTGCACTAAACATGTATATACTTTCTTTCTTTTCATTATTCCTAAACAATACAGCATAACAACTACTTATGTGGCATTTACATTGTCTAAGATATTCTAAGTAATTTAGAAATAATTTAAACCATACAAGAGAATGTATGGTAATATACAAATACTAAGAAATTTTATATAAGGGACTTGAACATCTATAGATTTTGCTATCCATAGGAGTCTCAGAACTAGTAACCAGCAGAAACCAAAGAATGACAACAGTAAATGTGTACATGGCACTTACTAGGAGCCAGACTCTGAGATTCCAAGCTCTATGTTTATTAATTCATTTAATCGTTATGACAACCATATGAAATAAATTCTGCATGATATAAACCAATCTTATCATGTATGGTGGTGGAGGGATGTACAGATGCTGAGAAGCCCAGAGTACAGTGAATTCTGCCTGAGATGATCCAGAAGGGCTTCATGAAAGTCATTATCAGATGACTCAAGAAAGATGAGAAGTCAAGTTCAAGAGATAAAGCACGAGGAATCAGCATGTGCAAAGCACAGAAAGGTGAGACAACACAGTATATTTGGAAAATGCAAACAATATGGTGAGTGCAAAGTGGAAAGGGGTAAGCACGAAGAAGTAAGCTTGGGATGGGTCATTACAAATTCTTTTGCCAGGCTGGGGGTATTGCTCAGTGGTAGAAATCCTGCCTAGCATGTGTGAGGCCCTGAGTTTGACCTCCTGCTACACACTCACTCACTCACACTCACACACACACACACACACAATCTTTTGTCATATTTTAAGGGTTTAGACTTCCTTCTGAAAGTGAGGGGGATTATAGTTCAGGGTGATATGCAATTTTGTATTTCCACAGAAAGCAATATAGAAGGGGCTGGAGCGATGGCTCAGCGGTTATGGCGCTTGCCCAGCATGTGCAAGTACATGGATTCAAACACCAGCACCCACAAATACAACTAAGTGTCTGAGCAATGAAGGCCATGTGAAAAATTCAATAAAAATTGATTCTCTCTCTCTCCCTCTCTGTCTCTCTGTGTCCTCTCTTTAAAAAAAAAAAAGAAAAAGAAAAAAGAAAGCAACATAGAAAAAATTGGGAGGAGGGGCTGGAGCAGTGGCTCGGTGGTTACAGCACTTGCCCAGCATGCGCAAGTACAGGGGTTCAAACCCCAGCACCACGTATTCAACTAAGTATCAGAGCAATGTAAGCCATGGGAAAAACTCAATAAAAATTGATTCTCTCTCTCTCTCTCTGTGTCTGTCTTTTACTGTCCTCTTTCTAAAAAAAATTTGTTTTGGAGAAAAAAAAGAAATTGAAGGGGTTGATATAAAAGTGAAGTAGAGTCCTTTCAGGGTTAAAGTCAGGAGAAACTGAACTAGAATAGAGGAAGTAAGAATGAATGAAGGAGGAGGATCGATTCAAAGGTTATATAGGAAATAGAACTGATTAGATTTGGTGATGAATTAGATTTGAAAAGGAGGAAGAATAGAGTTAAGGGTGGTGGCCTGGGTTTCTATCTATTTATATATATATATATATATTTCTTTTCTTTGGTACTGGTGATTGAACCCAGAGGCACTTTATTTATTTTTTGAGACAGGATCTCTCTAAGTTGCTTAGGGTCTCACTATGTTAGTGAGGCTGGCTTTAAACGTGCAATCCTCCTGCCTCAGCCTCCTAAGCTGCTAGGATTACAGGTGTGTGCCACACTGTACCTAGTGGAGACCTGGGTTTCTGACTCATGGTACTATGAATAGAGGTGTACTGCACAACATTACAGGACTAAGAAGAACAGATCATAAAAGGGAAGCTAACGTTTTCCAGTCTGTCACATAAGAAACCTGTTTCTTTTTTCTTTTCTTTTTTTCAGGGCTGAGGATGGAACTCGGGGCCTTGCTCGTGCTATGCAAGCACTCTGCCACTGAGCTAAATCCCCAACCCCTGAAACTTGCAAGTCCTTACTCCCATCCTCACAAGAAGGAAAAAGCTGGGGCTGGAGTGGTGGCTCAGTGGTTACAGTGCTTACCTGGCATGTGTGAGGATGTGGATTTGAACCCCAGTACCATGTACACAATGAAGTGTTGGAGCAATGAAAGCCATATGAAAAATTAAATAAAACTGATTCTTTTGTTCTCTTTCTCTTAAAAAAAAAACAAGGAAAAAGCTGAACAAACTGAAAACCAAGAACTCTTCTTAGATCTATCAGAGAACCATAGGCACAAAGCAAACTGCTGTCTGCAAAGTAGAGATAAACAGGTAGATATAGAGAATCACAATTTACCAGCAGCTCAGGAGCAGAAACTTCTATGGAAACCAGTACCAGGGTTGGAAAACTTCAACTGTAATTGACAAATAGCTGGAGGCTCAGAGCCCACAAAATTGAAAATTAAAAATGCCAGGGGGTCCTCTTCTTAACAAAGTCTCCATACTTTTATGAACTTTACCCCAAAGAGCCTTACCAGGTTTTCACAGTGAAGACTGGAGAAAACTTCCACTGGACTTCTGGCAAGAGGAAAGAAAACGTGGCCTTTAAAATTTTTTTCACATTTTATTTTGAGACAGGGTCTCAGTAAATTAGGAGACTGACCTCAAGAACTTTCAAAACTCCTTCCTCAGCCTCCCAAGTCACTGGGATTATAGGCATGTGTCAACTGCATCTGGCCAAAAAATGGTCATTTTTGAAGTACATTTGGAGCCTTTTTAGCAAGACCTGTCCACAAAAGAAACTAAATCTGAATAACTCAGGTCATTAAGAGAGCCCAATGATCTGGGAAAAGGGAAATCTCCACTCCATCCTCCTAGACGTTCACATGAGGAAGGGAAATACACACTCTAGCCTGTTCTAGCTTTCATATTTTACCTGTGTATGGAGGTGGGAGGTGGAGGGTATCAGGGACTGACAAGCACTTGCCAAAGTCACAGCTTCAGATACTGGCTCTAAGAAACTGAGACCTAATTGTAGGATTCTAGAATGTTTCCTCCCGCTTCCATACTCTACCACCAATAGAGCTCTTGCATAATAACAGGGGAATCTGAAAGAACTGCACACCTTGGACCTTATTTAACAAGTATCTTGGGAATACCAAAGACAACAGGGGAGTCAATAATAAGGATACCGGAGAAAATTTTAGCAAGTAACATCCACAACTAACAATAAACACAGTCTAACCCCTAGGCAGATAAACATAAAACACGTGACTTTCCACAAATAACAAACAAAAAACAACTCAGCAGACTAAAATACAAACACCACCACCACCAGTTTAAAGAGGCACAGCAAACATCAGAACCAGACTCAGATACGGTAGAGATACTGGAATTATCAGACCAGAAATTTAAAACTATGGTCAACATATATGGTTCTAATGGAAAAAGTGAACAGCTTCCAAGAACAGATGGGTAAACAGAGAAATGGAAATTCTAAAGAACCAAAAGGACATGCGAGAAATAACAAACTGTAACAGAAATGAAAAATGCCTTTGACGGGCTCTTTAATAGACTGGACACAGCTGAGGAAAGGATCAGTGAGCTTAAAGAAATGTTAATAGAATTTCTAAAGCTCAAATGCAGAGGAAGAACAACAACAACAACAAAAAAACCAGAATATCCAAGAACTCTGGGATCATTACAAAAGGTATGGCATACACATAATGAGAAAAGCAGGTAGAGACCAGAAAGAATGTTTGAAGCCATTTATTTGACTATTTCCCAAACTTAATGATAGATACCAAAAATAGATTCAGGAAGCTCAGAGAGCAGCAACCAGGATAAAGAATACCACCACCATCTAGGCATGTCATATCCAAACTGCAGAAAATCAAAGGAAAAAAAAAGGGAAAGACACAGGGAGTAGGGGGTGGGAATAAGCTGGGGAAATTTATCTATAGAAGAGTAAGGATAAGGATTACATTGGACTTCTTCAATTCAGAAACCATGAAAGCAAAAAAAGGAGTGAAATATTTGAAGTGTCAAAGGAAAAAAGCTTACTAACCTTGAGTTCTGTATCCAAAAAACTATCCTTTAAAATGAAGAAGACCGGGCTGGAGCGGTGGCTCAGCAGTTATGGTGCTTGCCTGGCATGTGCAAGGATGCAGGTTTGAACACCAGCACCATGTTCACAACGAAGAGTTGGAGCAATGAAAACCTAAATAAAATTATTTCGCTCTCTTTCTCACTATCCCTTTCTTAAAAAAAAAAAAGACGACAACTTTCTCAAACAAAAGTCGAGGAAATTTATTACCATTAGACTTGTCTTACAAGACATATTAGAACAAATTCATTAGAATGAAAATTATATCGGTCAGAAATTCAAATCTACATAAGGAAGAACATTAGGGAAGGAATAAGTGAAGGAAAAATGAGGACTAGAGTTTCACATGTCCAATTTGCAGTAGTTGGGAGTAGGTGCCCCATGGGTGTCCCATGTGTGACTAAGCTCAAAGACTAATTAATGGAAGTGGAGACAAGAATGTGGGAGCCATTGTAACTGGGAATGGAAGATACAGTTCAAACAATGGGCATTTTTAATAAATCTTGGTATGGTGGTCAAGCTAATTCAGTTAACAGAGAATGTAGGTAGAGTGCCAGTTCTGTGCTTGGAGATGAAAATAAGGAGAGATACCAGGAAGAACAAGGAGACAGACGTGTAAAATGATCAATTCATTAAGAAATTGACTCAAGTGTTAAGCAGAAAGTTGAAAAATGAAACTATTTTTTTATTTTATTTTATAACTAGATACAGAAAAAAAAAAAACCAAACAGAAAAGCATGAAAAATTACCTATATCCCTACCATCCAGAAAAAAAGAAAGGGGTTGGGGATTTAGCTCAGTGGCAGAGCGCATGCTAGGCAAGCGCAAGGTACCGAGTTAGAGCCTCAGCCCTGAAAACAAACGAACAAACAAGCCAGAAAAAAGACAAGCTAACAATCTGACACTTCCCTCCAAAATTCTTAGTTAACTTTTGCAGAACTGGGGGTTAAATCCAGGGCGCTCTATCACTGCCCTACATGCTTGGTCCCTTTTATTTTGAGATAGGGTCTCACTAATTGCCCTTGCTCGCTGACCTCAAACTTGCAATCACACAGCCTTAGCCTCCACAGCAGCTGGGATCACAGACCTACGCCACAGCGCCCAGCTCGTTTTATTTTTTTATTTTAATAAAGAGAAGGACTGTCTGGGCCCATCCGGCAGGAACCGGACCGCTCTCATTCAACGGTGAACTGAGATTAAAACAGACTCACTGGTCTCGAGTTCTCCAAGCACTTTATTTCTCCCTTTACCGCCGCAAACGGCCTCCAAGCGCTTCCCACCTTCCCTCTCTTAGAGGCAAGGCCCTGAAAACATCCTTTTTAGAGTCAAGGCTATTCCAATTTTGAGTCCCCGTTTCTACTGCTGTACTAGAGTCCGTATTTCTGGGGCTGGGGCTACTACCTGGATCTTCTACCGCCGCTGATGTCTCCGCCATTTCTGCTGCTGCAGTTTCTTCTTCGCTGCTTCACTGCTTCTGCTGCTTCTCCCATCTATGCTTCTATGCTTCTCCTATGCTTCTAACCTGACTAGTCGCTACTCTCTTTATCCATTACAACAACTTATCCATTACAACAACCAATAGGGGTACAGTGCAAACACGTTTATCTAATTGTAACAATGAGTGGCCTAATGGTTTAGTCATGCGGTCAGGCATTACATCACTAAGGAAGATACAAACCGGCTGGGACAGAGTTGTTTACCACCAAATCTTTTACAAGCCAGCTGGGCCTCATGTTGGGGTCCGGTCTCCAACAAAGGACAGTAAGAGAGAGAGAATCCATTTTTATTGAGTTTTTCCCATGGCTTTCGTTGCTCTGACACTTAGTTGTGTACATGGGTTGCTGGGGTTTGAACCAGTGTACCTGCGCATGCCAGGCAAGCGCTGTAACCACCGAGCCACCGCTCCAGCCCCTCGTTTTTTTATTAAAGAGAGGGGGACAGTGAGAGAGACAGAGAGAGAAACAACTTTAGTTTTTCACACCACCTCAGTTGATCCAACACTTAGTAGTGTACGTGGTGCTGGGGTTTGAACCCGGGTCCTCGCACTTACCAGGCAAGCGCCGAAACCGCTGAGCCACCGCTCCAGGCCCCTCGTTTTATTTTTTAAAGGCGAGCGCCCTCTTTTGTTTGGCCCAATTCTGACCAGAAGCTTGAAGCCTGGGGAAGGTTTCGCAGGCGCTGGTTGGGGACTGGATTTAAGGGATTGTCACTTCAACGGACCAAGAGGTTGGACAGAGAAGATAGCACGACCTCCGCTTTACAGACTAGGAAGTCGGGCCTTAAGAAGTGACACGACTTCTCAGTAGGTTCCATAAAGAAAAGCAGCCAAGGGGCGGAGCCTGAGAAGCTCCGGACCCGAGGGGGCGCGGCCTTAGGACGCGACGTAACTCTTCTCTCAGGCTCTCATTGGTTCTTTCTTACCACCCTTTTCCGGGGCAAGGGAAACAAGTCGCGGAGCCGGAAGTGAGGTACCTTTGAGTTCCAGACAGTGGTGGCGTTTAAAGTTGAAGAATCCTGGTACCATTGGAGGCGGCCTGCTTCTCCGTTCAGTCTCCAGCCCGAGCTAGGAGAAGTTCCCAGAATTCTGGTGGCCTACAGAAGGGAACTGAGTCAGATCGCGACGCAACCGGTTCACCACGAAAGAACCGAACCACTGAGGGCCCTCGGAAACCCCGCCCCTAGGAGAGGTCGGGAAGCCTCTCCTAGGTGGAAGAAGCCTGAAAGAACAGCCCTGGGGCGGAGGCACCAGTCATGGCCACGCCTCCAGGGGCCGGTCCCGCCACTTTGCGCTTCGCGGCGGCAGCTTGCTGGCAAGTTGTGCGTGGACGCTGCGTGGAGCACTTTCCGAGAGTACTAGAGTTTTTGCGATCCCTACGCGCTGCTGCTCCGGGCTTGGTTCGCTACCGGCACCATGAACGCCTGTGTATGGGCCTAAAGGCCAAGGTATTGGAGCTAGGAGAACCTGAAAAGGGGCGGGATGCGAGGACCTAAGGAGGGTCGAAGGTTGAGGGTGAAACCGGTTGGAAAAGGGTAACTAACCCCGAAGTAGGGATTCTGAGCTCAGTACCGTACAGGTGGTGGTGGAGCTGATCCTTCACGGCCGGCCTTGGGCCCAGGTACTGGATGCCCTGAATCACCACTTCCCAGAGTCTGGACCTGTAGTGCGGGATCCTAAAGCTGTGAGTAAATTTCTGAACAAACCCTAACCCCAGTTGCACTTGCGTACCCTGCCTCTGGATCCTGGCATCCCCAACTTTTTTTCCTTTCATATCAACAGACAAAGCAGGATCTGAGGAAGATTTTGGAGGCAGAAGAGTCTTTTTGCCAGCAGGTGAAGCAGCTGTCAGAGGCCCCTGTAGATTTGGCTTCAGAGCTTCAGGTGAGACTGGCTAGTTTGGAGGCTGTTATGTGGTTCCTTTATTCTCTTAACCCTTTTGTGACCTGCTTCTCTTTCCCTACTGCAGGAGCTTGAACAAGAGTATGGGGAACCCTTTATGGCTGCCATGGAAAAGCTGTTTTTTGAATACTTGTGCCAACTGGAGAAAGCACTGCCTGCACAGCTGGCACAGCAGGTTGTTGTGGCCAAACACTTAAGGGCAGAGTGTGGGTTGGGGTGGTTCTATCAAGGACTGGTCTTCATGCCTCTTTTCCTGCCCACAGCTTCAAGATGTGCTGAGTTGGTTGCAGCCTGGAGTTTCTATTACCTCTTCTGTTGCCTTGAGCCAATATGGTATAGATATGGGGTGGCCACTTCCAGGTACCAGAAACCACCTGGGGTAACTAGCAATTTGGGAATACAGTATCTAGCATGACACCTTTAGAGTCAGTCAACTGGAAGTTAGGTGGGCCTGAAGCATTAGAATGTGACTGAATTAATGTTACTACCTATTCTCTTTATTCATTGGTATTATTATTTTTGGTACTGGGATTGAACTCAGGGGTGCTTAACCACTGAGCCACATCTCCGGCCCTTTTTATTTTGAGATAAGGCCTAAGTTGCTGAGGCTGGCCTTGAACTCTTAATCTTCTTGATCCTCCTGCCTCAGCCTCCCAAGACACTGGGATTACCCACGTGCACTACCTTCCCCGGCTATCTGTTCTCTTGATAAGGAGACTCATTTTCTCTTTCAGAGTTCAGTGTTACTGATTCAACAAACCTGACAAAGCTCACGGAACAAAATCCTCCTCTTCAACCAACACTAGAATTCCGTAGTCCTCTGCCAAAAGCCAAGCCTGGCCCTCAGGGACCAGCTTCAAGGAAGCACCCAGAACCTTTGGCTGGCCACCACTTCAATTTGGCCCCTCTGGGTCGGCGAAGAATCCGGTCCCAATGGACATCCACAAAGGGAGGCCATAAGGAGCGCCCCATGGTCATGCTGTTTCCCTTTAGGAATCTGGGCACACCTGCACAGGTCATATCTAAACCTGAGAGCAGGGAAGAGCATGGGTTTCACACAGAAGACACATCAGGTGCCATGGGCACAAAAACAGCCAGCACCAGGAAGTCTAAGAGTCCATCTCAGATCTTGGGGGAAAGGGCTCTAAAGGAGAACCTAGCTGACTTATCTGCCTCATCACAAAAAGAGTGAGTGGTAAAAGAGTTGCTTTTTCCTAATAGGAGCACATTCTTTGCTTGCTTTCCTTTCACGCACCATCTTTCCCCCCCCATCCTGGGGGGGGGTGGGGGGGCTGCCAGGAATTGAACTCAGGGGCACTTAGCCACTGAGCTATATATCCCCATCCCTTTTTACTTTTCTATTTTGAGACAGGGTCTCAATGAAGTGCTGAGGCTGGCTTTGAACTTGGGATCCTCCTGCCTCAGCCTCTGAGCCACTAGGATTAGGCATGCCCCACCACGCCCAGCTCACCCTATCCTTTGCTTGCTTCCACTTCAGGGATTACTTGGATTGCTACATGGACCCCTTGAAATTATCATTATCGCCCCCTCGGGGCAAGAAACCAGGTAGGTGGGCTGAATCAGGATTGGCTTGCAGCCTGTTTACTTGGGGTCTTCTCAGGGGCCATGTTCACCTATAGTAGTTTGATTCTGGTTTCCTTCCTGCAGTGTATTCTCCATCTCTGTGCAGTTCTGTCATTACCATAGGAGACTTGGTTTTGGACTCTGATGAGGAAGAAAATAGCCAGAGAGAAGGAAAGGTAAGTAGGAAGGAACAGAAAGCTGGGGAAAGGATGGGTAGAGCAAGACTGAGAAATCTACATGCTTCAGAATAGGGAAGGAGCAAGAAATGGTTTCCAACAATAGGATCTTCCTGCTCCCTTCTCTACAGGAGTCTCTGGAAAGCTATCAGAAGACAAAGTTTGATACCCTGATCCCTACCTTCTGTGCATACCTCCCCACTTCTGGCCCTAGTGTGGTGCCCGCCCCTTCCTGTGACCACCTAGAGAGCTCTAGACCTCTATGATAGCATTGGAATGCTCATCTGCCACTCAGTTATGCAGGCAGTTTAGTGGGAATGAAGTGGAAACCCAGGCATGGATTGTTTGACTACATTGCTAAAAACTTTGTGATGCTTGATAATTAAACTGGACTTGTTAACAACACTGTCTTGATGTGAGGAAGGACTTCCATAGGTCATTCCTTAGAAGCAGAACCAGCTTCTTTAGAGCTGGAAGAATCCCTTTGCCTTTTTATTTCCCTTGGAAAGTGTTGTTCAGATGTTCCCAGCAGTTGAGAGCCTGGAAGAGAAATGTCCTTTTATTGTTCTGAAAATATATGTCCAAATGCTACAATATACTTTGTAGCTCTCATGCTGCCAACTTATCTGGGGGTGTTGGCTCTACAGTGGAAGTACTTCATGGGAATAATACTTCTTGTCCTTGATCCCACTAAGTCAGTGCTAACCTGACCTCTCTGCTTTGGAACAGCACCCATATACCAGCCTTGTGCAGAAAGTCCCAACATCTCTTTACAGTCAGTAGGATCTGTCTTTGTTTTGGTATCTCAAATATGTAAACACTTCTGAGCTTTTTAGATATTTGAAGATCTCATTTAATGAAGCTGATTAATAAGACATAATTCCAATAGCCTACCTCTTCCAGACCAAGGCCATATAAAACATTTCTGAATCAATCAGTATCTTTTCCTCTGCATTGGCAGGATGCTGGGTCCCCAGATACCCATTCAATTATCTTCATTTTTTCAGACTGTCTTCTTACTCATGTCCTCCCCAGTGAGTGCCCTGGGCATCTTATGTATACATATAAAGAAGTACAGAGTTATTTGCAGGAGCCCCCAGGAGGGAGATGATGGGAACTGGCAGATGCACAGCCACAGTAGCTGGGATGTTGAGAAGCCTGCTTGAGAGGCCCTGTGGTGAAGTGCTGGTGCCCATGGCAGAACAATCAGGTCTAGTGTGCATCACTGAAGATTGGATTCACCTGCTGGGTGACTCGGATGAAGGTAGTTCTCCTGCTCAACTCCTTTAGCTTAGCTGCTCCCACGTAGGTACATGTAGATCGGATCCCTCCTAGGATATCACGGATGGTATGTTCTACATTCCCTTTAAAGGGGACTTCCACAGTCTTTCCCTCTGAGGCCCTAGAAATAGGAAAATTTTATGACCTTTTCATTCTATATTTCTTTAAGCCCTTCTCATTCTAGATTCCTTAAGGCCAACAAGTTTTCTATCTCTAACATTTAGCCCCATGTCATCATTTTTCTCCTGAGAATTATACCACCCATTTCCCAGTAGCCATGAGTTCTGCCACCATACTATGCAGTCACATTCTCCAAGAACCCTCAACTGCAGGTCTTCCACACGTACCGGTACTCAGCCACTCCACCAGCATACTTCTTCATGGCCATTTCAGAACTCATTCCATAGAAGAGTTTGTACTTCTTGCCATCCCTCTCAATGAGCTCACCACCTGATTCACTGTGCCCAGCCAGCATGCCACCCAGCATCACAAAGTCAGCTCCTGCCCCTGCCAAAATTGAGGTGGGTAAAGAGTTGCGCCTGGCCAAGTGCCCATACGGCCACCTTCAAAAGCAACTTATACCAAATTCTCAGTCCTCACAATGTCTTCAGCATCTTCCCAGCTGTTTCCCTCTCTGACCCACAATCGACAAAGGCCTGTTTTGCCTTGGCCTCTACTCCTCTGTGGACCTGATTCCCTCAATATTTTTAAAATAGCCTCTGGCGATTTCCTGGGTGGCTTCTACACTTTTCCTTCTGCTTTTATTGTGTCCTGGTCATTTTGTTTTGTTGCTCCCAGCTAAGTAACATATCATGTGTCTTAAGAACAGAGGCCTCCCACGTTAACATGAGTAAGGATCACCTGGGACACTGAAAATGCACACTTGTAGTCCCATACTTTTTTTTTTTTTAAATAGAGGGGAGAGTATGAGATAGAATCAATTTTATTTATTTTTCCACCTGCCACCTACTTGTGTATGTGGTGCTGGGGTTTGAACCCAGGTCAGTGTACTTGCAAGCACTTTAACGACTGAGCCACCACTCTAGCCCCTGTAGTCCCATTCTTTAGAGTTGGTGGGGAAAAAAATCGACACTGTCCAATCCAGGGAACTGTGCAGATGGCCCTGGCTCACACTTAGATAGTCCAAATTGGTCTTAGGATTTCCCCTGAAGGCTTGTTTCAGATGACACCACAGGCTTCAGGGTCACTGCTTCATATTATGAAAGAATCTGTATGGCTTCCTGAGTCTCCTACCCTGATCCTAGACCCTGAGAGGTGGTATATCCTCTTCTACAGGATCCTCCTTCTGTGCCCCACAAACTCCTTACCAAAAGCCTTGGCCACATCTCCAGGACAGCTGCAACCTCCATCCTGCAAAATAAAGACTACAGTGAGGAGACAGCATGAATTTCCCAAGCTCTCTCAGTGATGTCCCAACATTCTACTTGAAAACTGACAGACCCTGTCCTGCCTCATGTCTTCCAGAACCTCTCCATTCTGCAGAAAGCCTGACTGTTGGCAACCTCATACCCTACCCAGACGTTGGGCCTTACTGAAATGATGTGGCCTTTGAGGCCATGAGCAGCATCTGCACACTCCATCACTGCACTGAGCTGTGGATACCCCACTCCAGTTTTCTTTCGGGTTGTACACACAGAGCCTAGGAAGAACATGCCAAGCGTGAGAGTGAAGTACTCCACAGGAGTTTGCCACTGAAGGGGCAGCCAATGGCTTCAATGAACCAGCTTACCTGGTCCAATTCCCACTTTGATGATGTCAGCCCCAGAGAGGATCAACTCTTCCACCATCTCTCCTGTTACCACGTTCCCTGCCTGAGACAGAGTAATCAAAATAAGAGCATCCTTAGGGTCAGAGATGGAAATGAGCTTGTTTGGTCTTATGTGGCATGCCTGGACTATGACCTTCCAGCGTTGTTACAAAGAAAGGATACCTAGATCCCCTCTATTAGGACCTCATTCACCTACCCTACACCAAACTGAGGTAGGGAGCAATGGGTGGAAAGTAGCACCTTTTGAAGTATGAGTAGCCAATGTCACTGTTGAAATGAAGGTAAAGCCAAGGTTCAGGATGCAGTTTACTATCTCAGGCAGAAAGGTGATATGACCCACAGGGAGACGTGAGGTGGCATGGAGGAGTATTCAGTGAGGCAAAGCAAACTACAAGAACAAGCTCAGATCTGACTTAAAGAGTAGATTTATCTCCAACACACCCTGTCCTGTCATAGACCCTCTCTTGCTTCAGGGAAAGGGTATGGTGAGCTAAATACTCATCTTGCTAGCTGTATTTGCTTTTGACGGACAGTAGAGACTTTCAGTGCTGTAAAGGAAATGAGGTCTTTTCAGTGCTGTAAAGGAAATGAGGTCTTGTCAGTGACCCCTAAGCTTGTAAAAAAAAAAAAAAAACTATTTCATGTGATACCTTTTCTATGATTGTAGTACATGTCCATTTCAATGGGCAAATGTATATGTACTACAGGGGTATATAATGCATACATATTCCATGGTGGTTTTGTGAATGATACCAAGGACACTGGATTTACAAAGATTAAATCAAGGGTCAGAGATACTGCACTGATCAATAAATGTTTTAAACTTTGGAACCATGGAAAAATCACCCAGGAACATTATGTGGACTAGGAACAGCACAATGCAACAAAGAAATGAGCTGATATAACAAAATGAAGGGTCAGGAAAAAGTGGAAGGAGGAAGTACCAACTACAGGATAATAACATACCATGATGGTGTGCTGAGGGAAGTGCTTCCGTACATCCTTTACAAATTCAACAAAGTGTTCAGAGTAGCCATTTGCCACATCTAGGCATATATATTTCAGCTGGGGAATAGCTTCCAGGATCTGTTCCAGCTGCTCAAAGTCAGAACAGCCTGTCCCTGAGCTGGCAGCCAGATACTGTAGGAAAAACATGGCCACTGACATGAGAAGTGTTAGACCAGCCTTTGGCACTGTATCAGAGATGATCTAGTGACTAGGCAAAGGGGTTAAGGGTAAAGGTTGGTCCCCAGGCAGCCAAAAAAGGATCCCTGGAAAATGGACAAGGAAGGGAGCAGGGTAGACCAGATGTTACCTCAAGACAGTCAGGATTCTGGCCAGCAAACTCTTGCCATTGATCAAGGCTGTAATGCTTATGGACAGCAGTGAAAAGGGAGAACTAGGGAGAAGAGAGAGAACCATTCAAAGAGAAGAAAACTTTATTAGGATCCCTCTTTCTAGAAACTGATCTTTATACTAGTCTGAGAGAGAAAAACAACTGGAGTTTGGAAGGAAAACAATGTTCATGGTTGAGTTGGGATGTGAGCCAAGAGTAGTGGCGCAAGCCTATAATCCCAGCAACTTGGGAGGCTGAGGCAGGAGGATCACAAGTGCAAAGCCAGCCTTAGCAACTTAGCAAGGCCTGGAATAACTCAGCAAGACTGTCTCAAAATAAAAAGAAGGTCTGGGGATGTTGCTCAATGGTTAAGGAACGTTGGGTTCAATCCTGGTATACCCCCAACACCCCCCCAAAAAAATAAAGTGAGGACAAGCTCTTGGTGGAGGGGAAAAAGTAGCAGATGTGTAGGGACCATGAAGAGGCTAGATGGAGTCAGCTGATTGTCTGCACTTAACTCAGCCCCACCTCCTAATTAATCGTGTACTAAATCAAGTTTTAGTATTTTCTGGTTCACTTGCCAGAAGTATTCAGTGACTCTAGATGCCCACAAAAGGTAAGGCCTTAAAGTTAGTGGAGTTGTTAAGGTGCCATCCCATATTTTGTTTCTCCTGGAGTAACGATAAATATTCTTGATATGGACATAGACATTAAAACTCTCTTTCAGTCAATCAAGCTATATAAGTCATCAGGTTCATATATATTCTCTATTCATATACAGTCATATATTCTCTAGCTCAACAAATTGCAGACAATATCCCAATACTTTGAGGAAGGCATTCAAAAGCTATGGTGGCCAGGCTCATGCCAGTAATCCCTGCTACTTGGGAGGCTAAGATGGGAGGACCGCAAGTTCAAGGTCAGCCTGGGCAGCTTGGTATAACCCTTCTCAAAATTAAATTTTGAGCACTGGCCTTGGGTAAAGAATGACCCTTGGGTTCGATCCCAGGTATTGGGGTAAGGGTGCACTGTAAATGGTGTTTGTGCTTTAAAAGTGCAAACAGATGAGACAGTACTTGGCCAAGACAGCACAAATTTTGTAACTGACAAACCCAAGGAAGCCATATATCAGCCAGCAGTATAAAGTGCTATACTTAACCCAGAGATCATCATCAACACTCTAGCTAATAGTTGGTATTTTCTGCTGTTGTTTTTTAATAGCTGGTATTAAATTCAACCTTCTCAGCAACACTCTGTCAAAATGCTGAATGAAATTGCTCTATGAGGTCAACAGGCCTTGGAGATACACTGGCAAAGTGTGGCATGAACACACCTAATACATACCAAACCTAGGGAAAGAGGTGTCCTTGCATCCAACCTTTTCATTATTACTATGAAACATGACTCTGTTTCTAAAATCTGATTTCTCAGGGCTGGAGTGGTGGTTCAGTGGTTATGGCACTTGTCCAGCACGTGTGAGTATATGAACACAACAAAATGTCAGAGCAATGAAAACCAAATAAAAAGCTAAATAAAATTGATTCTCTCACTGTCCCGCTCTCTTTAAAAAAATAAGTAAATAAAATCTGATTTGTTTAGTACTCATCAGCAATACTGAAAACCAGTCTCAACATAAAGCATTAAGACTTTCCCCAACAAGGTTCATGTATTATATAGCATGCTGGTTAAATCTCCAGTCAGATTTACCATTCCCCAAGTCCACTGGTCAGGGCAGGCAACAGCAGGATTCCTAAGCAGTTATGTTAGAAAGGCAACAGGAATAAGGTAATGAAACTGCATAACTATCAACCTCAGAGAAATAACAGACATTCCACAAAGACACAACAGTTAAAAATAAGAGACAGGGAAATGAATTCCTTAAGGCTATCAGAGCCACAAACAGCAACAAAAGCCATCAACTATGGCTACATGGATTAACCAGCAGAGTGCATATGTTCTCAAAGTGCCCAGGTAACTACCTTCTCAGCTACATGTATAGAGGCAGGTAATATTACTGACAGGAACAATGTCTTCCATTTTCAAAGTGAACAACCTGTATATAAGAAAAACATTTCATTGGGGGAACATCCCAGCAACTCTTAGGAACCTAGGACTTAAAAAGAAAATGAACATTAAAAAAAAAAAAAGACATAAAACAAAAATAATAAGCTACTGGGCTGGGGTGGTGGCGTAGCGGTTACAGCACTTGCCTGGCATGGGCAAGGACTTGGGTTCTTGCACCACATACACATCTAAGCATCAGAGCAACAAGGACCAGATGAAAAACTAAATGAAACTGATTCTCCCTCTCTCTTAAAAAAAAATAAGCTACTTCTCTAGAATATTCTAATTAGGAATTTTTAAATGTTCAACCTGTATTTACTTTCTAGACTAAAACTGAATTCTTAATGTTATGAATAATGGTGTGTCTGAAGGAATGTATATGACTGGAAGGGGGTGACATGGTGGGAAAAGTTGGCAAGGTGCATAAACTACTAGACAAGAAAAAAAAAAGTAATGTTCATGTATCAGAAAAAATGGGGCAAAATTTCCAGGTGGGGCCCACCTATAATCTCAGCAACTCAGGTGGTTGAGACAGGAGGATTATAAGTTCAAGGCCAGCCTCAGCAACTTAGGCCCTAAGCAACTTAAGGAAACCCTGTCTCAAAAAATAAAAAGGGCTGGAGATGCAGCTTCGTGACAGTGTGCTCCTGGGATCAATCCTCATTACCAAAAAAACAAAGGGGCAGAATTTAACTTTGAATATCACTAATTCAGATAGCCCTTTTAACTAATCGGACAAGGGGACTTTAGTACTGGAGAAAACAGTAAATGGAGCATCCTAAACTGCAAACTGCCAGAGAGGGAATAGAAACAGGGATGCAAACGCCTCTGTAGCCATCTGAGCGAACTGGACACCATTAGGGAGGGATATGAGGGAAGTCCCACCTTACAAAGAACCTTGGCCATCTCAAAGGTGCCCACAGTATCCATATTAGCAGCAATGATTGGGATCCCAGTGTACATCTGCTTTGAATTCCGAAATGAAAAGGATCTTGTGAGATCCACCTGCAGATATAAACAGGAAACCATTTTATTCAACCAGAACGCATCAGGGCAAGGACCAGGCAGTTTCTTGCTCCTGCTCCTGACTAGGAGCCATAAAGAGCAAGTAGAGAACCTGGCTCACCTCACTTCGAGACTTCAGGGTGCTGCGTTTCGGTCTCAAAAGGACATCCTTGAAGTCTAGTTTCACGTCGTTGTCGATATGAGGCATGGTGTGGGTGGTGGGGGTGGTCACGAATCTGAGTGCTGGGGAGTAGGAAGTCAGGAGGAACCTGAATCAATATCCCCTTGGGCCTTAACGTCCTGATGGGACTGGGACAGGGTGCATCTCTCCTTGTTTAAGTTGTGGAAGGACGGTTTGTAAGTCAAGGTGTGGTCCCCTGAAGCTCGTCGCCAGGACCCGTCCTGAGATCGCGATTACTCTCGGTGCCTCCATCCCAAATACTGATTGTTAGGGAGAACTGGGAAGGGGTTGTGGGTGAACATGAGGACGCATTCTTACCCCGCTACTCTCCCTTCCTCCACCCCTGCAAAGAGGAGTTAGAGGCTGACTCAGGGAAAAGGACTAGGAAGGTCTCAACCAGCTTCCGGCACAGGGGTACTCACTTCCTGTTGCCTTGGCCTAGGTGGCAGTTGACCAAAGGCCCCCTTGCTTAGCAATTAGCCTCGTGCAGCCCCGCTGAGCCTGGTGGGGTCACGCCAATAGGTTCCGCTAATCGCCGGTGAGAACAACAAAGCGAGAAATTCTACCTTCGGGAGCGGCCTGCAAGGCCTTCTGGGTAACAGAGTTCACACACACACACGTTGCCGTTGAATCTAAGCGGCAGGAGACTACAATTCCCAGGGTGCAACGGGAGGCGATGCTCTCTGGCATGATGGGAGAAGTAGTTTGCTCTGCCCCCGTTTTCCGCTAGCCCCAACTTGTTAGAAACTCTCAGAATTAGGCGTCATTTTTGCTGTACCTAATCCGGCTGCGTTATTTTATTTAACGGCTTCACTAAAACGAAACGCTGGAGCATTCGTGAGCCTTCCAGGAACCCAGTGGAAGAGGGTGTGTGGAGAGGGGAGGTGTGGCCAGGGATAGTGTGGTCAGAAGTGACCCGGAAGCAGAAGTGACTCCCACAAGCGGAGTGCTGGGAAGCGACAGCGGTGACCGCCGGGGCAGAAGCAGCAATTTACTTGTTTGCAGCCACCATCTGGGAAGAAGATGCTAATTAAAGTAAAGGTGGGAGCATTTTCACGCCTCCCAAGGCTCAGTGGTCCTGGGCTGGCCGCTGCGCCTTACGGGGGAAGAGGGAAGGAATACCACGCCTTATCCCGGAGGGTGCTGACAGCCTCGGGGCTCAGCGCGAGGGGTGATGGGAAATGAGGGGCGCCCAGGGGCTTTGAGAACTGGAAGCTGGTCCAGCCTGACGACCCCGAAGTCTCTGCCATCCCTGCTTTCTGTGCCATTACCCAGAAGGAGGCTGCTTTTTTTCTGGGATCTCCAGAATTCGAACCCCTGCTATCTAGAGAAGGTCTAGCAGCAGTTTGCCACCCCTATTCCTGGATTATTGAGGATGTAGTTCACTCTTGGGGAATAATGGAGCTCTGCCCTCCGTTCTTCATGCGCAGGGTTTCTGTTTCTACAAGCCCTTAACATGGGCCGTCTCCAAGCACTACTTTAAAACATTAGCTTGGGAAAATTGGGGGCCACCCAGGGGTTGGGCTATAAACCTTTGCTGGTGTTTGCCAAGATGTGATTTCTCAGGCGTTCTTCGGAAGCTGGGAGTATGTTCAGTCAACATTTGTCTGGGCAGTTAGTTTCTGGCTTCTTAGTCCTTGGTACTAACTGTCTCCCTGATCTCCATGTCTCAACTCCTGTAGTTATTCACCAGTTTTTAACCCTTGTTAGTCCTATCTTTTATTTCCTCTTTGTACTTTTAACTAGAGACAAAGACTCTGACAATTGACACAGTCCAACATTAGTTTGGCCTTTTTATAGCCATGTAAGTCTGTCATTATTTCATTGGCTTCTCAGCATGCTTAGATATGTCATGGCCATTCCTAAGTTTCTCCAGCCCTTCCAGATTATCTCTTAGCCAAAGATTGAGGCCAAAGAGCATGTTGAAGATTATTGCTTTTCAAACTTTGAGTAGAAACCTACAAAAGAGTTGTGAAATCAGCCTTGTGGGTCACAGCCACCATCAAAAAGAAAAGATCAGGATATACTGCTGGGTAAGGGTATTGTTTTGTGAAGCTTGTTTTCATTTTATATGTATATTACACACAGATGTTACTTTTCATCTGTTTTGTAGTGTGAGTCACTGTCACAGTTTTTAGAAACACTAAAAGATGAATGCTCATGCTTTTTCATGTCCTAGTCCAAAGAAGAGGTAATTACTAGACTTTCATTAAAAAAATTTTTAAGGGGCTGGAGTGGTGGCTCGGTGGTTATGGCACTTCCCTGGCATTCTGGAGTCCATGGGTTCAAACCCCAGCACACATAAACAACAAAGTGTCTGAGGAATGAAAGTCAAATGAAAAACTAAATTTAAAAAATTGCTTCTCCCTCTCACTGTTCCCTCTTTCTTTAAAAAATTTAAAAAAAAATTTAAGAGAGAAAAGAGGGGTTGGGGATTTAGCTGAGTGGCAGAGCGCTTGCCAAGCATGCACAAGGCCCCGAGTACGGTCCTCAGCCCTGGAAAATAAAAAGAGAGAGAGAAAGAATCAATTTTATTTATGTTTTTGTTGCTCTGACACTTCGACACTTCACTGGATATGTTGTGCTGAGGATTTAACCTGCAGCCTTGTGTATGCCAAGCAAGCTCTGTAACCACTGAGCCACTGCTCTAGCCCCTCATTAAACGTATTTTAAGCTTTTAAAAAATGTTAACCCACTCTAAGAAATTTTACCTCATGACCGATAAAAACAACCTGACTGTATGTGATACTATCTGATACTTTCAATTCTCAGTTTCATTACCCGCTGGTGGGTTGAGACCTGCAGTTTAAAAAAATACTATGCTCCAAATGTACTTCTCAGACTTCAAACCACAGGGTCTTGCTAAAATACTGATTATGATTCTGTAGTCTAGGATGGGATTTGAGAATCTGCATTTCTAACAAGAGATGCTGATGGTTGCTTGTCTGAGGACTATACTTTCATTAGCAAAGTTCTGGATTATGTCTCTTTTTTTTTTTTTTTTAAGAGAGAAGGACACTGAGAGAGAGGGAGAATCAATTTTTATTGAGTTTTTCACATGGATTTCGTTGTTCTGATACTTAGTTGTGTATGTGGGTGCTGGGGTTTGAACCCATGTACTTGCACACGCCGGGCAAGCACCGTAACTGCCGAGCCACCGCTCCAGCCCTGTCTCTTTTTTAAAATCCATTTCTGTAGTCATTTAAAATTGCCAGTCTCCTACCCTGCAGCACTTTCTGTCTACAAACAGATCTCTCCATCTTTTTTTTTTTTTGTTTGCTTCATTTCTTTATATATTAAGAATATATGAGGGCTGGAGCAGTGGCTCAGTGATTGTGGCACTTGCCTAGCATGCACAAGGATGCTGGTTCAAACCCCAGCACCACGTACACAACGAAGTGTCAGAGCAACAGAGACCACATGAAAAACTAAATAAAAAATATGACTCTGTCTTTCTCTGTCTCTGTCCCACTCTCTCTCTTTTTTTTTTTTTTTAAATATGGAACGCTTCACGAATTTGCGTGTCATCCTTGCACAGGGGCCATGCTAATCTTCTCTGTATCGTTATAATTTTAGTATATGTGCTGCCGAAGTGAGCACACTGTCCCTCTCTCTTAAAAAAAAATTATATATATATGTATGTATGTGTGCGTGTATGTACATATATATGAGAGGGGCTGGAGTGGTGGCTCAGCAGTTGTGGTGCTTGTCTGGCATGCATGAATACACGGGTTCAGACCCCAGCACCATGTATGCAACGAAGTGTCCCAGCAACAAAAGCAACATGAAAAACTAAATAAAATTGATTCTTTCTCTCTCGTTGTCTCTCTCTATTTTAAAATACATATCTATATGAGCAATTAGCTGTTAATTACTATATAAATGATAGCTTTTATTAGGGTTCCTTTGTGAATTATTCACCTTTTGATTATTGTCTCTGTGAAACTGATTTCTTCCATATCTTTCTGTAATCCTTTACAATTAAATCCTTCCTAATTTAAATCTTGTCTTATAACCTAAACTCTGTGGTCCTATATTAAATGCATCATCTTCTATCATAAATCATCTCCCAGTACCTATCTCTTATGTTATACCATTGATTTATCAGGTATCTGGGACATAATTCTTAGAGTCATTCTCTTCTAGGACCTCATTTTTCATATGAAACCAAATTCTACATTATCTTTCTTTCCCATCACATTACTCTTCTGCTCGTCTCAGTTCTCATTAATGTATGTCCTTAGCTGGCATAGTGGTGCACACCTTTTAATCCCAGCTCCTTGGGAGGCTGAGGCAGAAGGATTGCAAGGTTGAGGCCAGCCTTAGTAACTTAATGAGACCTTGTCTCAATATAAATTTAAAAAGGGCTGAGGATGTAGCTCAGTGATAGAGCACCCCTGGATTGAATACCCAGTACCACAAACAAACAGTTATATCCTCCTTTCTTTGTGATACTTCCCTTTTCCTATTGCGGTTCCTTTTCTGAAGTGTATAGTCCAAACCAAGACGTGGTGTACAAAACTATAGTGTACCCATCTTTAAGCTTCTTTTCATCATATTGTTCCCTTACCCCAGATCCTTGTTGTAAATTACTTTGACAACTGTCTTTACTATCAGAGTCTGTTTTTTCATTCATATTGTTGTAACATAATAAAATATACATTTTTTAAGGGTTCAGTTCAATTAATTGTGGTGGTGTTGTTGTACCAGGGATTGAACCCAGGGGCACTTAATCATGGAGCTATATCCTCAGCCCTTTTTATATTTTGTTTTGAGATAGGATCTTGCTAAGTTGCTTAGGGCTTCACTAAGTTGCTGAGATTGGCTTTGCGCTCAGGATCCTCCTGTCTCAGCCTCTGGAGTTACTGGAATTATAGGCATGCACCATTTGGGCGGGCAGTTCAATGAATTTTCAACAGTAGTATAAACCCTTGTGACTATAGACTTAAAACATGTCATCCCTTCCCCCCACCCAGAAGTTCTGTAGTTTAGTGTTGCTTATTCTAGAACTTTATATGAATAGAATGATACAGTATAAAATGGGTTTTGTTTTGTGACAGAGTTTCACTATATTGCCCAGATTGGGCTGGAACTCTCAATCTTCCTGCCTCAGCATCCCAATAGCTGTGATTACAGGCACATGTCACCATGCCTGGCCAATATATAATTGTTGTGACTAAATTCTTTCAGCATAATAACTATTTTCATTAGTGCATTATCATTATACATAATAGTGGGGTTCATTTTGACACATTGATAAATGCGTATAACTTAATTTGCTTCATTTTAATCTCCAGTGCTTTGCCTTTCCCTGATAATTTTCTTACTAATGAGCATTACTAGGCTATTTCTAGTAATATGCTCTTACAAATGGTACTGCGGTAAACCTCACATGTGCGTTTGGCTGTATGCCCAAGTTTTTCCTCCAAGTTGGTTACCTAGAAATGTAATTGCTTAGGGGCTGGAGCAGTAGCTCCGCAGTTACAGCACTTGCCTGGCATGCGTGAGTACACCAGTTCAAACCCCAGCACCCACGTACACAACTAAGTATTAGAGCAACAAAAGCCATGTGAAAAGCTCAATAAAAATTGATTCTCTCTCTCTCTCTCTCTCTCTCACTGTCCTTTCTTTAACAAAAAAAAAAAAAAAGAAGAAGAAGAAGAAGAAATGTAATTGCTTATTTGAAGAGTCTTTGCATAGCCAGGCTCAGTGGCATATGCCTATGATCCTAGTGACTTAGGATGTTGAAGCAGGAGGGTCATAAGTTTGAGATCAGCTTCAGCAACTTAGCAAGACCCTGTCTCAAAATAAAAAGGATTGGGGATGTAGCTTAGTGGTAAAACACCATTGAGTTCAATCCCCAGTACCAAAAAATTAAGTTAAATTAAATTTTAAAAAATTATAAAGGGTTGGGGGTGTAGCTCAGTGGTAGTTGCCCCTTGGTTAAATCTCCATTACCTTAAGCAAAATAAAACACAAACGAACAAACAAAAAATGGTCAGAGGAGGTTCTAGTATCATAGAGAATTCTTTAAATTATCTTTAATGTTGATTTCTAAAGTTGATGTTTATTCTGGAGCAGTCTCTTTCTGAGTTAAAAGAATACTTAGGACACCTCTCATTGCCGTATCACCACACACACCACCAACAAACAAAAAACAATAAATAAAAACCCAAAACACTATTCTTACTGATGTGTGTGGTGGGGACAGAGGGAGATGACTTATGGGAATAAGAGAATCAAATGGTTCACAGAATCTTACCCTACCAAAATCGTCCATCGCCTAAAACTGTTTGATGATTACAGGTATGATTAGAGCTTTCTGAGTCTCCAAAGCAGCCTTGCTAAGAATGTCCATCTTAGAAGAAGTCAACAGATTCCCTAGAGCCAGGATAGGATGTTTTTCCTAGAAGACATTATATTTTGGACTATAGGTCTTATAAAACATTTTCCTGCCTGTTTCCAGACGCTGACTGGAAAGGAAATTGAGATTGACATTGAACCCACAGACAAGGTGATGTATGCCTAACACCCTTCTCCTTGCCTTGTGTCTTTATTTATGAACTCAGTCCATTTGCTCTCATGCTGTCTGTATAGCCCTTGTTCTTCCCATTTCCATGGTTCTTTCCTCAAACAGCCTTTGATTACTTGCCCTCTAAAGGTGGAGCGAATCAAGGAGCGTGTGGAGGAGAAAGAGGGAATCCCCCCACAACAGCAGCGGCTCATCTACAGTGGCAAACAGATGTGAGTTTGGGGGAGAATGAGGGTAAATGATTTTATGTGAAGAGCAGAAGGGAGTACGTGTTGGGGGTGGATCAGGCCTGCCTCTTTCTCTTCTTTCTTTTTTTTTTATTTGGTGCTTGAACCCTTGGCAATTTGGTGAAGTCTATAGAATAAAAGCTTCTCAGGATAAGGGTATTTTTTTTTTTTAGTACAAAAAGGGAAACTAATTAAAATACAGTTATCAGCTGGGCACAGTGGCCCATGCCTTTAATTCCAGCAGCTCAGGAGGTGGAGGCAGGAGGATTGGAAGTTCAAAGCCAGCTTCAGCAATTAGTGAGGCTCTGAGTAACTTAGCAAGACCCTGTCTCAAAAATAAAAGAAAATAAAAAAGGCTAAGGATATGGCTCAGTGGTTAAGGACCCCTGGGTTCTGTCCCTGAAACTCTCCTAAATAAATAAATAAATAAATATTAAAAAAAAGAAATACAATTATCAAACTATTAAAACAAATTTGTGGTATAGTAGTGTCTGTGCTTTTGTATTAATAAAATAATATCTAGTAGTGGGTCTGATAACATAATTCTGAAATATTTTCAAGATACCTATAAACACTTGTAATATGATATGAAAATATCTGTTTTCTATTGTTTGTTAACAAGTTACGTGTGTTGAAAATGTGGATTTTTTTTTGCCTATATTCAAAATTAAATATTAAATTACAGTTAGGGATTAGTAAAAATCATTGAACTTTTTTTCTCATCCAAGTTCACACACTTCCCATAGAGAACCATGAAACCCAGATTAAGAACCCGTGTTCTAGCCAAGCATAGTGGCTCACATCTGTAAGCCTAGCCGACTCAGAAGGCCAAGGAAAGAAGATTGCAAGTTTGAGACCAGCCTCAGCAACTTAACGAGGCCCTAAGCAACTTAGTGAGACTCTTGTCTCAGAAAGTACAAAAAGGGCTGGTATAGTGTGTCCCTGGGTTCAATTTCCCAGTCCACTTTTGTAGGACTGGGAAAGTAGCTGATACAACTTAGTAGTAGAACACTTATTTAGCATGCTGGAGGCCCTGGGTTTGATCCTCAGCATGACAAAAAAAAAATAGAAACCCCTTTTCCAAATGCTATTTCTAATGCTTCTCTCCCCTCTGTAGGAATGATGAGAAAACAGCAGCTGATTACAAGATTCTTGGTGGTTCAGTTCTCCACCTGGTATTGGCTCTGAGAGGAGGAGGTAGTCTCAGGCAGTGACGGACCTTCCTTCCATTTCACCTCCTAATGCTGTTGCTCATAATGAAGCATCATATATCCTGTCACTCTGGGACACCAGAGCCACTCCCCCATCCCCTGGATGCCCGGTCTTGTGTGTCTACTAGTGGGAGAATGTGAGGACCCCAGGATGCAATGTTCCTGGCCCAAAGGGCCCTGCTGGCTATTGGGTTTTAATTT